>VWPU01018105.1:775-370531 GCA_013398955.1 Callaeas wilsoni | reverse complement strand
CGGGCGGGCGCGGCCCCGCCCCGCGCTCGCGCCGATGAGGTAATGCGGCTCTGCCATTGGCCGCGCGCGGCGGCGCCCCCGGAGCGCGAGCGGCGCGAGCCGGGTATAACTCCGCGCGCCGGCCCCGTTCCGTCCGCACGGCGCCGCGCCTCAGCTCCGCTCAGCTCCCCTCAGCTCCGCTCAGCTCCGCAGCGTCCCGCCGAGCGACGGCTGCGCCGCAGAGCCGGCCGGACACACACGGGCAGCGCGGGCTGCTAGGGAGCAAGAATAAAGTCAGGCGAACACAGCGGCAGCCGCCTCTCGCTCCGCAGAAGTGAGGAGGCACCCCGGGAGCAACATGACGGCGTGGCTGAGCTTCCTCGTCCTGTTCCTGTGCAGCTGGAGCCTGCGGGACTTGGTGGTGGAGGCTTGCACTTGCGTCCCCATCCATCCGCAGGACGCTTTCTGCAACTCCGACATCGGTAAGTGCCGCCGCCCCGCAGCCGCCCGGGCCGGGAGGGCTCGGGGGAACCAGAAGTTCCCGGGACCCCGAGGGGTGCGGGCAGCAGCCCGGCTGTCACCACCAGGCAGCCGCCGTCCCGCGGGTCTCGCAGCGAGAGCAGAGGTGCGGCGGGTCGCGGCGGGTCGCGGTGACCTGCCTTTCCAAGAGCCGGCTTGGCTCCGTCGCTGCCGCAGACGCCTGCGTTGGTAAGAGGAGAGGCGTGTGGTGGCGGACCCCCGCCCAGCCCTCCCGAGCCCTGTCCCACGGCAGCGGCGGCAGCAGCCTCTCCCAGAAGCACCTTAAAGAAATCAGTAGTTGTTAGAGTGGCATGTTTCCTACAGCAGGACAGAAACGCAGTTGGAGGTGTAGGCTGCCAAAATTTCATCCTCAACTTGGTGACAAGAAGTAGGAGGCAGGATTAGGATGAGTTCTCCCAAGCCAGGAAACCGCCCGTGGCGGCTGGTGTTGGAGGTGCAGCTCACACAGGCTTGTGGTGCTGTGCCTGTAATGTTGGGAAGGGCTGGAGAAGCAGGTACCAAGTGTCTGCCGGCTTTCTGCATGCTGCGCTGTGGTCTTTGCAGCTGCAGGAGGTATGTAAACCTGCACGCTTTTGGGAAAGTTGAAACACTTTAATTGGATCCTGACTGATGTTTTCCACTATGGGTTTCAGCATCCCTAGGGTTCTTTGTTGCACTAACTTTAGATAGGGGACAAGGACATCACCAAAAATCTCCGAGGAGGAGGTAATAGAGACTCTTTACAAGTTTGTTGGCTTGCTTGTAGCCAAGGGTGGGTAACAAAATACGGTTGTTGGTTGGTAACTCTAACGTGGCAAAATCTAGGAAATCAATTAGTGGTGTCCTTTGAGCTACTACTGGACACATGTCCGTGTAATGGTAAGTACAGGCTGTCACTTCAGCAGTGGTGAGAGGATGGCACAAGTGAAGTGTCCTGCCTTCTCTGTAGGTTGTCTTAGTAGCACAGCCTAAAAGGGGCTAGGGAGTTTGTACTGCCGGTACCCACATGGTACTGACTCTGAGTAGAGTCTGCAAAGAAATCCTCCTGGCAACTGCTATGGAAGTCAAATAGAAAATAATTCTCACTGCCGCAGAACACCCATTGCTATGAATGCTGCCAGTAGCCTTTTCAAGTTAGCCAAGGTTAGTGGCAAAAGATCCATCTATTGCCTTCAGTTCTTCTACAGAAACTGCAGTTGTGCCTGGTTATTCATGTTTAGTTTATATAGTGTATCTGCTCCTGAGTGCCAAAATCCCATTCCGTGTCAAAAGTGGTGGGAAGGTTACAGTTTGCCTCAGTGACGGTAGCCTGGAAAACATTTATAAAATAGTTTTATACTGGGAAATTCTTCCAGGAAACTAAAGTATTCAAACTTCTGTTGCCATTTTCATAGTTTGGATCAACAAGTGTGCCACCTAAGTGGCAACTGCCAGGGGAATTGTCCTTTCTGTGAAAGTGAGACTGGGAAACTCTTTTTCCACCGCAAAAGCTGATGGCAGCATGTGGCCCTCATTAGCTGAATTTTGGGAGAAGGACTGTTTTCTTGCTCTGGTTAGGTCATGCTATAATAGATGAGGGGTAGTTTCGGTTCAATTCAACTTTTAAAAATGGTGTTAAATACATTTTTGTAATGAATACACACTGACAGTTTATTTTTACTAGACGCATAAGTGGCTAGGAGTAAATAGTTTCATATAACAGTGCTCCTAAACTTTAGGGCACAAAGTTTTTCTGTTTTCTACTCTGATTTCTGGTGGAGTTCAAAGTCTTCATCTTTCCTTTCTCTCTTCTGGGCTCTTCCTTTTATCTCAAGCCTTGGCTTTGCTCTGAGACAAAGTAGCTCAAAAAGTTGATGTCTCTGGGGCTGTCATGCCTTCAGACATCACAGCAATGCAAAAGAGGAGAAGCTTGAGAGGAAAGAGCAACCCATTCCAGTAAATGACTTGAATGCAAGTTTGGTTAAGACTGCAGGTCTCTGATGGGTTGAAGCAAAAGTTAATCCTTACATTTGCTAGAACTGTCTGGAAAATGCAATATTTCTGCAGGCTGATTTTAGTAAATGCTGTCACGTTCTTCATACGTGGAAAGGACAAAAAGCACACTAAAGCTTTCTGGCTTTGGAGGAGTTAATCATCTCCATGGAAACTGATGGCAGTGTACTAGTGCAGTGTTTAGACAGACTAAACTACACGCTGGGTTATAAAACACATTGTGGGGAAGAAAGGGACTTGGCAGCAAGTTTTTATCGCTCTTGAAACTTCTGACAAAATACCAGCTCTAAAGGGAGGAGTCAATGCAGTAAGGGCTGGAGCAAAAGAGGCTTTTAAAATAGCTCCTAAAACAATATAAGAAATTAACTAGCTAGGTGGCAGCCTAGGAGAGGCTTTTCATCTTCAGAAGCACTGGATTTTGAAGAAGGAGAAAACTTTTAGTTGAGGACTGTGATGCAAACTTCTATTGTCGCTGTTTCCTGCTTAACCAGTGAAGTCCTACTCTCAAGTTTATTCTCTTCTCCTTTAATCTGATCTCACCTGACATTTAATTTTTCATTTTCCAGTGGCTCAGTTCTGATACAACTTCCCAACCCTGCAGTCATTAGAAGGTTTTAATCTTTACAGAAACAGATGGTCAAATAAACCCACTGGAAAGGGTAGGATTTCAATATGTACATCCTTTGAAAGTGAAGGTTGTGGTCTTTGAAGGAATCTTGAACTTCATAAATAACCATGTATATACATTTTTAATTTAAAAAAGGAGGAGAGGAGAAAAAAGTACAACTGCTAGACTAGTCACAAGGGGTCTTTTCACTCAGCCTGAGTGTACCAGCATGATGAATGGAGCAAAAGTGAAGAGGTGTGTCTTATCTGGCCCTATGGGGTCAATCAATAATAAAATTGCTGTTTTAACTCTTGGCTTTCTTTCTTTAACGGGATCAGTAAGTGCCAGAAGAGGCAGTACCATAATTGGACAAACAGCAACCGCTATGATTTGCCATCTGAACTTTGCTTCCTCCACTCCCGCCCTCTGCCTACGACCCCTTCCAGATGTGAATATTTTTCTTTTGTTTGAATTAAGAGACCTTTTGAAAGAACAGACACCAGGCATGCTTTGTTCTTTTGTGACAAAGCTGTGACATTTCCAGCTGGACATAGCTGACATGAAAGGGACTTGTTTGTCCTTTTTCTGCACGAACAGCAGGAACTTTTGAGCTTGGCTGCTGAATGTTGAATTCACAGGTTTGGAAAACACCTCCTGCTTGGCCCCCTCTGCCCCACATCTCCTTTCCCCAAAAGAAAAAAAGAAAAGGAAGAAAATATGTGAAATTGCCAGCTGCATTTTGACAAACCAGTCTGCAAGTGATAAAGTACTTTGTCCACTCCACAGCTGTCTTACTTCTATCTTGTGCATATACTTTAGCAAAGAGCTATAGCACTATTAGATGTCTCTTACCTAAGTTCAAAGGAGCTCAAAATAACATTCCTTTGAATGGTTTGTGTTGGGGGAAGAAATACCTGTATCAGCGAGGATGCCAGTGGGTAGTGCTCCTCTCTGTTCTAAATAAGCTCACTCTTGGTGAGATGGAGTTAGCAAGCTCTGGGGAGGTGAAGGTAAGTTCTGAAGGGTGCCTTGGTGCTGTGGAAGCCATTCTTTATTCCATCGTCCTAGACCCATAGCATTGAGCTCACAACACCTGCAGTGGCTTCCATCCTTTGAACTGACAATGTGAGAGAAGAGCAAGAAAGAAGCAGCAGAGAAGGAGGAAACTGGTGAATTTGTTTGGCCTGCAGTCTAAGCGCCTAATTGAAAACCATTGAAAATCTGCCCTCTCACTGGTTTTCTTGAGTTGATCATTCCACCTTCTCACTAATAAGCTAAAAGAGATGTGCAGAACACTTGATCGTACATGAGATTTTGAACCTGCTTTCTTTACTTTGTTGTAGTGACATCAAATGTCCTGTCTTAGCCTTTAAGGCAGACAGGTAAGGTCTGCCAGACTAATTTAAAATAAAATATCTACAATTAATTATGCTAGTCTTTAGAGTTGAGATGAATTTAAAACAAATTTTTTTTTGGTTACATGTTGTGGTAATGATTGCAAAAGAGTATCCACTTTGGAATCAGACTTTTGTCAGGGAAGTAATGATGTGATTTTATTTTTAGACTGGACTTCCCTTGGAGGCATTTTAGAAGCAGGAAATCTGAGAAGCATCCCATAAAGCTTCAAAAAATAATAAAAAAAGTACAGCAAATTTCATTTTACATGGGAAGAAATGGAGGAGATTTGTTTAACTTCTATGGAATTCCAATGTCCATGGTAAAAACTTTGTTGAAAGAGGGTGTTCTTTGTGATTGGTCAATTTTCTTGACAGAAAGATGGCCACTCGCAGCTGAATTGTTCTATTTAGTAGATGTGGAAATAGACATTGCTTTTTTGTGGGTTGTTTTTTTTTGTTTTTGTTTTGGTTTTTTGTTTATTTGGGTTTTTTAATGTTATTTGCAATTTGTAGTTATTTGCAATTTTAGTCCTTATAAGAGTAGTGGGATCTGGAGTTAGTCACTTCTCCAAATGTATATATCAAAAAATAAAAATGGTGGAAATTACTGTTTGGAAGATGTAGTGCAGAATGTTGTATCTTTTTATTATTGCATATGCTTACTCCAGATTTCCTGCAGGAAGTATCTCCAGCAAGGCCTCTGAGCCAGCAGAGAGCCAGATGTTCCAACCTTAAGCCTTGCAGCTCCTTGCTTTATGCAGGCATTTCTTTCCTTCTTATTTTCACTGATTTCCCACATGTTCTTTAGAACTCTCCACCTGCCAATTGCTCCTCTGATGTTTCTGGAAAGAAGTGGGCTGGTGGGACAAAGTTATATACAGCCATAAGCAGTAGTAGTGTTTTTCATCTGGGTTTTGGGAAAGACCTGCCTTATTCATGTCTGTTTTTCAGGATGAGCAGATTTGATTGTTTGACCATAGGAGAAGTGGCACAAGGTGACAAATTCATTCTCAGGTCCATCAGTGGACTTCACTTTTTCCAAGACGCTAACACAGCTAGTCCTGCACTTTGAGTTTTAGATATGGCAACTGAGTTGCGTCTGATGAAACGGATCTCTGTACTCAAGTGCAATCCCAGCCAGGGTGTGTGGGGCCAAGAATTTTTGGTAGGAGCACTCATTGAGTCACCTTGCCCTAAGTTGGATGCTAGAACTACTAAGATGGAAACTTAGTTTTATGATGTAGCAATGTTGTCTAAGGTCATACTTCTTTTTCCTCCCAGTTCCAATACCATGTAGTGCTCTTATGCAGCCCAAGCAAGCACGCATCACGGAAGGAAGGAGCCTGTTTGGTCTGGGCAGGAGGTCTTGTCATTAAATGAAACTTCCACCAGATGCTCTCGGGGAGTTTGTAAGAGCTGGTAAACCTGAGACGAGCGCTTGGTTTGAGTTAACAGGCAAGACTAGGCACACTGTATTTGCCTGCTCTGAACCAGACTAAGCTAAGGAACTTATTTTCAGTCCTAACAATGTCAGCAGTGCCTGCGTTTGAGTTTCCCTATAATTATGATTTTTTTTTTTTTTCATTTCAAGATGAAGAGGCTTTTGCTTTAATGTGCTGCTTATTCCTCTAGACTTTCAGGGTATGATTCTGTCTTTCACATGATAATATAAATTGGAAGCAAATTATACTGGTAAAATGATAGTAGTGTAGAAGATGAGAGGAAAATTGTGCCTTCGAGCACCAATTAGTTAAGTAAATGCAGAGTTCATTAAAGGCCTACTGTAGCTCATCTAAACCTCTGAAGAACATCCACGTGTGACACTTGAAATTTTACTGGCAGAACTTTATTGGACTCTTACTACTTTTTAAGCTAACTATCCCTTACATAGACTTCTCTGAGGCAAGGCTGATCAGAGCTGCTGACTGCATTTGAAACTATCCAAGACTGCTTCAACTTTTCCACAGCTTTGTGGCACTGAACACTCTTTGCAAACTGCTGAGCTGAAGTCAACCTATTTAATAACCCTCTCTGTAGAACTACTCAGTACTCATAGGAGGGATGCACAGTGCTGGGACTTTATCACTTCTCTGCCCACCAGTGACATGACTTCTCTGCCCACCAGTGCTATTTGCCCATAGTGGGCTAGAGCCTTATTTAAAACTAGGGCTAAACGGAGTTTGCTTTGGAATAGCTTGAGAAAAGAATGTTAACCAGTGTGAATTTCAAATTTCTATTATTTGAAAGTATTAGGCTGGTGCTGGACCTGAGGTAAATGAGACCAAGGTGGGTTACATGGATTTACACCCTCTTATACAAGATCTAAAATCTGTCCTAGTAATGAATATGAAGAGGAAATACTGAACCTCCCTCATAAGCCTCACGCTCTGTGCATTGCAGGTGCATTGCCACTTGTCTCACCGGTATTTCACCACCTTGTATCAGAGTTGGATTTGACTTGATCGTTTCAGGTTTCTAAGAGGAATGTTACAAACACTAGAGAGCTTAAAAGCTATTGTCAAAAACAAAGTTAACATTCTACTGTAATGTGAAGTACTTCTCTTGAGTGAACAGAGTGAAGACATAATGCGTTGACTGACAGTGTCTAATAACATAAAAATGCAAGTAATTTCACATAACCCTGATTACTTTATTTACTCAAAATTTCTGCCAGCTAGAAAAGATAGTGGGAGTCTTCTGGAAACAAGACAGAAATCTTTTGAGTTGCATGCTGCTAAAATTAATGTTGACTATGAATAGTCCAAATTCCTCCTAGTGTTTATATAAGACCTTTCTAAAGGGCAATTTTAGCCCTTAGAAACAGTATACAGACAATAAAACTCTAGTTAAATAGCAGAGAGGTGCATATGCAAAAAATTAAATCAAACCTTGTAAAAATCAGCTATGGTTTGCCTGCTATGTAGAATCTCATTTTTACTTTAGGAAGAAAGGAGATGGTTTGGGGTGCCCCTCCTTGGACAGAAATTCGCCAAGAACCAGCAGAGACCAGTGCCTGCAGAATGGGGAGGCCATTGTTGACGTGGGGGTATGGTCTTGGGCTGAGCTAGTGGGGAACTAGAGGTCTGTGTCAGCAAGCTCAGCTTTGAAAACTTCTGTCTTTATTACAGCTTCGGGAAGAGAATGGCCACAGCAATAGGCTCAGTGGGAAAGCTGTAAGAGGAGAAGGTATTTAGGAGCTGTCGGAGTGGTACAGGCCCTCCACAGACTATCTCAGAGTATAAGGAGGAGAGAAGGATTCCTAGAAAAGGTAGAGGTGCAGTGTGGAAGCCCCAGTGAAGAACTAGTACAGAGTGGTCAAGCTAGGAGGAGTCACTAGCTGTGACGCATGGCAGGCCACTCCATCTGGAGCTATGGGAACCATGTGAGGCATGCTTAATGTGGATCTTACCCACCCAGGAGAGTGAGTGTGTACTTGGGCTTCAGGGAACACTGAAGTAGGAGAACCCCCATAAAACAATCTGATGTTCTACTGATTGATCTCTAACAGCCTGTAGCATGTTTATTTGTGACTAGCAATCAAGGCTTAAGCTTCGAAAAAACCTGGCTGTGTGGACTGACCATGGATGGAGCACATGCTCTTTACTCTAGCTGGACTCCAGCCAGGCTGTTGCCTTCCTCTGTTCAGATGAAAGCAAAGTTCCTTCAAATAGCCCTTTGAGAAATACAGATTGTCTGGGTGTGTTTGCAGGGCTTGGTCTCTTAATTTTGCTAGGTGAGTTATAAGGAAAATACTGCTTAGCTGGAAAATTATTCACATTGAGCAGCAGGAGAAGCAAATGAAAGGAAGCCGTATATAATAACATGCTGTCTAAAGGTACATTTGAGATACATGATGCAGTTACCTGCCTCACTGCAGCCAGGAGATCAAAGGAGAGTGTGCAAATGGCAGAGCCATCATGGCTGAGGATCAGTAACAATGTGTTGAACAAAAATACACACTAATAAAAAAAAATCTATAATCTTCCTTAGCTACCTGTCTCTTTCTAAAGTGCCAGAGCTCTGTAATCCTGCTGGTTCATAAGAGTTTAGAACCAGTTTATTGGGGAGGTAAAAAAAGGCATGTTAAAGGGCCCAAGGTGGAAAAAGAGACCTCATAGATTTTTCCTTTCTTAATTCCTCGATTTTGGCATGAAAAGGCCCAGCTTTCTGCTGGCCTGCATGTTCACTGGTACTTCAGCAAAGCAGCTATAAGTTGCACCAAATTTGCACAAAGCTTGAGCAGGTAGCAATGGCTGCACCAGGTGCAACAGCATGAAGGTAACACATTATTACTTCTTGCTCCCTACTGATTCATTACAAAAAAAAAGTCACACAACAGCACATAGGAAACAGGAGTACTTCTATTTCACAGGGCTATATTCAAAGTGACCCAAGCTCCTGCTGGCCTAGAATCAAGGACTTGAATTTTAACTCCCTCGTGCTGCATTGTAATTACAGTATGGAGACTTCAACATCTGTTTCCTTTTCTTCATGTTTCCCTCAGTATTGGGTGTTACTGCAGTGAAGTCAGCAGGGAGGCCTGCTGGCATTATGCTAGTCTGTTAATTTTCTATAGAGGAGCACTGGAGCATTTGTTCAGACAACAAGTTCAATCTCTCATGCTCAGTGAATACACGAACAAGCAAAGATCTTGCTCCTCTGATGTTTAATCAGCCCTCTCAATTTTCATGGATCAGCTGTAAATAGGAAGCTCTCCCTCCAGTGAGCAGGTTTTGTTGTTGGTCTCCAAACAGTTAAAATATAAGGGAAAAAATGTTATTGCTTGTACCAAGGCAGGAAAACCACAGAATGGAAAACTTCCGCTTAACTTTGAAAGACAGGAAATGGCTGGTGTTGGAAAGGGAACAGGTAGAGGAGGAGGAGGGAGCCAGGGGATATCAGTGGAAAACCAGCTATTCCCCAGACACTTCTCCTTCAGCTCTATGTTCTTTTGGAGGATGGAGTTCCAGGCTGACCCCCGCACTCCAAGCCCTTTATACACTTTCCAAGCATCCACCCCAGTTCCCTACTTCCTGCCTCCTCTGACACTGCTATAAATATCTCGCCTGCCTTTCAAAGGTCCAGAGAAATGCACGTTGCAGATAAAAGGGATCTGAGGTGACAGTATGAAAGAGCTTTTAGACCAGCTCTTGTGAAGTGAGTGACTGCTGGGTCCCCTGCTTTAAATTTCTTTAAGAGTGAAACATCTTCCCTGTTTATCATGCTCACCTCTGGATTAGGATACACGGGTCTAAGGAAATTATTTTCTCCAATAAGTAATAAGTAATGTGCTACATATGATGCAGAGCTGAAAGAGTTCTGGTATTTGGGAGAATGTAGGGTGGGGAAAAGATGGAACTAGTTGAGAGACCACACTGCATGCAAAAGTATAGCACTTGCAATATTGAATATCTTAAATGCTTTGATGAGGAGGATCAGTCCAAGAGGAAATAAAAGAGCAAAATGATCCCTGGGGCACTTAAATAGCCATCATGTACAGTACTTCAATAGCCACAAAATACCGAGCCCTCCCTTAGCATCCTGCAGGGCAAAAATCACAAACCCAGAGAAGCGTGGGAAGGCAAGAGCTGCAGTTCCTGTGCAAGAACTTCAGTATTGCAAAGGATTGTGCTGGGGTGAGGGCGGGATGAGTTCTTAAGCCCTTTGTTTTACTTTTTTAAATATGAAGAGCAGCACCTGTCCCTTTTTTATTTTTTCCTTTTCTTCGTTCCCCAAGGGGTTGGGGATTAAGGATTTAGTTGGTTATTTCCTTAGAGGATCAAGATAAAAAGAGACTTCAATAAGTCTCTTTCCATCTTCTCTACGGACAGTACATTTTCAATAGAATTAAGCAGCTGTCCTGCTTTCCCCCACTGTGTAACAGTTTGCAGCTTTACAGAGAAGCACAAAAATAGAAGATTTTATACTATCAGATAGAACTTCTAGGTGTACTTTAGGAGGCTCTAAGTTATCACAGGAAGGTTTTAAGGCATTCAGAGAGAAGCTCAACTAGATCAGGTGGCAAACAGCCAGTGACCCTTATCAGTATTTTGCCTTTAACACCTTTACTTTGGAACAAACACGCTGCAGCAGAACCTATGATAGTGGGTCATTTGCATCATCCGGCGAGGCTGGAGTCCTGATACTGATAAAATATACCTCCCAGAAGTGTGATGTGGGTACTCTGACTTTCCTAACGCTCCCCTCTCAGGCCGTCATCTTAATTCCTTGTTATTAGAGATTGATTCAATCCATGGAGTTTTAAGTACCTTCCAAAACTCTTTAGAGGCATACTTCAACGCTGGAGTCTTTTTAATTTATCAGGATGAGTGTCTAATCTACCTCCCACATGCATTCTAAATTATAGCCGTCTTTTGAGTTTGCCAGTGTATTCTGTCTTCCTCTTTTTCTGTTTGACTGGGAGGCCAACAGGGTGGGAAGCAGGTCCTTGCCAGCCTTTATTCCAATGGCACGTTTAAATTGACTGAAGAAATGGTGTAGATTGAGAGAATCAGACCGCACCTGTCTGGTGTATTTGGCTGTATGGGAAACAAAGCTTTCACTAGTACCGGAAAGTTTTCAAGCCAATAGGTTCCTTCCTGTCAGCGCAAGATCTCTGGTTTGTTTCTGCATGCCCTTCTCTCATACCGATTTCCTCTAGTACTGATGGCTGTTGGAAGAGCTGGGTAAAGGAAAGCACCAGGTCTTTCTTTCCCTCCTGTCTCAGAAACTGCTTTCCTGTTTGTCCTTTATGCAGCATGGCAGCTTGGGCTATTGACGTAAACTTTGTCCTTTGTGCTGTTCAAAGTTCTCCTCTTCTGAATTTGACATTGCCTACTCACATCCTGACTGCTGTTTTGACAGAAAGAAGGAGAGAGGACAGAACAGGATTCTAGGGTGGTAGTTGTCTTGGCACACCCAGGGGTTCACATTTTTGTGCAGGTTCTATGTTTGTTCATCAAACTGTCATGAGGTCAGCACATGGCAGGGTTCCTTCCAGCACATATTCCTCAACATATATGTGGACCAACAAGGAAAGATCGACCAAAGTTGTTATTGCAATACTGTGGCAGTGCTTTGAGGAAGCATCACTAGGTTGCACTGTTGAAAAATATGGGAAAAGCAGTTTTGGTTCAAAAAAATGTCCGGGTCCTGAATGGGAGGGAAAGAATTCAGAGGAGTTTTCTAAGAGGAGTTGCTAAGCCCATTTGGTTCCCTTCTCTGATGAAATCCACCAGAGCTTGCAGTACCCCATCTTAACTTGAGCAATTAGAACCAAAATGCTGATGTATGTCATTTCCCCACTGAATTTTGGACTATATCTCTTTATTCTACTTTTTTTTCCTCATGTGAACATCTCTGCTAGAGTTGCTGCAACATGCCGTCTTGTCATAAACATACTGAAATGCAGTAATGTGGACAATCATTGTACCCTGAGATTAATGGGTGTTAAAAAAAATAAAATAAAATTTGTTTCTGTATTCCCAGGGTAATTTCCCTTGCCAAAGACCAGGCACTGAATGGAACTATACACTCATGAGCTAGCTACATGTTTGCCTGCCAATTTAATAGCAAGAGTAAGCAAGATCTGTAATGCTTTTACCCAGAAAAACAAAACTACGTTTTGGTGAGATTTCACTATAATGATGGTGGTTTCAGATCCATTTTGGTTTTAGAATATATAGGGAGCAAAGCTAAAGCTGACAGAAGCAGACAATGCCAGTCTGCTTTCTGCAGAAGCAGTAATATTTCAGCTGTTCAAGATTATATTTCTTCTCTGCCCTGTTTGGAAGGTGGCAGGGGAATCCTTAATTGTCTTGTTGTGTTTTCCTTAAAATCCCTTAACAGAAAATGTTACTGCAATCTGAGGCAAGGAGAATGTAATCTGTGGCTGTTTTACATAGTTGGATAATTTGTTGTTTTTGTTTTTAAGCCAACTTGTGACTCTCTGAGGCTAACACTGTTCCAAATCTTATTAATAGCAGTCCTTGACATTTTAGAGGTTTTATCTTTTCATTATTATTCATACCTGCTCATTTCTGAATTTGCTAATGTGCACTTGCACTTCCTCAGCTTCCTTGCTTGTGGAAGGAAACAGTGTGCACCAACAGCATGGTTTTGTTAACTGGTGTTCTGCTTATCCCACAGAGTATTAGAAGTGACCATGAAGCTATCAGAGGTGTGGCTTACCAATGTATTTTTCTCAGGGGAAAAAAGCTGTGTAACTATTCTTAGCTGGTATATTATGTGTGAAATTAAGCAGTTCCAAGGGGATGAACAACTGCTATTCAGAGGGAGTACCTTTACGCTTCTGTCTTCTTCTCAGAGCTACAACAGTTCAGTGTTCTTGACTCAAAGTGTGTCCTTGGGGTAGAGGAAAATCAGAGCCGGAGCAAGGCTGCCAAAGCCCAGGCTTAGACGTGTGCCTCGTGTGCGTGTGTGTACATCTTGCAGTTCGGTGATGACCCCAGTGACTTCTTGAACTTTTAATGACAATGCAGCTGTCTGTTCATGGTGCTAATTAACCCAAAATCTGATTCCTCCCTCCGCCTCGTTATCCATTGCGTGAATGAGATGTGAAAACAAGAAGACGACTTTTCCCGTGCCCTTAGGGCTGTCTGAGCCTGGCAGCAGTGACCCTGCCTGAGTCGAACTGAAAGAGCTGCTGCGCAATGGCCCATACGCCTTTTTAATGGGTTATTAAGATTCCACCTTCTCCCCCTCCCTCCAGTCCTGTAACAGTTTGGAGCGATATGGCACTTAGGGGAAAACAGCTGCAGGAATAACTTTTCTTTTGGAAAGCCAGAGACAGCTGTTCAGTTTGCAAGTCTAGGGATTCCTCCACTACTTATTTAGGGCCTGATCCCTCTCCAGTTAAAATCGGTAGAAAGGTTCCAACTGGATTCAGCAGGCAGTTGAAGGAAGCAGCTTCAGGAAGCAGCCTGCAATCAAACAATACTGCTTCAAAATGTTGGAAACAGCCAGAAAGGAAAAAGAGAGTAGGAAGGCATTTGTCACAGAGTTGACTTTCTGACTTGCCTGCAGGCTCAGAGTACAAGCACTCAGCAGGCCAAGGTTTTACTTGAGGAACAGGTTAAATTAGTGTTTGTGGTATCCTAAGTTGCTTTAAAAAATAGCTCTCGTAGCTCTATGTTCATTTACAGTCTGCAGTGTTGACAGACTTTTATTGGCACAGTGAATTAAAGGACTGATCTTTGATTTTGAGTGCTGATTTTAGTTTAGATACTCTGAGATAATAGGGGATAATGGCTTACATTTTGAAATTATGCATGTTCTCAGCACCTGCAGCTCTCATTGGTATGAATTTACTTGCCACATCTGAAAAATGAGGAGAAAAATGGAATTACTCTTGCTTCTGTTATTAGAGATTGTCGTTGTCACCTGATTTATACAGTGAAAGAGAAGGCTAGAAACTTGCTGAGGAGGGTCAGAATTTCTGTTTCATAAAGAATTTTGAAATGGTGGAAATTTATTCCATCTGAAATGTGAGGGAAAATGATAATATTGGAGTTTTCAGCATGGCATTTTCTGGAAAAAGTGATTCATATACATCTGAATCTAATGTTTTGAGGAATTAATTCAAAATGTCCAGTTTGAATGAAGGTGTCATTTCACGTCACCATTAAGACTTCAAGTGCAGTTGAAAAGAATTGCTGATGCAGGATCAAAACAGGTTGAATTTTTTCTGAGGAAAAAAAATGAAAGAACCAATTTTGCTGAAGTTGATGTTTTCCTTAGAAATGTGTGACTTTAGTAAAGCTATGATCTCTGACAGGAAAAAGCCTTTCCAAAAACATCCCTACTGTCCCATAACAGTGACAGCCTCCCCTTCTGGAAGTGCTGATTTTGATCAGGTTATGTGCTACCTCTCAAGCTGAGAGAGATTCCAGTTCATTAGTCCTTCCAGGCTTATAGTTAGCTTTTTCTGAATGCTGAGAATTCCCTTTAAAACACAAATTTAGCTTTTCCTGAATGCTGAGAATTCCCTTTACAACACAAACCTAGATTCCATTTGCTTGCTCCAGTCCTTGTCAATGGGCTATTCTCCTTGGGTTTGCTGCATTAATGAACAAACAAGTTTGCTTTGTGATTGTGTTGCTGCCAATGGACTGAGACGAGGTATTTCCCCTTGTATTTCTGTTAGTTCCTTCCCTGTCAATGTTTAAACAAGCTTACACCTGTGTTCCAGGTGCAAGCTTAACTCCAGCTCTGAAAAGCTGGCTCTTGGGAGGGTGGTTCATTACTTTGCCAGAATAGTCCTGTTACAGCAATGTCTGAGGAGACCTCGACAGGCAGGAAGCAGCCAGGCTCGTTGGATACCCTGGAAATGATTACCTTTCTCTGTAAACATTCAGCGCTGCAGTATCCAGAGAACTTCTGCCTCCCAAACAGTTAATGGGCCTTAGAGCGTTCAAAAATAGCAATCACTGTGCCAGGGCAGCTGTGAAATGATTATCCAACCATATCTTGTGACCTTTAGGTTTTTTTCTAAAAAGTTACAAGGGCACCTAAGAAGTGATATGAGAATGCAGGCTTGTCTCCCTTAAATTGGAAATTCATGCAAGTTTTCAGTAGGAATTCTTTCAGAAGCTCTCAAACTTCAGTAGCACAGATGAGCTAAGTGACTGCTACGTTCACCTTAGAGTGAATCTCCATCAGATTCATATGGTCAGACTTGAGCATTTCCATTTAAAACCCACTTGTTATCAATACTGTCTAAGAATAAAATAACATGAGTTAGTCTTTAATTTGTATAAATACTTGTTGTGCAAAAAAGAAAAAAAAAATCAACAATTGGTGGTAGACAGGCACTCTTAACCCTTCAGTGTGTTCTCTGTGCTTACAGAAGTCTGGCTGAGAGTCATAACTCATTAATATGTCATTGGTTGCACTAAGCATATAAGCATCCAAGTAATGATACACTACTTCTGGAAATCCATTTTGATTATGGTCTACTGGGTTGTTCATAGACATGAAATTTTGATGAAAAGTATGTATGAAGAAAGTTTGGGTAGTAGAAGAATGAGATGCGGTTTCCGTGGAACACGTTAGGCTAGCCTGTCAGTAGGACAGTCAGGGAGTTTGAGCAAACTATTTGAAGAAGAAAGGTGACTGGCCATTGACTAGCTACCTTTTCTGCTGTCAGTGCTCTGTGTCATTGCACAGGGAAAATCCTCTCTTCAGAACCAGAGGATGTACAGTGTATTTGTGTTGCTGATGTAAAAAGTTGCTGCTTGTAAATGTTTTTAGAATTCCATGTCTTCTCATTACCTCTTTCATGAGATGTCTTATGTCACTCTCCTATTTTTTTTTGGTTTGTTTTTTTTTACCTGACTTCCACAACAAATCAACACTGAGTTCTTCAGGCCTTCTAAGGTCAAAAATGAAGGATGATGCTTTGGAATGCAGTTATGGCAGGGCACTACATGGACTTCTGGAAAGTTCTGGATAGGCGGGCAAATTGGTCAAATTGCCTGACCTTGACCCGTAGGCTGCTGGGACCTGTGGTATGTGAGGCTCGCTCAGGACTCAGGGAGGTTTCCTACTTGCTTTAATGAACAGTGAATCAGGATCTGAGTGCTACACCTAAGGCTTTACATGCTGCTCAGACTCCAGGGTAAAATTCTTCATGTACCTAAGATCAGCTACATGGTAGTAATTACTGTGATTACATAAGAGACATTAATAAAATGGGCAATTAGTAAATTCCTTAGGCATGATGATATAGCCAGAACTATGTCATGAGCATGTCCAGTGCATGTGAACAGTCTGCAGATGCTGGCAGCTTCAGAACAATTGATGACGTCTCGAGAATGGTGGGCAAAGATACCCTTTTCACTGGGGAAATTGTTTGAATGCAGGTTTAATTCCAGGGTCTGGCAGACCAAATACTAGGTCCTGTCAGGCCCAGTGCAAATAGGAGCAGCAGAGCAGCACATGTAGACCTGACCTGGTTAAATAAGTATACCTCTCTGGTGTGGACAGCTGCTTAGCCTGTCAGTTTAGTGCAAGTTTTGTAATGCAGGAAGGAATTTGCAGGCCCACCCAGTACCCTTGAAATCTATACATGTTCCCAAACAGTTCTTCCTCTCTAGTTCCTACGTGCAAAATGGAGCATAAACCATGTGATCAGTGGAGTGCAGCCTCCTTGCAGAACGCTGGCACTCGTCCCAGATGGGCAAGGTGCTGAAGCAAGGAGAGTCCTCTGAAGTAAGTTGATGAAGCAGGGAGTGTCCAGGCCTGTGGCTTTTGATAATCCGTCTTTTGAAAGATATACATGGGCTGTCAGAGATGTCCTATTTCTAATGCATAGATGAAAACTGCCTTCTCTTTAGCAGGACTGTCTTTCCTCCTCCTCCTGTTGAACTGCTAGGATCTGGTGCCCAGTGGGTTCGTGGATTGCACAGAGAGTTAAGAAGGACTAATAAATTGGCAGATTTGGCTCAACAGTTTTTCTATTGCGTCCTTAAAAAATACAGTGATGAATTTATGATGCTTGTTAACTCTGGTTATACCCCAGGGGAAATCTAGCACTAAGGACCAAAGACATGCCAGTTCTATGTATCTGGTTTTGCAGAAGTCTCATTATTATTTGAAATGCAAAGTAACATCTACCAGGTTCAAGCCCTGGGCATTCACTAGTCAAGTGCTGGATCAGACCATCTTCCCTCACATTCTCTTTTGATGTATGTGAACCATTTGTTGGCTGCTTAGTGAAGACAGTGGTTTTTTTCTGAAACCTGATATCAAGCTGCAACACAACAGCCTACAGAATAAACGACCATAGCCCAGTAAAGCAACTTATCTATGACTTTGCAGGCTGGGAAATCCCTTTCTCAGCAGAA
Source organism: Callaeas wilsoni (assembly GCA_013398955.1). Taxonomy (NCBI): domain Eukaryota; kingdom Metazoa; phylum Chordata; class Aves; order Passeriformes; family Callaeidae; genus Callaeas; species Callaeas wilsoni. The sequence goes on along the minus strand of VWPU01018105.1, from coordinate 353,171 downwards.
CTGAAACTTCCTGGGTAATTTATAGTAAGTAAAAAAAATTCAAAAGGGTGTGTCTACACTGCCTCTTCAACCTGAAATCTCATTGTGTACCCATATTGATGTACACCAGAAAACAATGTCATTTGAGGACTGTATATTACCCTTGTTTAGTTTCAACAGTACTTTGTTCTTTAAGGAGTGACCATGACCTCAAGAGAAAAAAAGTCTGCCCCATGTGAATGGGGGAATAGGATTTCTGTGATTGTAGTAGGTTCTTAAAAATACCACTTGACCCATTTTAATCACTTTAGCACTCGTTCTTGCAGTTTATAGCCATGATCTGTGGAAATGGAAGATCACCCTCACTTATTACTGTATCACTAAATCACAGGCGAAGGACGTTTTCTCCTCGCAGAGGCTGCTCCCCTAACTGTACTCTTTAGGCAATTCATCTCTCATCATATGCTCCAATTTGCTTTCCATGTAACTGCTCACTTGATGGGTTGGGAACGATCAATGCCAGATGCACATTCCTTTCAGGCAGTAAATGCTCCTGCAGCAGTAAGTTATGTGCACCAGCTTCTTGTTTCATTAAAATCGCATATGGTTTCCATTTGCCCCTAATTGGTCTCACATCAGCTCTGCCATATTCTCTGAGTGGAAAGCTTAGACCTGTGGCTCCTTTGAACAATTCCAAAGAACTGTGGGAAACCAGAGGCTAGTCTCAGCCTGGCTTCCCCTGGTCCTCTACGTACTGTGTCAAGAAGTACTTGATCTGGAAGAGAGGGCTGAACTAAATCTTATTCTATTGCACCAATTGTGTGTAGACAAAAGGAAACGGAAAAGGTGTTTTGAGCTGAGTATTGCTTTGAGTCATATGCTTGTTATTTTTATCCACTGTTGTAAGCTGGCTTTGGAAGTGCTTTTGTGCTTGGTTTTGACAACCATCTTTCCAACACTGCTAAGCTTGGCTCAAAGCACTTCTGCCTTTGGCAGTTGTCAGAGACACAGAATGAGGCAAAATGCACTCTGCTGAGAACACTCCTTGGAGAGAGGTGTGGGATGCCTCTGCTGTGCTCTGTACATGAGGCACTCCCTTCCCTTCCCTCCACTTGCATCATTTTTTTGTTCCTTTACTCCGATTCTTGCCTACTGCCTTCTGCCTTTAGCCTGAATTCAGCTTCCAGTGACTAGTTAAAAAATATAGGTGGAAAGTTAAAAAAAAAAGCCTGCCAAAAGGGAGACAGAGAAATGTCTAGTTGGCAGGAATGACATTGTTTTCTCTTTTTATTTTACCGGAGGGTTCTCAGTGCTGTAGGCACGCTCATTACATAGTCTGCAGTGCCTCTGCTTAGGTCTATAGCAAACCTAGAATGTTTTGTTGATGCAAGCTGTGAGACTAACCTCGCAATGCATGTAACTCCAGTAAACCAACTCTGCCTGATCTTGTCAATATCCTATGTCTACCTGGCTTCACTGAGTTTAGTAGATGTAATAGCTAGTAACAATGGACAGTGGTTTTTTTCCCTTCTTTTCTTCCTTTAGCTTCTCTGTGTTTTTCATGAGGTATTTCCTGAAGCTAGTTTTTACACGTAATAACATCTACATATGGATCTAAGAGATTCTGCTTAGATCTTCTAAATGGATATAAATGCATTTTAGATCCATCCATTCTTCCTTCTCTGTTCAGTCTTCCCTCTATCTTCCCAACAGTATGTATGATGGGGAAGCAAGGAAACTAACATCAGGAGTTAAATGCAGGGGCAGTACTGGGCAGTTGAAGAGTCTTTAACCAAGCTGCATATAGGAACCTGAAAGAAATGTCCAGAAGAGAATTTGCAGGTTCTTACCTAAAAGAGATCGCTTGTTTCTCTCTGATTCTAATGTATTTCAAAGGATGCTTGGACTTCTATAGGGTGAGATGCACCATATAGGGAGGGAGAAAAATAGTTCATATTGCTGCCATCAGAAAGGTTGTATCCAGTTAATAAGCAACAGGTGAAATGCCAAGCACTAACAAAGTTTTGCTTGGTTGTTTTATGCAACCTTGTTTCTTTAATTTATGGTCGTGTTTGGAGGATTAACTTTTTTCCAGGTAAAGCCCTTCTAGAGCACTTTATACTTTTTGAGGTGATGGAAGGTCTGACACAATCAAAGTCTTGTATGAAAAAGCTGTATCACTCCTTATTTTGCACTGTTAGAAATGCAGGAGCAGAGCATGTTGTGCAAACAGACTCTCAATGGCGAGGAAATCTGCAGGGATGGGAAATGTGGTTAATATTTAGCAAGTGTGATTGTGATCAGTTGTTTTATATGGAGCTTAGGCCTGGGCAAACCCATTTAATTGCCTTCCACTTATTTTTGGGTGGCCTTCAAACAGACTTGCCATGCCACAGACAGGGAAAGTTTTTTTGGATCTTTAAAAATGGCCAAAAGTAAATGTCATAAATCTGGTCAGAACATGGGAAGGAAAGTTATCTGTGTCTTGCTTTCCTGTTTTTATTTAGACTTTCATTGTTAGTTACCAATACACTTGCTGATGTAAACACAAGTCTTTTACAATGTGACGTGTATGTGGAACTGACTGGCAGAGGTGAATGGTGTTGAGAAGGTGCTCTTTCTCAGTTAGTGTACCTGAGACCCCTTTGAAAAGACGAGAAGTCAAGATTTGGACTGTTGGTAATGGGAACTAGTTTGTTGGTCAGGCTATGAAAGGAAGGCAGCCAGCAGTGAGCCTCTTACCTCACTACCTTTTTTTTTGTTTCTGTGATGAAGTTCTTTGGTGATGCTGTGTACCAGCACAGCTGAATTTGGCTTCTCCCAAGACAAAGCAAAAGGGGCTTGCTTTGCCCTTTTTTGGCTTTGGATGAAGGTCACGATGGAATGAGGCAAAAGAAAGCTACTCTGTGGTATTTTTTCAGTCTTCTTGTGCTTTGCAAGAAGCCTTCAAATTCAACACTCTGATTTGTAAAAGAATTCTGTTTTGTTTATAGAGGAGGAGGAGACTTTCAGTACTAACAGATCATCAAACCGACTGGAGGCTTCTGGTTTTTTCCTCTCTTCATAAATCCTCTGCTGTAATCAGTTTTTCCCTCTCCATTCTGCTTTGCTGTGGAAGTGGAGGAACGGGTGAAGGGCTGCTATCTCTTCCCCCTCCTAAAGCACACACCAGCTACTTGCTGCTTTTAGAAGCCTGCAGCTGCCAGGCAATTTAATAGAGCCTCCCAAGAGGCTGAATATAGTTGGGCCGTACTTCCAGTTCAAAGGACACAATCCACCTTTAGTTATGGTCCTCTGTTTTTAGGGCAGCCAAGAGTGTTGGTAGTAATTGCTAACAGATCAGCCAGGGGAGTGGGAAAAGGAATGCATCTTGTGAGAGAGAGCAAGCAAGGGAGACAGCAATTCCATCTTAGCAGCACCAGCACTAGAAAATCGGTGTGTAAAAGCATCCTGCCTTGACCACGTTAGGGGACACCCCCATAAATGACACTAATAGTTCAGTAGTGTGCTAGGTATACCGAGGAGTCTAAAACGTACCAGCTGCCTTAGCCCTGTGTGATGTGAGCCCTCCAGCATGTACCAGCACAGAAGGGAGTTCCTGTGAGGCAGATCAAGTGAGAGAGCTGCTAGGAAAGCTGATAAAAAGGTCTCAGTAAATTGCTCTTGGAAGTGAACCCTTGTAGAGTCTTTGGATGAATAAAATGGCAACCGTCCTCCTTGGCATGTCACGTGTCTGGTGTTAAAGCAGCGTTTTTAAGTGATGGTGTAGTCAGTGGCCTCAGGACAGAAGGAGCTTTTCTTCAGCCTCCCAGTCATGTTGCTGCTCCCTATATATTTTATTTAGCCACTATGTGGATGTCAGAGAATGGCCTGGGAGAATAATTTGTCCCGTGTGTCTCCATTAGTAAACAACAAGTCCTCCACATCCTTCACTCACTTAAATGCAGTGAGCATGCATTTCAGCCAAAGCTCTCACTTAAAATTACTCATATTGCACACCAATAAAATAAATCCTTGAAACAATAATGAGAAGTGTAGGAGTTGTTACCCTCCTGAGCCTTTCATGGTTGTTGGTCACAAGGGAAATGGGTTTGGAACAAATCCTGGTCTCTGAAGGGTGTGCCCCCATTTAAAATGCTGTTTATGGATGACAACCAGCCCACTTGCATGAAAGCATCTGGTTCTCATGGTGCAGTTGTCCAGGCAGCAGGGACCGCTGGTGTTAGCCTGGGTCTGTTCCGCTGCCCTCTCATCAGGGGAAGGTAAGGTTTGGGACAGGGTCACCATCTAGTGGCTGGCCCCGATAAAGGACACGGACTGGATTGAACCAGGACCTGTGATGCCTTTGCTAGTCAGTTGGGAAAAAGAGCTACCACACATGTAGTAGTTACTGTGTGCCTGGATGAAATTACTTGGTAGCTACAACTCTTTTCACCGTGTTGTTTTCTCAGCTCGGCAAGTGCATTATCTTCATCTCTCATTGCCTGTTTTTCTGCTCCTTGACTCATGAAAAGAATGACTTCTGCCTCTCAGATGTAAAGTCACTGTCCTCTTCTGCTTCGTACCTTGCCCTTAGGCCTATTCTCCCTATGAAACCTTGAGAAAATGGCCACAGAGTAAGTGATAAGAGCACTTGAGTTAGATATGTATGCATATGGGCAAATAAAAGGTCATACAGGTCCTTTTTCTCCTATGCCTATTCTGATTTGATTGCCTTTATAGGACCTCATCCAGTGACATTTGGAAAAGATGTAGGTGATTTTTGCCTGTATTTATGTGTATACTTGCACCTGCAGACAGTTTGTACCACACTAGAGATGCCAGGGAAACACAAACCAGTGGCTGCTGGCACTGTACTAGTCTTGGCAAATCTGAGCCATCTCTGTTTTCCTAACTACCAAGCTAGTTTACATAAAGAAAAACCCCAAACAAAAAACCGCAAAAAGGCAGGGAAAAGAGATAAATAACCTAATAATTTGTGATAAATTCTTAGATGCATTTCTTGAATACTCAAACACAGCAGGTTATTATTTTCATTATTTTTTTTCTTTAGCGTATCAGCTAAACGCCTGGTTTCCTTCCTTTCATGAGGGGATGTTTCCTCCCTCAATTTTTTAATCGTGTCAAATGTTGAGAAGCAGTACATATGTTTTCTCCTCTTTGTATCATGGCATGGCTGCCATGCTTATCTTATCAAGATTTATATCCTTGTCTAATTTAGCTTTTCATAAATAATTACAAATCACTCATGAGACCTTGCCAACTGCTCCAGTCCCACAAAGTGACCCGACCTGAAACCCCAAAGTACTGAGAAACATTCGTCTTGGAGTATTTTCATAGGCAGTGCTTCAAAGGAATTGCGGTTTAAAAATATGCAGCTATTTTGGTGACCACTTGTGTGGGATAAAGTTTCCCATCAGTAATAGCAGGACTGTAATAGAGCTTCAAGGAGAAGGGAGGAGCTCAGGAGAGCAGTCACAGCACCTTTTGCCTCATTCTGCTCAAGAAGTAGGAGTCTGCAGCAGTAAACAGTTGACTTCATTAACTTAACATGGACTGAATTTGCAACATAAATGCTGCAAATTTCAGATAATTTGCAGAGAGTGAAAAGTTCCTCTGGCAAGTATGCATGGCCCCTGCTCAGTCAGGAGCAATGTCCTTTATTTTCTGGCCAGGTGTGAGAGTGGCCAGAAAATAAAGAATGGGGAGTGGTGGTTTGAAGGAGCAAAGGTAGGGACTGGGAAACACGTGGCTGCAGATATGCAGCTTGGAGCTCTGCTCTGAGCAAGATGTACGAGCGGCTCTCGTGTGTGGAGCCTTAGGGGGTTGAAGCTATACATGCAAGAGCAACCTCTGAGCAGTCCTGTCCATCCAGCATTTCTCTCCAGTGGCTCAGAGCCATCTAATCCTCAGGGATGGGAATTTAACCTCACAAATTACAGGTGATAGACTTGACTTGGAATATCCTCTGCTCCTTGGCTAACAGCTTGATTTTTCCTGTAATATAAGAGAAGTTATGCAGGGCAGGTTCTTTGTTCATTTCTAGCTCTTCAGTAAAGAAAGGAACTTAGCTAGAAACGTTACCATTGGGGTGATAAAGGCAACTTCTCTGAAAAGCAGAGGGCTTGACCCATTTACAAAAGGCTTGAAGTGACAGCCCACACTAAGGTTAGTCATGGCTTTTCTGGGTGATTTTGCTAGTATGGTTGTTCTTCTCCAAATTTACTGGGGAACAATAGCAGGAAATTACAGACCCTTCTACTTGTTTGCAAGGGTATCATTAGTTGAAATTGGAATGCTCTTACATCCTAGTGGAGATATGCATTTTGAATATTTGGTGAAGCTGTTGATTGGTCCATAAATCAAAGCTTCTGTCTGAAATGGCTGTGGTACCCTAACTAGACGTCAAAGGACTGACAAGCTAGCAGTGAAATACATGAGGAAAATGTTTATTTAGGTATTTTGTCAGCAACAGAGAATGTGCTTGTGATCTTATATGCTGTGTTCTGGTTTGGAAACCCTAGCATTTTGTAATATTGCCTTTCAGTATATTTCTTATCATTGTCAATAAGATATAAGATTTCTTTGTTGGTTTTAGATGTGTAGGGCAAACACCAGTTTTTTCAATTTCAGTGTATCAGATACGCAGCAGATGAAGATAAGACTTTTGACACTCTCTGCTATAAATTCCACTGTTAGTGAGTGTCTTGGAATTCACAAAGCCTTAAGGAATTGTGTTCTTTCTCACTGACCCTGGGACAGCCTGGTTTCCGTAGCTTTGCTGGTGGTTGTGGTGGTTGTGGGCAGCAAGTTAGGGAGGGTGGCTGTGGGAGGAAGTTTCTTTAAAGATACTTGCAGTCCTCAAGCACACAGTTCAATATAGCTACTAAATTTTGAAGATGAGAGTAAATTGAAGTTGGAACAACTTGTTAAATAGAAGAATCAATAAAATTGCTTTTACTGCCATTGGGAAATAGACGTTTAAAAAAAAAAAATCTAAGTTTTACTCTCAATGAATGAAGGTTTTGTTGGTTCTTTGAATCAAAGCCAGGACTGTCTTACCTAGTTTAAAATTTCTTTGACAAGTCTGGCTGAAGCACAGGATATAAATCAGAGCAGAGTGGATTTGTCTTCATTTCACACCACCCTCGTGGAATGAAGTCCAGGAACTGCTGTGTAAAACCAGACCTATCTGTTCCTTTAAATCTGTTCTTCTGATGATTCCTAAAGCTGGGACAAGATTTTGCCTCCTTAGTTGGACCTAGGTAGTGAAAAAAACCTTAGTCTTCTCTTTTTCCCATTTCTTTTGGTGGGCTTCTACAGAGGTTTGAATCCTAAATAAGCTAAGACGCAACAAGATGCTTGTTTAATGTCCTTTATATTCAGTAAAATGTATCCCTGAACTTTGTTGCTGCATTTAGATAGTGCTGTAATGCAAACGACTCACTGCATTTTCCTGCTTCCACCTCTATGTCTCCCTTCTATGCCTCCCTGCTTTTTGTTGGTTTTCTGTGATGGATTAAAATGGGTAATGCCTGCCTTGTCCCTGAGCTTTGCTTCTCTGCTGAGGTGAACAGCTGGTTGCAGAACATTTTCAAAGAGGAAACAATTTTTCAGATAGATAGAACAGTTTTTAAAATTTTCTTTTGTGTGTGTGTGTGGAATGCCCCAAAAATAGATGAGCAAGAGAATCCTTCATTAAGCATTGACTGTAAACTGCCCACTAGATAAAAAAACCTCTCCTTATCTATGAGACCTCATAATCCTTATCTCCAATGGCTTGGGCTCAGCTGATTTTGCTGTGGTGCCTCTGTAGTACAGTGGCGGTAGCTGTGCCACAGAGCACACACTGCCCCTCGGTATCCATGAGGAAATGCAGTGCAGTGTACATAAGATCTGATGGGTCAGCTTTAGGTTGTCTTCTAGGTGACTTCTGGCTGGCCTGGGAGCTTTCACTGGGCACTTGATGGTTGCTGAATAATCTGGTTTTGCACAGTAGCTGTTTGTTCAAGGGAGCATTTGTTAGTTTTGTGGTACCTCAAAGGTGGCAGTTGTAGTGAAACCCCCAGATATGGGATATTCCGGTGCCTTGTACTGAGTTGTTGTGTTTATTGGGAAACAGAAGCTGCATTCAGCACGCAAAGAACAATTTAAAAGTAGTATCCTATTGAACATCATCCTGTATGTTGAGAGCTAAGATATTACAAACTTCACGCCATTGGCTTGGTGCAATGATTTTAGTCTGTCTTGGTCCCAGCTACAGTCTGCTTTGCAGATTTCAGTGAGATTTAACCACAAATAATGCTTGTTCTTATTCTTCACACAGAACTGCTTTGTTCATCCTGCTTTGGCATCCCATTTTACATGCCTTCACTGTGTGTGAGATTTAGAATAAATTGAGAGGAAAGTTGACCTGGAGTTTTGTTTATTTTACGGGATAATTTATCTAAACGGTTTTGTGGGGTTTTTTTTATGTGGAGGGTATAACATAAATGTTGTGTAAAGTTGTCTATAATTTGCTGTATTTTTTTTCCTCCCTTATGACAGTGATCCGAGCTAAAGTGGTGGGGAAGAAGCTCATGAAAGATGGACCATTTGGAACGATGCGATACACAGTCAAGCAGATGAAGGTATGTTTGCAGATGTTTCCCATGGGCTAGTAGATATGGTAAGGAATCTAATTAACACGTAATAACAAACCCTTTGCATACTTAACAGCCCCTCAATTTTTCCTACTGGCCATACAGAATGGAAGGAAACCAGCAATTGGTAGAAATTTGCCTGAAGAGGGGAAAGGAGCAGGAAGAGATCATTCCTGAAATACAGTGCTGAATACCTGAATTCTTCTGTTACTTTAAAATTTCTGGTAGTAAAAGATGCCAGATGGTCTTCTCTAGGTACTGAAGACATGTTTTGTGTTCAACATGCACAGTGTTAGAGTAGATATGCCAGCTTTTCCATGCAGCACTTTCATTAAATCCAAGAAGGAAATTATGGTAGGGGGTCTGCCAGCCTTGGGAGAGTGCTCATTTATCTTCTTTCCTTGTTTTCTTTGTGACTACCAGTTAGGATTACAGCATTTTTTTCCATGTACAAAACAAATGAAAATCATATAGTGAAGTCTTTATGTAAAGCTAAATGGAGCACTGTAGCTTTTAAATATTGTTAGCTCAGAAGAGCTGTAAAGTATTGATTTAGAGATGAAAAGAGGTAGAACCACACCAGTTGCTTGATTTCTTTAGTTCCTTTCTTCAGAGCTCTAGTTCTTTGCTGCACAAACTGCACTCAACCTGCTGCTTTGGACTTGGGTTCTTTTCTTAAACTGCCCCCTTGTTATGTAATGCTAAAAATCAGCCCTAGATTGTTTTTCTTGGCAATGCCATTCCAGTCATAAGACTGGTTTATGTCTTTAGGAAAAAAAAAAAAGAAAGGGAATGGAAAAGCTTGGCAGGGCCTTGCAGAAATCTGAAACATATTAGACAAAGTAAAGGTTCAGAAAAAAACAGTCACTCGCCTGCCTTGTAACAGTAACTCTCTTTATAAGGCAGTTTATAGCTAAGCACGAATTCGAGGAGGAGGAGATGCAAAGCTTGTTTCATAAGCTGTGGCAAAATCATGCACGTAGCCAAATCTGGTCCTGGCATGGCTCTTCCACGAGAGTGGAATGCCTGCACTTGGAATAAGAGGGCGTGAGGTGCTGGGCTTATCAACATCCTTAACCTTAAAAATTTCTCTGTAAGATTCCAAAGGAAATATATATTTGTGAAAAAAAAAAAAAAAAGGCAACTGGTTGTATTGGCAATAATGAGATAACACTGCCACTTTTTTTTTTTTAATGGCTGTTGTTGGCCTCATCAGGCTTGCAGCACTCTGTGCTGTTCTTCTCCAGTTTTGTCACTCTCCAGCTCAGCAAGTATGTGCTTCACAAAACTACTCAGTGTCCACATGCTGCACTGGCTTCATCAGCTTCTCTTTCTGGTTTCATCCTGGTCCGTCCAGTACCACTACTTTCCCTCCTCAGTGCCAAGAGCTTGGTGCTTCCTGTCTAACATACGACCATGAACAGGGTGCAGCAGTGATCTAGAATGAAGGTAGTCCCTGAAATGAATTGCTACCCTTTACCAACCATAACACTGCCCCTGTTCTAACTAAATAAGACAGCTGAGCCTGTCCTGGCTGTTTTCATTGGGTTATTCTGCAGCATAGGGCCTTTCCGCAGGAGCGTTTCCACAGTATTTTGTTAAGAAGCTATGTGTCCAACAAAAGCAACAGGGATTTTAAAGAGGAAGTCGTGTGTCGGTCAAACTGCCCTTATGTCTGCTGCTTAGATGGTGGGCTGGTGGGATGTTGCACTGGGCATTTAGCTGTGACCTTCGGCAGGAAGGAACCTGAAGCAAAGTGCTCAGTAGAACTGGAATGTCCGGAGGACATAGTTCTTCATAAACAAACAAACAAACCAAGTGTCTTCTTTGGAAACCCTGCTGTTTTTCTGCTGAGCTTAGAGACTTCGGTATAAAGAGGGATTTAGATCCATACAGTGGGGGAGTTCAGAGTGATGCAGCAAATTTCTCCCTTGTTTGCTCCAATGAAAGCTGTCTGTCCTCCTGCTGAAAAGAGAACTAAGGAGGCCTATGGCTCTGCCCAGCTGCATGGGAACAACTCTGAAGCTAAAACTAATGTGTCAGTCTGCATAAACCCTTCTGCACCTGCAGGTGAAAAATAAACAAGCCATTTAGTCTATCAGTGTGTGCTGAATTGCCTGTGGAAAGCATTGAAAGCCTTAAAGGGCAACAAACTCGTAGTTCTTTCACAGGCTCCTTGGAGCTTGCCGGGTTAGATTCTTGATCTCACTAACATTCCTGAGCTTGTTGCTGCATTTTACAACTAAACCAGCTTGGGGCCTGGACTGGAGCACAAGGTCAGCCCATAGGGACAGAACAGTGCCAGGCTTTCTAGCATACAGGTTTGTTGTCTGAAGAGGCCTTGTGCTTTTCCAAGCAACCTCTGCCTCTCTCCACTGCTTTCTCAAATAATATAAGAATACTTTGAGATCACGTGTCATAAATCTGCACAGGACTGATCTAACCCCTGCATGTTCTGTGATCCTGCAGTGCATTCTGAGAATGGCCCAAGCCTATTTCAGGAAACTGCAAAGGAAACAAGGAGATAAGATATTTCTCCTCCATGAGCACAAACAGTCCTGGTTGACCATGGCAGCACCCTGCACAGGCTGCCAGAAGCAAGGAGACTTTCCTTGGTTTGTTGCTTATCTGTAAAATGAGTCTATGGGGGGAAATGTGATAGTCCCAAGAGGAAAGAAGTGGGGTAGGATTAATTTAGTTTAATTTTAGACAGACTAAAATGAGGTGTTGAGTCTTTCGTGCTCTCTTGATTGTCAATGGATAGAGAGAGGAACCACCAAAGTGTAATTCAGCCGACAAGTTGTAGACAGCTATTTTAGGATGGGCTGAGTTCTTCTGGAGGTGTCTATTCTTGGCATTTGAGTAGAGAGGATGCCTAATTCATGTGAATTGCCTATATTTTAGGTAGCTGAAGGTTAGGCAAGGTGTGACTCCCAGCTCTTGGTATCTAGTGCAACCTCACATGGGAGGGATAGAGGGAGGAACATAATGAACAATTTTTCAGGGTGAAGTCGTTTAAGCAGTGGGAACCACCACAGGATTTGCTTGTGCATTTCTGAGGCAGTATGGGGGCTGCTAAGGGAAATGCTGACACAGATGGAAATAGAGCAGCACTAGCAGACATTACCATGTCATGCTTGCTAATACTTTATTCCCTGTTATTATGCTTCCAAAAATACACATTTGTGGGGACAGGAGAACTCCAATGGTAGCAGTTGGGAGAGAGGCTAGCTTTATGGCTGGGTCTCTTCTGACTGGTCTAACAGCACTTCCAAGACACTTTGTGTATCCAAAAATAATGCTCCAGGTATTGTTTTATTTGTTTTGACAGCGAGCGTCTGTAGAAGATTCCCCCTTGCCAAGCTTTCTTATTCTTTCCCTGAGAACTGAGGTCCTGGTGAATTTTATTCAGCCATCAGAGGGTGCGGCAGGCCCTGTTTGCCTCAGCATGGGTTCAGTCACTGTCAATGTGGGTCACTGAGGGCTGAGTGGAGGTGCTTTTTGAGAAGCTGAGCATGCTTCCTTCAGCAGCCCTGACAGTGGTGTCCCTGATGGTAATGTGAACAGGAAATTAGATCCAGGAGCTGAAAAACAAGCCCCAGTTCAGCATCACTGGCTACTTCATAGGCAGTCATGTTGGGCTTGATGGCTCAGAAGATGCATAAAGTGATGACTGTAACAGTTCTGTAGGAAGGACCTGAGCAGCTTCCCAGAGGAATGGTTAGTGTAGCTCACAGCCCTGTGGGCAAGAGGAAGAAAGGGCTCCAAGTGTGCCTGCCCACATGCAGACCTTATAACGCAGATACTTTATTAGCCCAACATGACTGGGCGCTCAGCACTGTGAGTGACAGAGCCCTTGCACTGCCATGCACAGTGTGCAGCTCTCTGCAGTTTGATAATGCACTGCCTGGAGGGACTGGGCAGCCCCAGCTGTTATCTTAGCTAGTCTTATCTGCTTCGATACTTGTTATCTGAGCTTCTTGGTGTGACACCCACTAGAATGGGATCTGAACACTTGACCCTTATTCTATGTGCTTTTCCTCACAGTACCCTTGGGAGGCAAGAAATAAAAGTGTGCTGAGGGCTGAATAACTCATCCAAGGAGAGACAGGGTGCTTGTGCCAAATCTAGACCTCCAGCTATGTTGACTGTGATTGGAAAATCTGAGTAGGTCATCCAATACTAAGAAAATTGCAGGAATAAAGCAGAGATTGGGTAAAGTTCGCTTCTTCGATATCCATTGAAAGACTTTGGCCACTTATGGACACAATGTCATATTTCAAGCATGATCTGTGAGTTTTTGTTGATACAGAGTGATTAATTTAAAAAAATACTTGCCTTGCCTATTAGCTGGGTGTAGAAGAAAAGGTGGAAAATGCAAACTCTTTAGTGTGTCTTTTGCTGTACCCAGCAGTGCTGTTACTGAGTTCTGACACTGTTACAAGATCACGCTGATTAGGAGAATCTATCTAAGGAGAAAAAAACTCACCTGGCTGACATACCATAGATGCTCCAAAGATAATTTGGCCTCTCAGCGTAGCAGAATTAGTAGCAGTTTTTTATGGTTCTCTATGAAGGATTTGGGCCTAGCATAAAATCTGTTCAATTAACATGTTCTTTTAGAAAGGAAAAGATTTGTTGTTTTTAAAGGAGGTAGGGGAATGGTAAAATACCCTGGGGTAATATGAGACTTCAAGAAATAGAATGCAGCCTAGAGAAGAATACTACAGCTTAGGTGACACAGCAGCAAGAATTATAGCTCTGGGATTGTTTTGGATTTTTTGATCCTCTTTTGCCTCACATTAATATTTACTACTAAACTGAATGTGAATGTGCTGCCTATCATTAAAGCTGAGAGAGTAAAGGATAGGCTGGGAAATGCCAGGAAACTGATTCTCTCTGACTTCTATTGTTTCTTCTTTAACTTCTAAATATTGGCCATTTGTGGAGTTGGCAGGGAAAAAAGAATGACTGAATGCTTTGAAAAGACAAACAAATTTTAAAGAGTAAATTCTCAGGGAAATAATCCTCTGTGTTTAAAAAAGAGGATATGTTTAATGGGTCCAATGTACACATGTAGTGGTTGTTTCATTGCTATGCAAAAACTTCATTATGCTGCTAACAGGTGGGCATGAGTTTCTCTAAACTGCAGCAGTAAGGCCAGGTCAGATGGGGACATGTGCTAATTTCTGACTGAATCCAACTGCCAGTGTATCTGTGGGCTCATGTTTCGATTAAACTGAGCTGGAAGAAGTATTATGAAAAAGGAGGAGGAGTGCAGAGGAATTATGTATACATGATATTTTCTTTATGGCGCCCATCAGTACAGGACTAATTTTAGAAGATGGTGTAGAATTCAATGTCTGCATTCATTGAGTTAGAGAAACATTAAGTCCTTGCTGAGGTCAGCAGGAGTTGCGTGTGCTACGCGTTTGAGAAGGAGGTGTCTGGCTTGATGACTTAGATCAAGCGCCAAAGGTTTGAAACTCTTGCAGCAGCAACACTGGAAAATAGGGTAATTGTTTAAAAGAAAAACCCTTTAGTTTGGAAGAAGTTGTTTAAATCACATAGAGGAGAAAGATTCCAAGCTTGAACTAATTTTATTTCTCCCTAATTATGACCTTTATAAGGGAAAAATATTTTCAGGATGTTGGCAGAGCTTGCAGCACTGACGCTTTGTTCAGTCAGTGCCACTGGAACTAATACGAATAGGAAAAACTGGTCCCTGTGCTGAATTGCAATGGCTCGTTAGCAGGTGGTTTTTCTGCTTTACCAGCAGATCTGGTAGGGAGACTTCCATGAGTCCAGTCAGTGTCATTATTCCTTCACTCTTGTAAAAACCAGAAAATTTATTGCTCACTCACCACAAACTGGGAATTTAGATTGTAAAGAATCTTAAGTGAAGTTTGTCCTCTTAAGATGACTTAAAGCGTTTTTATTCTTTCTCTAGATGTACAGAGGCTTCCAGATAATGCCACACGTTCAGTACATCTACACAGAAGCCTCTGAGAGTCTTTGTGGAGTCAAGCTGGAGGTCAACAAGTACCAATATCTGATTACAGGTAAAGGACCGTGTACTTCTCCACAAGCAAAACCTCTTCTGTTTTATACATACACCTGCTAAGGACATGGGCAGTGGTGTAGACAGCTCTGTACACAATTTCCTAAGTGTTAAGATGACCAGCAGTATTCTGGTGTTCAGTACTCTACTATGCTGAGAGTCACTTCACTCTGTAGATGTCCCTCTCTTTCCTAAAGTGTCTCTTATACCCAGGCATGCTGTGACAAGTATGTTGTGTGGCAGTCCACGGCTCTCCATTTATACCTGAGCTGGCATGTCTGTTACGGGGAACTGGGTGCTGCTGGCCTGTGTCAGAAATGGAAGGTCATTGTTGGAATGAGCTGGAGAAATGCAGGCTGCTGAGATGGGGGGATGCAGAGGGATGGACATGTGGCAGTTGCCAAGTCTTGTTTCTAGGGAAAGTGTCAGTTCATTTTCTCTGTTGTTAAGAGGAGCTGGACAGCATTACTAACCTGCATGTTGCTGGTGGTGCTTACAGCCGGCACAACACTCCTGACTTTCAGAAGTGCTGTTATCTTGCTGGCCAGAGATTCCCGAGCCAGTTAATAAAAAAGAAAGCATTTGCTGAGCAGTGGCTGAAGCCAAACATCTTGAGAGCATTAGCAATGTCAGGAAACGAGAGAAGTGCTTGAGCTGAGAAGTGCTAACTTGTGACCATGTGTCTGTTTTTAAGGCCGGGTGTACGAGGGGAAGGTTTACACTGGCCTGTGCAACTGGTATGAGAAATGGGACCGGCTGACGCTGTCCCAGCGCAAAGGACTGAATCACCGTTATCACCTGGGCTGTGGCTGCAAGGTATGTGTGTCTCTAAGGTGGCATTCAGACATTCAAGCCCAAGAACTCTGTTACCCCTGGCTGATAATACTCAATGATGCCAGAGAACAGCCAGGAAGAGAAGTGGAGGACAACAATTTCTACAGAGAAAAAGTAAAGCTCATTTTTAGTGTTGAGACCAGAGAAGAGACAATCAAATAAAAATGCAAAGTCTATGCCTTTAATACATATTGGAGTTAACTGGGGTTGGGGAAGACTTTCAAAATCCGTGCAGAATCGTTTGCAGGTGAATGAAATCAGGTACCAAAGGCTTGGCAAGATACGTCCAGCTTTTTTCCTGTGTAAACATTTTGAGTACTTAAAACCCCACAGCCTGGCACTGGAACTAAGACTTTTGCACATGGCCTCAGGCCTGCAAAAACATAGATATAAACTCAACTTTTCTGCACCTGAAAAGCCCTTTTGACTATGGAATTAGCTGTGTGTGTGAAGCTAAGCACATGCTTATGTGCTTACAGAACTGAGGCTGAATTTTGGATTAGTAAGCAAGGTTTTAGGGAGTGGAATTTTGAATCATTTGTCTCTGTTTAAAAAGACATTTTATATAATGTTGTTTTTACATGTAGCCTTACCTGATTTCTCTTTCCAATTACAGATCAGGCCCTGCTACTATTTGCCCTGCTTTGCCACCTCCAAGAATGAGTGCATTTGGACAGACATGCTCTCCAACTTCGGCCACTCGGGATATCAAGCAAAGCACTATGCCTGCATCCAGAGGGTGGAAGGCTACTGCAGCTGGTACAGAGGATGGGCACCTCCAGACAAAACGATAATCAATGCCACAGATCCCTGAGCAGCTCTCCCTTTCCTTATCTCCCCTCTCCCTTACATGTGGCTGATCTTCCTTTGGACACTAACTCTTACCAGATTGTGATGATGACAATGAAATTAGTGCCTATTTTCATGCAAATTCTAGCACTTCGAACACTTAAAAAAGAAAAGGAAAAAAAAAAAGGAGAGGAAAGAAAAAAGTCTGTGCTACCTTACTGAATTTGTAATCACCTTGTCCATTTTTTGATACCACTCATTTTGATCAGGCAACATTTGGGAGCTTACTTTTGCACACCAGAGGGAAAAATGGGAGGGAAAAAAAAAGAAAAAAAAGAAAAAAAAAAGATGGAGCTCTTGCTCTCTTACATGTATCATTAGCTGTAGCAATATAATCTCTATTTTTTTAGGAAAACAAAAATCTAAAAACTATGCCAATTAGGCACTGTATTCTTCTATGCGCTGGCTTCCCAACACCCCTCCTCATGCACTAAGTGCTGAAAATATATAGACAAATCTATTTCTAGGGAAACAGATTTCATTAATCAGATTAATCAGGCAAATGAAGCAAAATGAAAAGAAACCCAGCCTAAACTCTGGACAAAATGACATCCAAAAGAAATCCTCCTTTATAGGAGAGATTGGCAATGTGATTGACTCCAGCAGTGGGAGACTTTACCTGGTGTGTCTGACCATATCATCTGGTAAAAGCATTGTTGACTGACTGTCCTTGCTAATTCAGTCACAGTATGAATGCAACAGCACATTTGAAGTTCTGGCTTTCCCCAGAACAAAAGAGAGAGTATTTTTGTATTTTTATTGTTGTTGTTTCAAAAACAAAAGCCCCATCCCCTATTTTCAGGGAGGTAAATGCAATTACAGCAGAGCATATGAAGGGTTGTGCCGTCCTGTTTTGAGCAGCATTGGCCCCTGAAATTTTTGCAGCTTAGCTTCAACAGCAAAACCAACTTGTGAACACCTTAAACCAAACAGATGCAAAAATAACAAGTGTAAATCAATCACGTGCAAGAGGGAAAGGGGAGACTTGCTAGAACTCCTATTATTAAAAAAAAAAAAAAAATGTATTGCCAAAATAGTGTTTTGCTGAACTAAGATGTATATACACATAATGACATAAGCTATTTTTGACAAGACGTGGAATTTTTTTGGTGTTATAAACAAAAGAATGGTTTGATTGTGTTTTAAAGACAGAAATATTGACATTCCGAGTCAGTGAGTTGCTTTTAAGATATTGAAGCTCCAGTGTATCTGCAGTAGTGGCTACAGTCATTGTTTCCTCTGTAACTCCTTGCACCACAGTTCCTTCCCTGCAGCTACAATAGCTGCATTTGTTTATATAGTGAAAGGAAGTGTGTGTGTGGGCTAGGCAAGGAAAAGTGGTCTCCTAATAAGTGTTGTCTGGGATCATAAAATTTCCAGCTGCCTGGAGGATTCCTTCTGTGTCAAGTGCTGTGTTTCCCTCTAGGCACTGTTAAGCATAGCCCTGTGCATGTGGTCATACCATGTCCTGCAGTCATGTGGGAGGAGAAGCCTTACTGTCTTGTGCTTTGCTGTTGACTGGAGAAGTTTTTTTTCATTCTATTTTGTTTTTTTTTTTTATTATTAAGAAAACTATAATATAATTTTTCTTATCAAATAAAAGTATTTTAAGTTTTAATGATGGTGAAGAAGGGGTGCTGACAAAATGGGTGACTGAGTTTTGGATGGGGAGGGCTTGGGCAGGGAGAAGATTGTGCTTAACTTCATTTTTGTATTATTATGATTATTTATCTTAAGTTTCCGTATATCTTCCGTTCATTCCACTTAGAAAGCAGAGCTGCCACCAGCAGGAAAAAGTTGCTGTAGTGATTCCAGCTTGGGGCAATGCAGCATTTTACCGTCAGTGACCTCAGTTACTGGAGAGTTGTTTAGAACCTCTTTGCCAAATGGAAAGAAAGAGTGTCTGAGATGGTCCCCGATGTGTTTTTATGTTCCTTGCGTGCTACCAGAGCTCTGCCAGATGTACACCCTCTGAAACGCCCCATTTGCTGGATGACTTGTTGCAGCAAAAAGCTTCATTTTTAGCATGAACTGTAAAGGGCACTTTCACAGAGTTGCTGTAGGAGGTCTGCTGCATATATTTTTTTTCCCAGCAGCTCTGAGTGGCAATGCAGCACAAAACACATTGGCAGTCTATTGGATTTTCCTGTGATTTAGACTTGGAACATTCTCAGAAGTCCTTTTCCCTGTGACTACTCCTAAATTATGGGTTGGAGATGAGAGGGAGAGTAGGGTGCTTCATGACACCCGTCACCGGATCAGGTGGTGGTTCAGAATGTTGTTCCTTTTGGCAAAATACGGGTTTGGGCTTTGGGCCCAGTGGAACAATCTCTGTTCGAGTTGTGCATGGCTAACAAAATCTGTGAGGGTCACTGAGGGCAGAATGGAGCCACCCACAGCGTTTGCATTGTTTGGAGTCGGCACTGCAGGATATGGCCCTCCTCAAGCTCAAGGTGACTTGGCAAAGCCGATGTCTCTTTGAGCTGCAGCCACTTCTCACAGCTTTGGAAGGCTAAATTAAAATGCCCCTCGATGCAGTAAAGTGTTGATTTGAATTTTCATTAAACTGCAGCTCTGTGTATTTTACCTGTCACTGATTCATTTAGCTAGCTGAGACATCACAGTATTGCACTCAAATTATTGTGAAAATATTTGCGTTCTAATACTATGAGGACTTGTGTCCCTACGTAGGATATAATGTAGCTATGTGCTTTGTAAACAACAAAACAGCAGATGCATTACCAGAAAATGAAGCATATTCCCACTTTATTTTGCAGACGATAAAATATTTCTGAGATGCAGACAGCCAGCCTGGCAGGGGTGGAGGTTTGGTGGCAAATCTTTGCCCTTGCTGTGTAAAGAAACAGTTGTTAAGGCTTTTCAAAATGTGGAGCTGAAAGGAGGGGGAAGAATCCAGTGAAAATACATTTCTTTTGGGAAGCTTCTTTATTTTGTTTCTGTGCATGCTATCAGGGACATGCATTTCTTGGGCTTGTGCTTGCATTAAGGAGCTGCCTGAAGGCATTCCTGAAGTGGAAGCCATTACATGGATTGAACAGGCTCTAAATCATACTCAAAGACTTCTTCCTTTCTGTCTGCTCTCCTTTCCTCTGTCTTGCTAAGTCATTTCGGCCTGCCAATGGACATGTTCAGGGTAACACACACATTCCCTGCCACCATGCTTTAGACACACCAACATTATTAAAAGTACTTCTTAAAGTGTATAGATAATTTCTAGACTGAAGCTGTTCAGTTTCTTATTTATGCATATTTTCCCCTTACTTGCTGGAGAGTATTTTCCCCTTTAAAATTACAAAAATATATATTGAAGATTTGGGAAAGATTAGATTCTATTTTCCTTTTCCAAAATGGAGGAGATAGAGAGCAGGAGGAGAGCTGTGCATGGAGTTCCTTGAATAAGGTCATCTTGTGGGAGGCTTCTACCTCCCCTGTATGGGGAAAAAAATGCCATTTTTAGGTCTAAATTTCCCATGTTTTGAAGAGTTACGTGGCCCTTTAGGTAGGACTATTCTAAAACCTAAATCAGGTATGAATCCCATTCATACCTGTCAGAGTGAAATGCTACCTCACAGTGATGGGAAACATACTGTTGTGTTTTTTACGGTGAAGACTGTTGGAAGTAAAGGCCTCCATGAGAACAAGCTTCCGTCCTTGCAGATGTCTCTGAAAATACTGCTCACTTATAACGTGCTTTATAGCTTAGAAGGACAGGACAAAATTTAGGGAACTGGAAAAAGTTTTTGTCTGTTAGAATAAGTGACTTTTGGGGCTACCAGTCTTGAGAAAAATCATGAAAGCCCACTAAACATTTGCTGCTGTTTTGCTTGTACTGGCTTCTCCTTCTCGCTGACACTGTCCTTCCTTCATAGAGCCACTCTGCTGTTCCTGATAGTCATGAAAACTTGGGGAGAGAACCAAACCCATGTGAAAAATCTTGTCCAGAAGGAATGTATTTGTTGCTAAATTTTCTAGCACTGTTTACAGTTTTCCTCCATGTTATTTATAAATTTTATATTCAGTGAATGTATATTGTCTTTTAAGGTAATGTTGCATAATGTTCACTTTTTATAGTGTCCTTTTATTCTAAACAGTAAAGTGGTTTTATTTCTATCACAGACATTCTGTCTCTGCTTCACTTATATTAGTTTCTGTCGACTTCAAATGTACACAAATGGATTTGCAACTGGATTTATTAATTTCCTTCCCCTTCCTGATACCATTTTATTGGTCCCAAAGCAGATATTCCACCCCTGGCAATTCTTGCACTTTGGCAAAGATCCCTCCAGGAATCACCCCTCTTTTTAAGAGGTTGGTCTCTCTAGGAATTGTTACTGGGATCATAAGCCCAGGAGAGGTGAAAAATCCCTTTTGAAGTTAATGACTCCCAGTTGTTAATTGGCCATAGGAGGTCAGTACAGAGCAAGGCAGTCATTAGGGCTGGCTGTAGCACCAGTAGGTCCTTGGAAGAACATTTGCCAGATTGCTCTTATTTCCAGAAAACTGATCCTTATGGGAAGGTCTGAAAGGTGCATGCCCATGGCAAAGGGAAGAGAGGTTCATCTTTTCTGCTGTGAAATGTCAGACTCTTGTGTCCTCTCTTTAGGCTTACTGTTAAGGCTGATTAAATATGCCCTGTTCTCATGAGAAAGAAGCTTCAGAAAAAGCATTTTCAGCTAAATTAAAATGCTCACAAGAATGGACTTACTGTTAGAAAATTCCTGTATCTCACTTTTTACTCTTGGAAAATCTAGTCTACAGAGATGAAAAAATGAAACAGATCTTTGAATCTGTTCTGTTTAATCCAAAGGCTTAGAAAATATACTCTGGAAAATTTTGGATATGGAAGGATGAGGGTCTCCTCTGTGAGATCTTAAATGCCTAAAGTGTATCACATTGCAGAGAGGTAAAACCATAACGCTCGTTATAAACACTTCCAGGGGGTCAGCCATCAAAGGACCACAATGTGTTTTATGAGTGCTCACTGGTACAGCTTGGAAATGCCCCCAGGAGAGGGAAGAGAGAGAGTGGTAAAAGGGGATCAGTATATCTGACAGATGGACAAGCTGATGCACAGTGGGCAAGCAACTTTCACAGGTATTTGGTGACGACTGCAATGCAGCTTGCTTGGTGTAAGCACTTGACCTCTCAGACTCTCGGGCTGATGTGATGATGCTCCCGGAAAAGATATTTAGAAGTTGTATCGATTCATTCCGTGAGGCAGACCCCTCCACCTGGGAATTTGCCCAACTGGATTGTTGCTTCTGTAAATTGTTGGAAAGTGACTGATTTAAACCAGATTACTAAGGCTTGCATGTCAGCAGTAGTGTTTGTGTTCATGAGATTACCTACAGTTTAAAAGGCTTCCTGTACCCTTTTGAAAGTAAGTAATAGCATCTCCAAGTAGGTAATTAGTTATAAAGATGGAAAATAAGTGAAATTAAGATCAGTGCTAAACCAAACTACTTTGCTGGTACCAAATTCATCTACATCTGAGGAGCCAAGAATCAGATTTCCAGACAAGAAAATCATGCTAGAAGTGCCGGCTAACTTATTTGCAATGACAACCTTTATCAAGTCTTCCAAAAATACCATTCCTGAAGTGGTAGTCAAAGTCACATCTGTCCTGAAGCATTACTTGTGTCACAAAACCTTCTTCATCAATCATTGGAATTAAATGCACCGGTTATGCAAGTGATTCATCTTATTAATGTGCAAAAAACTGTCACATTGTTTAAGGACTATCCATTTCTGTATGTCTTAAATGATAATACTTCATGACTGTACTTACCGCCACGATGTGGTTGTGAAGAACTCAAGTGCCGTAGTCTACACAGTGCAGGTATAGAACAGAGTATTGGAACACAGAGGTGAAGGACTGGCATTTCAAAGTATTTGAGTACCTAGCAGGCAGCAGTGGGATTTTTCACAAGAAACTAGATGATCATGTACCTACAACCTGTTATGCGTTGTGGTTGGCCCACAGCGTTGCAACAAGTGTGTGAGCAAAGAGGGATTTGAATATTTCTAAGCCTTAGTTTGACATCTCAACAACCCTCATGTTCAGGCTGGCAATGCTGCTTGGGTTCACAGTCAAGCCTGGGAAATTAGCTCAGCCAGCCAGTGATCACACAGGGGGTCATGGTTCATACAGGGTTTCATCAAAGCCTCAGCCATGTAGGAAGAGCCACTAATTCGTGGATGTAAGTTGGGGGCAAAAATTCACAAAGGACTAGTCTTCCTTTTAAGGCAGGGAGAACAAGAGCCATGACCAGCTTTAAACAAAGCCCCTCTCTTTGCCATGTTCTCCAGTACTAAAGGCACCTGTGCAGATTTCTTTGGAAGGTGCCCTAAGAGTTTGGCACAGTGCCCAGCAGCCACACAGGGCACTGAGTGTTTAGCTGTTGACAGAAAGACCAGACCCCAGAGCACTGTGCAAAGAAAACATGAGAAGCTGAAACAAACTCTTTCAAGAGCTCCGAGTTACTCTGAGTACCTTCAGGCTGATAAATGTTTCATGGATGGTGAGCACGTGACAGACCAAGCAAACTAACATTGTGAAACAAACGTCTCTTAGGACCCATGTCCCAAATTGTCAACATATTTTAAACAATTCCAGGAGTAGGGAAAATCTGCTTTATCAGAATAGAGTGATTTTTTCATCTAAGGGATGAGCTTTTTGTTGACTATATTTTACAACTTAGTTTTGAGCCTTTGAGCCTCTTTGTACATTTTTTCAGGGTCCTTACATGACCTAGGGGAGGGCTTGGGAAGAAAGGAAAGAGGTTCCCAAGCATTGCCTTTTGCATTGCACTTTTTAGCTAGTATTTTTCTGTAAGTAAAATTTAGATTCTTCCTAGTATTCCCATCACCATTTCCTGTGCCCAGCTTACATCTGTTGTTTCCACCCCATCTATACTGGCATCAGAAGAAAGCAAAGTTACTCACCATCTGCTTATGGCTGGGGAAGAACGTTTGCTCCACCAGGGGGAACTTCTCAGGGCCCAGCGAGTTGAAGATTTTAATGAGCTGAGAGAACTTGGGGTGAGGGAGGGGGAACAAAAAACAGAGAGTGGATGTCAGTGACTTATTGTGTAACAGGCAAGTGCTTGCAGAATGTTCTGATAGTGGTGAAGGAGGTGGGAGAAATGTTATTATGTCTTTCCCACCTTGCTTTCTTGACTTGAGAACTGCAAGAAAATATGAAGCTGCTGTGTTTATCCATGGCCAAGCCAGCCTATGTACACAAGCCTTGGACTAAGAGAGCATAGAGGGATTCAAGAGCCAGAAGAGAATCAGCTTGGGTTTACTTACAGATCTACTATGAACAAGATTTGCATTCCAAATGCAGCTGAGGAGAGGAGCCTTCCTTAGTAGAGGATAGAGCCAGGAAATCAGTGCCACCACTCCCATCAGAGACCAAATAAACCAAAGCTGTCCCTTGGATCTCTTCCCCACAGCCAAATCAAAGCAAGGCACTTCGTGCAGGAGGCCAGGGGAATTGCTAAGGGACAGCAGTTGCTAGAGGGAATTACCTGTGCTACCAGGTTGAGTGTCAGACCAAGGAAGTAGGAGCCCACTGTTAATCATAACTGACACTTATCATGAGCCAAGGGACCCCCAACAGCCCTTCATGAATGACAGGAGAGAGAGGGGTTCATCTGCCTGTCCCTGTCTCATCTACCATGAGGTCTGGGAGAAGCACCAGTCTGTGAGGGCGGTATCTAGAGAGAGCGGTGTGTAACATCAATGGGGACAGCAACCACCCTGGTATTTCATGCACAAGGAGGAACATTTGTCATTGTCCCCACCCATCAGCATGAACTTCACCACCATCATCACTATCATCACCATTATAAACCCTTTTATCATTCAGGGTTGTGCCCAACCAGGCACAAATCTCCCCATGGTAGAACTGAGTTTTGATTTCTGTTCGAGTTCCAAAAACCCAACAGAAGTGTAACACAGCACAGCAAATTCCTGCCCTGCTTCAGCCATCTGTGAAGCAAGCAGACAATTCTGTATGTTGTCTGCAGCCTCCCTGTTCGATCCATCATTCATCATCTGGAGAAAAAATTAAAACTATAAGAGAGAAGCTTAATAACCAGGACAGAAAATGTTTCTGAAGCAAGGTTTATATACCAAAGAGAGTAAGAGGTGATGCATATCCCAGAAACCTCCTAGATGTCAAGACAAGCTTAGAGTCTATGAAGTCGGGCATTTAGCCATCCTGCTCGCTCTCTAAGAGACACAGCCCTGTTACCACAGACAGTGCTGAACTGGCACGGCTCTTGCTGAAGTGGTTGGACTGGCAGCCGCATAAAAGAATAAAATGTTTGGGGATTGGTTCCTGCTGAGCTGGTAGATAGGACTGAGTTCCCACTGAGTCCTATTCACAAAGTAGTTTATAAACTGAATTCAGTTTCCAAGCCCTCCCAGAATCTGATAAAATCAAGTTAATTAATAGAGGTCTCCAGCCTGGGCCAAGTAAGGACAGATTGTAAGTCCTTTGCATGAGTTTCTCAAGTTCCCCATCAAAGCCAGAGATGTATTAATCTTGAAGGAGATCCCTGTATCACCTGAGGGAAGTAATACAGAGATTAAGGGAAGGAAACAGACATCTAGGGAAGAAGGGAAAGAAAAGCAAGCTCCCTTTCTTCCCAGTAGCTTTAGCTGCTTAGTCTTGCATGTTCTGAGCATTTCTGGGCAACAGCTGGAGCCAGTAAATGCACGAAATCACACCACCAAGGTTACATTGCAGATAGAGAGCTGTTGAGGATGTTTTCTGCTGAGTAGCCCTGTTAAGGCTCCTCTCCTGGCTGCTGGGCTAGTTGAATCAAAAGAATTGCTTCATAAAAAGTTGAAACTTTATTTACTGGTGGAGAAGAAATACCCCTTTGAGAGTTAAAGCTTGGCATGCAGTCACTGTGCAAAAAAATTAGGCTGCAAGGTGTGTGCCAGACCCAGGCCAAATGCTGAAGGGGCAGCTGCCAGCACATTTGCAGACATGCAAAGAATCCTTTTCCTAATCTCGTAGTTCAAAACACAGCATTTAAAGAAAATCCAGGAAACATCAAGAGGCAGCATATCCCATCACTAACACCACCACCACCCTCACATGCAGCAGCAGATAAGAGAAAAAAACTCCCAATGTAGAATAATTATTGTTGGCAAGGAGGGTATTGATGTTGTGGAAGGAGGACAGCTTGCTTCTCTTAACTACTTGCACTAGCCCTGCACATTCTAGAAAAGAAAAATAAAGCCCTGTTTTGACTAGCAAGGTGAGCAAACAGGGCTTAAAAGTTAAACACAATGAGACAGAGACAAGGAGAGAAGGAAAAACACTCTGGCTGAGAACAGCCCATGCCCCTTGCTGTGTGTGCACGCTGCCCTGGTGAACCATGGACACCGTGGTGTTGAGGCAATGTACATTTATCCTGGGAAAACAGCTCAAACAAAGTAACTGGAACAACTGTGCAGCTGATAGACAATGTTCTGACTTGTTCCTTGGGCTTTCTTTTGAAGCATACAGCCCTTGGCTGTTGCTGAAATAGCGAGTGTTTCAGATGAGAGATTCAGACATCTGGGAGCCTCGTCACTGGGCCAAGCCTGCAGAAAGGTCTGACTTTGGTATTGCCCCTCATGGGACAGTTCCCTCCCATCTTCTCTTTTTTTACCAGTTGTTAGGGGCAGGATGTTGACAAGGAGACTCCCACGTTCCGTGGTGCAGCAGCCTCTGAGATACCCGATAACAGAGCTCGAGTAACATCTCCCCGAGCAGATGGGTAGGAACGCTGCTGTCAGCAGCTCAGCTAGATATAACCACACCTTCCACATTCTGGCAGCGGTCCTTGCTTTCTGTCCTTCCATTGGTTCTAGTGAGACTGCATCCAGACCACAGATAAGACACGGGGCAAGGCAATGCGGCACAGCCTGGTTTTAGGTACCTGGAACACACAGGCAAGAGAAATGCCTTGGCCTGACTGCTTGGAGATCAGAATTACATGCAGGGAGTCTTTAGAGAGAAATAAAAAGATCCATTCAGAGGACCTTAAGGCTTTTTGCATATTTTGAAAGTGCCTAGGTCATCAGAGAGCCTATATCCCTTGACAATCAATAACAGTTTGGCTGGGAGTCCCTGGACTCAGGAGGTGACTGTCAGAGAAACTTCATGTTTCCTGCTGCCTTACAGATGTAAAAGTTGCTTTGCAGTTACAGACATTACCTGCATGTAGTGTGAGTACTGCTCTGAGCATTCTTCCCACTGTATTTTGGATTGCAACTTAGAATTCTAACACAATAACTATTATTAGTGGTTGAAGCATTGTGCTTAGTGCGCTTGTAGTATTATTTCTCAATAGTTCTGGGATCATCTTAAAACTTAGATTTCTTAGATGTTTCTCCCAGGGTGTGAGACCCCCTAAATACTCTTTCTTTTTTCTCTCAGAAACATCTAATTCAAACTGTACCTGTTTTAATCTTTGAAGAAGTTTATGTATTGCAGAACTGGAAACCTGGCAAATGTCATTAAAAAATGAGGCTGCATGTTTGGGTAAACTCAAACCCAAACTCAGCTGATTGTAATTAGAGTTGCTGAGAAAAAAACATGATTGCAAACTGCCAAGGAAAAAGAGTCTCAATTTCATCCCCCTCCACAAAATCATAAACATTTCTATGAAATGGAACCATTTTTGGAGAAAATAAAAAATGAGAGTGAAAAGCATATTTCCCAGGGGTATTTAATTTCATTTCTTCATGCATCTCAACTGTTTTCTAGATCCAGAAAGTTTCCAATAATCTTTGTTATGTAGATCCCTTATTTCAAGATGCCTGTTTTGCAATCAAAGTGGAACGTGCACCAAAGCATCCCTATCTCTCACTTTCCAGCTATCACAAAACCAAAACTTTCTGATTCTGCTGCCAGTGAAGTTTTTTGCCCTCAAATGCCCCACTGCAACCTCTACATGAGCTCCAATACCATCTGAGCATTGCACTGAATACAATCTTAGATTGCTGAGTGCATTACCATCACTGGTTCGGGGGTGATGTGTGTGCAGGGGCAGCAAGGAAAGGAGGCATTCTGCAAACCTGTTTAAATTGTTTGCAAGTGGTTTCCTTGACTCCTCTGGGAAGGCTGTCTGCGCCAGCTGTATTCCCTGTGAGGAAAGCATGGCACAACCAGACCCAGAGCAGCTAGAGCCAAGCTGCTGGCAGAGCCAAGTTCTCCCCCACTGCCTTTCCACCACTGCTGCTTTCTATTCTTTTTTTTTTTTTTAATATGTGCTAAGTTTGTTTGTTTTCTTTTATTTTAGATGCCTAAAAATAGGCCTTTCATATCTTGAGGCCCCTTCACACAATCAGAAGCATAACTACAAGGCATGAGTTGCAAAGTGTCAACTAAGCCCTGACTGACTCGACCCCAAAATCAGACGGAATGGACCACATGACTGTCAGAAAAGGGCAGTGTAAATGTGGAGGCTTTTTGTCTGGTCAGCAGGGTCAATGCACTTGCATGTAGGACCAACTGTCAGAAACAATGTGAAGGTGTGGTACTGAGCCTGGAGCTGAAAAATCAAATGGAAACTGAAGTCAAATGTGCACTAACCACCTATACAGGGAGGTATTGTTCTCACTACCCTCATTATTGCATGGCAACATTTTTGGAAAAGACAGGATCTTGCCTTTGGTTTCAACGAACCCCACAAATGTTGTAAAAGGGGTGAAAACTGAGAAGACTATCTATTACATAGCTACCATTTAAGTAAGAAATTACTTAAATCCAACACTGCCCAATAATGGAAATAAAAGTTCAAGTCACTACAGACCTCATCTGGACTTGAGCTACCAACCAACACACTGAGGACCACTAGGATATTTATTCCAAGGAAAAAAACAATAATAAAACCCCACTTAATTTGGTGATGAGGAAGATAGTTATCATTTGCTCTAAACATGTCATCTCACCCCAAGCTAAATTTGTGCAATGAGTAAGGGAATTCTTGAAAACATATCTAAAGGTTTTCCATGGGGTCATATTGGAAAGTCCCATCTCCTTCTCACATCCATATAGCTGTAGTTTCCTGCTTTGAACCTAGAAGGATGTAGGGAAATTTCCACTCTGGAAACATCAGTGAACAGAGAAGACATTTTGGGACAAAACTGCTTGGAAAACCCATATGGCAACTCTAAAATGGTATCAGCATCTAACTTGCTCCTGCAGGTACTGCAACGGCCAGCCTTACTCATGCGGCTCATGGCCAACTCTTCTGCTTCTGCAGCTTCAGCTGCCTCGGAGCTGGTCATAGAAATGGTCTGGGGAATTATTGCATACTTTGATTTGGGGCTGAGAAAAGCTAATGATAATATTTTTCAAGGTTTTCTGAGATTCTCATGTGAGCCTGACAAAATTTAAATGGGTGAAGGGAGCTTCCAGTGCAAAATATCAAAATATCGAAACTGTCCCGTCCTCATCAGGAGCTGCCTCAGCCTAGGTCTTTTCAAGGTGCATTGTTTCAGGTTCAATGAACCAACACTTTATGATAATATTTCATTTCATTCTGGGACTGTTGAAAAACTCTATATGTGTGGTGGTTTGACCCTGACTGGACTGATTTTTCTCTACCTGCTCCCAGCCAATGGTGCAGGAGGATGGGGAATGGTGGTTTTCATCCATTCATCACATGTTGTTTCTACCGATCCTTCCTCCTCAAAGGGAGGACTCCTCACACTCTTCCCCTGCTCCAGCGTGCGATCCCTCCCAGGGGAGACAGTCCTCCATGAACTTCTCCAATGTCGGTCCTTGCCATGCCTTACAAGAAGAAAGAAAGTTCTAGAATCTAAGAAATCTAGGTGTTGCTGCACTGTCAGCTGTTGGTGATCCTTTAGAGCCTGGGACAAGTGAAACGTCCTGCTGAGGGTGAAGAAGTAACACCTTGATACAACTAGAGGCTGATAAAGAAGCAGTGCTGGAAGGTTTTTTCTCCCAAAAACTCCCACCTGGATTCCTAAGGCTGTTTAGGTTTTAACCTACAGAGACCAACTCCTTTGAAACAGCCTGGAAGGTGAGCTTGGTGTTTTATCGGCACCAGAGACCTCCTCTGCAGTGCTGACATGCAGCAGAGCTGGATCGTCACTTACCACCCAGGGCTTGCTGCAGAAGTTGTAGATGGAGTACAGGGAGTTGACCGTGTGGATGCCACCGTACTGGAGGCCGATGATGAGGCTGCGGAAGTCTTCTCCCAGTGCCATGCTGTAGGCGTGCTGCCGGATCAGGACAAAATCCGGCTTGAAGGACCTGGAAGAGATGAGGAGAGTGGTGTTTTACTTTCAAATGCTCAGGAGCACTTCTAACCACTCCTTGTTTCTTTTCCATCCTTTCCCTTTCTTCTCACTAACACATGTTGCTCTTCTCTGGGCCTCTCAAGGCGTGTTGCTTGTGTTATAATGTAACAAACCCAACAAAACCCCCTAGTCATTAAAAAAAGGAAAAATCCAACGTAGCTGCAAGTGTGAGAGCATAGAAACAGGCCAAACAGATTTTCTGCAGTTTCCATGTCACTCAGGCATGCACAGGAACAAGCCACAAGCGAAGCCAAGGGTCATAAATTCACTGGTGGGGGGATTCTCTTTCCTTTCTAAAAGCTTGGAAGCTTGGCCGTACTTGGCAAGCTCGTTCCAATGTGCGACGCAGATGAGGGAGCAAGTTTGTTTCCTGACGATTGAACTCCATATTGAAGCAATGCCCAGTGGGTGGGAAGATCATAAGGGATTTCAGAAAGCTCTCTTACACATGCACACATTGACACACATTCCCCCTTTAATCGGTTTACTACATACACAGCACATCCCAGGCTCTTACGGCTGTGAGTCAACAAGCAAAGGGCAGGCATGGCAAGGTAATTAATCAAATGAGCAGAGCCCCTCGTATGCTGCTGTGACTCATGGCGTGGGCTTCCAGAATATTATTTAGCAAGACTGGAGCTTGGACTCCTATGGTTCAACAGCAGCAGCTCTCAGCTAATGCACAGAAAAGTGAGGCCCTTTCTAGGTAAGCCAACAGGCAATGGATTATCTTTCAAGCAGCCAGATTTCTTTCCTTGCTGACGCTCTGTCTTCGGAGCCATTGAAAAATATCTGGAAACAGCAGCTGGAAAGAAACTGTTCCCAAAATGGAGCTCAGCAGTTCATTCTCGAAGGAAGGGGCTTTTCCACTGAAAGAGGGGATTATTTTATAAGTTAACAGAGGTTGCATCAAGGACATTGAAAATTTTCCATGCTGTATTAAAGATTTTCAGAGAAATGAGCCCTGTAACCAGGTCCCATTACCTCACTACCCTTGAACATTTTCCTTGCTAAGAGACTATAATTTCTATCCTTTGGATGTATGAGCTGGAAATACTTTGGGTTTATAGCCCCTATTTATATTTCCATCATTCTGGCAGGGAAATGTGAGATGGTGACTCTGAGCCAGATTGTGGCAACAAACACTGTACACAAACCCCAGCACAGCTTTGTTGTTTTAAAGCTGTTCGTTTTGTTTGTTGGCCTTGGACTTTTGTTATCGCCTGCCTGAGACATGGTGAGGAGCATGCTCAGCTTCTGTGATACAAGAGGCCAAGCTTTAGAAATGTTGTGATGCCCTCCCATGGAGTTTTTTTAAACCTAGGCATGCTCCCTAATGTGCTTGGCACCAAAGGTGGTGCTTTCCTCCAGCAGCGAGATGCATAATGAGCATCATGAGGGCCGTGCTATCGCTGTGCAGTTGATTTATGGACCTCCCTGGTGTCAATGGGGATGAGGCAAGTGGTGACCCCCTGCTGGGAAACAGCAAGTGAATACAAATCTTGGAAAGTTTGAGCTGCTCCGTTCTGCTGGACTTGCTGTGTAGAAAGTACCCCGGAGGCAGGCGCAGGTCCTCAAGAAGGATTAACCAGCTACTTAAGACCAAGGAGCGATATCTGTGCTGAGTTACTGAACAGTTGTGGTGCCTGGAGAGGCAGGAGCTCTGTGCATGTCTCTCTTCATCCAGCTTTCTGAGTGCATGAAGGAAAAAATGATCCTCGCTACAGCCTTTCCCCGGACTGGACTCATGGGACAGCACTTACCGGGGTTACATAGAGAGGGTTCAGATCATTGCTCCACATGAAGCGGCAGTATTTTCCCCTTGAACATCTGCCCCAACACCCTGGATGGGGATGTGATGCTGTGGTGGGGAGGAAAGATGCAAATGAGCATGGCCAGCTTTGGGGGGAGGACACAGAGTGGCTGGGAAACTGCTTTCATTGGCTTTATTTTTGCCAGCCAAAAGCTCAGGAAAAAAGCTCTTGTCTTTTCAGATCCTGGCAAAGAGCGAGTTTCCCCACTTAGACGATGGACACAAGAATACAGAATTAATGTAGAAAAGCCTATTCTCAAACTCTGTGTCCTGTAGGAAGGCAGGGCACTCTCCCATGCAGCAGATGAGGAGTGAATCTCTAAAGCGAAGGTGGACACTGAATCCCTGTTTTGAGCCGTGTAACAATGTGAATGTTCCCATGGATACTGAGAACAAGGCAGTGGAGTGCCAGGCCTCGGACTAGTTGAGAATAAACATCAGCTGAAGAGCACCAGAGCCTGAACAGAGAAATGGAGACCAGTGGCAAAATTAATAACAACATTTCTGTGCAGAAAGCAAGTCCCCAGCCTGCTTTGTGGTGGAGAAGACGATGGCAGCAGATCCTGCTGGGAGGTTTCATGCCTTAAAGAGATCTCCTATTTCTTATTTCTGCATGTAGCCATAACTCTGGCTTGCTTCCTGGTCCTTCAGTTTTTCTCACTGAAGCGCAAAGAGATCCAAGGTCATGAAGAAGGAGCACACAAGAATAGACTGTTTGTATCAGAAAGAGTGTGATCAACACATTAGATTATCCCCCTGTACTGAGCACTGGTGAGGCCACACCTCAAATCCTGTGTTCAGTTTTGGGTCCCTCACTGAAAGAAAGACATTGAGGTGCTGAAGCGTGTTGTAGTGAGGTGGGGACCGGCCTCTTCTCCCAGGTAACAAGGCATAGGACAAGAGGGAATGGCCTCAGGTTGTGCCAGGAGAGGTTTAGTGGATGTCACGAAAATTTTCTTCATGGAAAGGGTTATCAAGCATTGAAACAGGCTGCCCAGGGAAGTGGTTGAGCCACCATCCCTCGAACTATTCAAAGGGTGTGGGGAAATGACACTTAGGGTTGTGATTTAGTGATGAAAATGGCAGTGCTCGTTAATGGTTGGACCAATGCTCTTAGAGGTCTTTCCCAACCAATTCTGTGATTGTCAAAATACCTCTTACTGAGCCCTTCCACTGTGCATAATCTTTTGCAGCCAAAGGGTGCTTTATACTTCAGCACCATGATGGGTGACAGAGCTTTTTCCCAGTGGTGTTGGAGAAGGATGGGTCCTCCTGCTCTCTTTTTAGAAGACTGACAGTCTTACAACACACTTTGCCCTTCGTGTCAATAGGAAAAGAACTTCCCAGGACACTGAAGACGAGATCCTCACTTCGGGTTCTGGCTGCCCTCCCTTATTCAAGGAGACTTCATTCAGCTTTCAGATACTTCCCAGTGATCAAGACATTTTGACTGAGTTCCCCTCAAAAGCCTTTCCTATCTGGCATGACACAGAGAAGAGAAGTGGATAATTAAGCAATATGATACAATAAGTTTTGCAGTACTGGCAATTAATGAAGCCTTCAGGGAAGCTTCTGAGGCACAAGCCCAAGCCATAAGAGGCTGAAACTTTTGCCCAAGAAGTGCAAAAGTCCCTCCAAATATGCAGTGCCTCAGGTGTCTGACACCTAATAGAAAATGGCATTTACAAACAGGAACAAGTTCTTTCTGTGCTTTGCTTGGGTGTTAATAGCATTGTTACTGCATTACTGAAAATTAATATGAAATCAATGACAATTTCCCCTATCACAGTGTTAGATTTAACATTCTGTTTGATGTTTTAGTTAAGTGGAAAATTTGCTAAGACAAAAATGTCATATAAGTCAAAACCTCGTCATATTTTTCACAGAAAGAAATAAACCCTGTTGAAGTTATTCAATGAAAGAACAAATGCGATTGCTTATTAATGAAGTTAACGAGCTGGTCTTAGAGAAAAAAGAAAGCAATATAGAATAAAGAATAACCTCTCTTTACTAGGCTGGAGGAGAGAAGCAGGGGTTTTTTTGAACATTGTAATAGAGAATGGCTGGGTAAAAAACATGGGGGTGTGGCAGATGAATGCAGCAAAAGCAGCAGGAGCCAGGGGTCACAGCTGCAGTAGGACCAATACCACTGTATGCAGATAAGGACACCCTGGAAGATGCTCTGATTTGCTTCTCAGCCACAGATCAATGCTCAACTAACCATTAAATCATGTCACACACTCTCTGGACTGTATTCTGGCAGTCTCCAAAGTCTGCCATATATTTTACTTCTAAACCGATCAACATTGACAAGGAAAAGCATGTGGACTCGGACAAAGCCTGAAAGTAGTAACAAACACACCTGCCAACACCAACTTGCCTTCAAAATGCTTGTGATTCTAAGCTTTTACAGAAGGTGATCCAACATCACAGAATAAAGTCATAGAGCAATTTAAGTTGGAGAGGATCTTTGGAAACCATCTGGCCCAACACCATGCTCATTGCAGGATTGACTTTGAAGTGACATTAGAATGATTGCCATTCCCTGGAAGAAGCCTTAGTAAAAAGCCCTGTGGAAAGGAGAAAAATTATGCCAGGACTGATAAAAAAATAGCTGATCTAGACTGAACTTACAAAATTTTTTAATCATTCTTGTATTTAATCCTGGATTAACTAATTATTGAGTGTTCTAGAACCCGGCAGCTCATTCCTTATTGGAAAGAATTACTGTAAATGCAAAAAGGGTCAGAGAGTAGTTTAGTATCTGAGATGCTCCCCACCCTGGTCTGCTTAGAGTGACTTTTGCTTTCTGGCAGCTGCCTGCATGCCAAATGTTTTCCCAATAACTGTCAGCATCCTGCCCGCCGTCGGCTGGGCGCCAGCTGCCGGGGAGGTGAAGGGGGACATTATTCATCTGGGACATCAGCAAACCCCGAAGGGAGAAGCAGGCCTCCAAGCAGCTGTTTAGCAGCAGGAGCTGAGGTGGAAGTAACTGAGAATAAATACATAAATAATCCCACCCCACTGTCTCTTCTCTTTTGTAGTTCCTGATAAAAAAAAATAAAAATAAGAGGACATGGACAGACAGGTGAAGAGAGTGGAGCTAGTGAAAAACGATGTTAGATCATCCCCCATATGGGAATAATTTCTCAGTTTATAAGTGTGTACTAGAGGTTTTAAATTGCTTCATACATAACTGCAGCTTGCCAGGGTGTACCCTGTTAGACACCTCGCCCCAGCTCATTGTTTCTGCAGGGTATTTCACTGTGGAAGGTGGTCATTTGGCACACTGGTATCTTGCCTAAAATGAATTTTCAAAAGCTTACAGGCTGTTACACACACTTCTCCATTACATTTATGGATTGCCATGCCATCAATAGAAAAAAATATTGCCCAAATGTTTGTCAGTGTTAAATACATAGCACATACTGTACTCCGCCATGTGGCACTTTCTGTGAAACTTGGGAGAACCATGAGCTTAACATACTTTTCCATCTGGCTGCTAGAAACCTAAACTTTCCCGATCAGTTTCTGCCATTTTTTTCTCCTATCTGCAACTTCACAGAAAAGTGCAGAAATTTGGTTTGGAGGCAGCAAAACAACAAACCAACCAACCAACCAACCAACCAACCAACCAACCCAATATCCTCCGTCAACGGTCCCCTCCCACCAACCAACAACAATAACCGGAAAAAGACATTCCAAAAGAGACCCTAATTAGGTCAAGAGTTAAATTCAAAAAGACAGGGATTAGAAAGAGTCTGGAGTTCGTCTTTGGCACAAACTTCCTGGAACATGAGAAGCTGGAAAATGACCTACTGCCTACCAATACTTCCTACATCAGTGTCCAGGGACAGTAGCTACTCCCACGACCTTCCCGGACATTCTCACTGTAGAAGAACTGCAAGAAACCACCAACTCTTGTGAACAAATAGTCCTGCAGAGACAAGAAATCATCCTTCTAGCAACGTGCAACTACTGTGTGGTGAGAAAGCATGGCCTCTGTAGGACAGAAAACCTCCATGCCCCTTTCAGGTAGCTGCTTGTCGATGGATCTTTGGGGTGAGTAAACCTAATGGGATGGGAAAAATGCAGTGGGCAGAGGACAATGACCTCACTGGTCTTTAAAGAGTCTTGAGTCCTGGAGCAGGCAGATCATTTTTAGTCAGACTACACATCTCCTGGAATCTGCAAGCTCTGAATAGCAGGGGTGGGCTGGCCAGTTTCTTCTCTAATTCTCCCATGTAAAAGGATTTGCCTCCTCATGCTGTGACTGTACTGCAGCTTGCAGTGTAAGAAATATGCTTCAGGAAAAAAGCACTTTCAGGGATTTTTGGGATGGTGATTCAACAGGCTGCTGTCCTGTTGTCACAGCACAGAGCACCATAGAAGCACTGACTCAGCTGGAAGCAACGGGAATGTCAGTGTTAACTACAGGAATGAATGGGCTTGCGTAGACAAACTGGAGAATTCACTGACCCCACCATGGCTGTGAGGAGCAAGGGCACATCATCCAGGGTGAGCAGGGGGAGACACGCCCCTTACACAGACAGGCCAAATCCAGGCAAGGCCTGTAGGACTAAACGTCATTCCATGGCAGAGATCCTTCCCCACAGCAAGGCTTTGTCCTTGGTGCTGTTCCTCTTTCCTTTGCTGTCATTTTGGACACCCCTCTACACTTGCCAGAGCCATTTCTCCATGCAGGGTCCTCCCCACTTCCGACCCTGGGCATCTCCTGCTCCGTCAGCTGTTGCCTGTGCTGTGCGGTTGCATGAGCCTGCATGCCACACTATAAGTGGTATGGCCACTACTCTGATAGGTCCCATGCCAACATGGAAATGTGCTTTGTCTCCCGGATGATCAGCCCCAATGGCAAAAGTGAAAGCTCTACAGGGAGACAGGAGATGAAAGCAGTCTGGTGCATGATTAATTTATATCCTTAAAAGTCTGAAATGCTCCCAAAGACATTAGTATTCCCCAGGTAAAAGAGCTGTCCAGATTTTCAACACATCCCTGCCTTATTCTCGTATCTACTGGAATTAATAGCTGACGTCTTGTGAAACCCAACAGTCAAGCATAAAACTGCATTTAATCTAGTACAGAACCTGAGATCATAGTTTGGGAGCCTAAATGTTGCTGTCAGACACAACCCAAATTTTCATTTCTATTTAGACACTTTTATAATATCCAGAAAGCATGACTGCACCTCAGAGTGAGTGCAGTGCCAACACTGACAGCCTCTTTACACTGCCAAAATATTGATATGAAGGACCCTTCAGAGGAATGTGAAAATAAAAATCCCATTCCTCACATCTAACCCCAGTAAAAGCTGACACAGTCCAAGAGCTTTCTAGAGTAAATTAGATTCCAGACGGTTCACTCTGTCTCCGTCTGTTTGTGTGTGCAGACTTGTCCAAAAGGAGGTTGTGCATGCACTGGGAGGAGGATGAAGAATCCACTCAAGTTTTAAAAGTAGGCATAAACCCACACTTGTTTTTACACACTCTTTAGTACTCCAGCTGTTGCATCCAGAAATGATTCCATTTCTCTGTTGTAAGAGTTGCTATGTCTAAGTTGGTGAGGGATCCTTTGGGATGAATAAACACTACCTCCTGCTTCCCATATTCAGCTTTTCAATAGGGAAGGTCTGCTGCCAATTTTTTCCAAACGGGTGCTTGGGTAGCAAGGACCAGTGTGTGGGAGATTCCCCACCCCACCAGTCCTGGCTGAGCCCAACACTGCTCCTGGTGCCCAGCTCATCCCACCAGTGTCCTCAGTCAGGGCAAGGGTTACAGGGCACTAGCACAGGAAGGTGCTTGCTAGAGACTGCACAAGATACTTCATGGCCAGCTCTTTGTCTGAAGGGAATGTGCTGGACAGGCTGATGGAGCCTTCGCCAACCATGGTGGAACTGGCACAGAAACACAGGTGCAGTTATTTAGGTCCGTTAGACGACAGCCTCTGTCTCCACTAGCACACTTTGCTGACACTATCTCGGATCCTCCACCCCCTCCTACAAATGTGCAGAACTCAGTAGCTAAAAAAGAGAAGATGGAGACCTAGAACATTGTTACTGTAAAATTAATTTCTTGGAGCTACACTTGTTTTAAAAATCAGGCAAGCAAAGTAATGCCTGGCTTCAGTTAGATTGTTTGGTAACTTTCTTTAGCTACTTACTTCAAGATACACAGGCTAGGAGTCATGTATATGTCCATGTCTTTGCTTTCCACAATTGCCAATAATATTTCTAGAGCCTTTTTTTTGTGTATATATTTTTCCTGAGGCAGGTGGTAAATGGAAGGCTTTAAGGACTGTTACACCTTCTTATTAGGGATATATCTGCCAGGTAAAAGAACAGCAATTTTTTCCTGGTGCAGTTCAAATCAGTTGACATGGGGTCTGAAAGAATGCCTTAAACTCCAAGGTGTCAGAAAATATCAAGTAATCAGCACAAAAAGACTTTGGTTTAAACTTTGCTTTACATGTGCAATATGGTATTTCCAGTTTAAGGAAAGAACTAGGATACCTGCTCCAAAATGACAGAATTTAATAGGCTAATAAATTGTTAGGTAGCTTACCAGTAAACGTGTCAAACTGGAGAGGACAGCCCAGTGGTTGCTGAATATGACTGTGATTATGATTACAAATATTAATATTAACATTTATCGTTGCTCTTAAGAAATGTATTATTTCAGTGATTTAAATCTACTGGTCTGTCATATATTCACTGTCTTTCCACTAAACTGCTACATTCTATTGCTCTCCCTTTGAAGAGGAATGTGAAGCAGGCAGGGCTCCTGCAGGGGAGAACCCCAAATGTGCTTGTTAACAAGATGCTGTTGTATTTACCTTCCTACAACTTGTCAGTGGGATTTCCATGACTCTGGGTATTCAGAAAACATGATGGGTATTATATTTCACCATCTAGAAGCATTCTGATTTTTGACTGGATATTTTGCTCAGTAATTAACAGAGGCCTAATAAGTGATGGAAAAAAGATGACAGCAGCAGCAGGGCTGGTGCAAACATGTGAGTTGAAGGTGTCTCCCTGTAGCTGGGCACTCTGAAAGGTGCCTGTGGCCAGGCAGGACATGCCTGTGGGTGGGATGGTGGGACTTGAAGGGAGTGGGAAGCAGCTGCACCCACGTGGATGGGTCGAGGTGCCTCTACACAGCTCAGTCTCACAAATCGTTTTCTAAAGTGAAGAAGAGTTTTAATTTCTATACCTTCTAGAGTATTGCTAGGACTGGCTGTGGAAGTTGGCTGACCTGAGCTCTTAAATTCTGAGCTGGGCACAAGAGCGGCACATCAGCACAGGCTCTAAACAAGTATTTGCTGCTTGCCAGGATTATAGCATGTAGCATACGCAATATAAATTGCATAACCAGACAGGCAGGTATTTACCAAATTCACTTCCTACAATGTAAATGTGTCCTTAAACATGCAGAGATGAAAACAAAAAAACCTGAGCTAATGCCATTCAAAAAACCACATATTTCACATATAAATATCCATGCAAAAATGGTAGCTAGAATACCTGTGTATTCAGTGTGAGCAGAAACATGAACACCATGCCCCAGACAGTTTTGTGAAATAAATTTTGTCTTCAGTTTCAGTTTAATAGCTCAAGATCTTTCTGCCAGATGTATGAATGGCTTAGGGAGGAAAGACACAGGAAGGAAAATGAAGATGTGATCAACCTAGGAAATGGTTCTTGGGAAACCTTCCAGCATCATGAGCAAGCGAACACACGAGTGCATTAGCACGGCACACTGTCTGATGAGTGCTCCAGTGGCTGGTTCATGGGACATAATGCTTTGTTTCACTCAGAAACAGACATTTGTGGGACAGGAGAAAGCAAATGCATGTAACAGACACAACTTTAAAGGTTTTTAGCAGAGGCTCGTGAAATTTTACCAAAGAACAAATGGAGACTTGTGGATGTACTAAAAGAGACATCAAGACCTAAAATGAATTGATGGACCACAGTCATAGCTAATTGACAGTGACATGTTTTGCTTTGCACTGTTTGGACTGGAAATAACATCTTGAGAAATTAAATTGAGGCCAGCATGCTCAAAATCACAGTTTTTCAGTTGTTCTAATAATCCCTTTCAAAAATATCCCTGCATGCTACATTATGTGTCTCTACCTCTAATTTTGAACCAGTTGCAAACAGACAAAAGCACTGATTAAATGTGTCAACAGTATTAAACTCAAAGATGCTGAATACACCAAAAAGTGCAAAGGAATTGTACAAAAAGAAGCAGAGCAGGTAGAAAAATTAATTTGGAACAGCAATGAGATTTCAACACAAACAAAGAAAAGCTATTGTATCAAAGAGGAAATGCAAAGTTGTAATGACAGGGACTCATAAAGATGAAGACTTGGGAATAAAAGGGTGGAAGGTAATAATGATGCTCTGTGAACAGAGGCATCATACACAGATATGACAACATACACTATTCTTTACACAGAACTTGTAAAGATGTATCTAACATTAGCTCCAAATTGCTGTCACTCTGGTTCTTGAAAGAGGGGGAGCAATGCTTCTGGGAAGTGAATTGGATGTGTGACTGGAGAAGCATTGCTGGGGAGAAGAGTCTGTTTGCAATGACTGAATTATGACGTAATGCTAGTAGGACAGAAATCCCCATCCAACGGAGAGAGGTATTACCTCTGAGATATACCACAGGGCAAGGCCAGAGCACTGTGAATCTCTCACAAAGAAAGAAGTGGTATTTCAGGAGCAAATCAGGCTGCAAGCATCAGGATCATAGAATCATAGAGTAGTTTGCATTGGAAGGGACTTTAAAGATCATCTACTTCCAACGCGCTTGTCATGAGCAGGGACACCTTCCACTAGACCAGATTGCTCAAAGCTCCATCTGACACTGAACACTGCCAGGCATGGGGCATCCTCACCTGCTCTGGGCAACCTGTGTCAGTGCCTCACCGCCCTCACAGTAAAGGAGTTTTTCCTGTTATATAGTGTAAATCTACTCCCATTCAGTTTAAAGCTGTTCCCCTTGCGTATCACTACATGCCCTTGCAAAACTCTGTTGCAGTCCCCTTTAGGTATTTGAAGGTCCTATAAGGTCTCCCTGGAGCCTTCTCATCTCTAGGCTGAATAACCCCAACTCTCAGCCTGTCTTCACAGGAGAGGTGCTTCAGCCCCCTGATGACTATCACGGCCCTCCTTTGGACATGCTCTAACAGGTCCATGTCCTTCTTACACTGGGTGCCCCAGAGCTGGATGCAGTGCGCCAGGTAGGGTCTCACCAGGGCTGAGTAGAGGGGCAGAATCCCCTCCCTTGCCCTGCTGGCCACGCTGCTTTGGGCGCAGCCCAGAACATGGTTGGCTTTCAGGGCTGTGAGAGCGTGCTGCTGGCTTATGTCAAGCTTCTTGTTCCCCAATACCCTAAAGTCTTTCTCCTCAGGGCTGCTCTTGATCTGGGCATCTGGGCTTAGTGGCTATTGCAAGGGTAGCCCACTGGGATCAGGGCCAAAGATAGGTAGGCTAATGAATTAGAGCCACTGTTTAAAATGAAGGTTAGTTGACAGAGAAGGAGAGAAAAATCAAGGGAGAAGAAGACCTGTTGTCCCTTTTACTGAGAGTCTGGAGGATAAAAAAAACCTTAGCAGGAGGCATTTACTGTTACATGAAGGGTCTAGACTGGAAACAATGACTATATGCCATAATGTGCACCTGAGACCTGATACAAACCCACCAGACTCAGGCCAGCCTTTCCACCACTTCCAAAAATCCTTGAAGCCAACAGGAGTGTGCTGCCCTGATTCAGATACTCGTCACCCCCTGAGGCCAACCTGCTTGCCCCAGTGTTGATCCAGAAAGCCCAGTTTTCAAGACCAGCTGGTGCTCCTCACCTGACCACCTTGGTGCCGTTCCTCATGACCTGCATGTCCACCATGCAGCCACCCATGGCGTAAGCAGCCAGGTTCAACTCGGAGAACTCGGCCTGGAGTGGAGCAAAAGGACAAAGTGTTACTCAAGGGTGGCAGAGACACAAACACACAGACGCAGACACAGAATTTTCTTTGTCTGGAATGTGCCTTTCCTTCCTTTTCTTTTTTCTTTTTCCTGTGATGCAACTGGAAATCCAATTATAGCTGGTTTGCCCTGAGAGACTGCAGAAGTATTGACGGCTCCCACACTTGGGATGTGAAAGTACACAGGATTAGGCTTATTGCAGTAATAAGTACTGAAGGAATTAAGAATGAGCAAGCTGAAAAATGCACACAGGAAAGAATAATAATAATAATAAAAAGAGGTAAGGTCACTTGGATTCAAATTCCAAGTTTCCACTTGGAGACATCCATTTAGAATTATGTCTGAGTTGGCTGCCGTGCCACTGGCCAGCTATAAATCTGATACAAAAGATTTAAAACTTTTTGAACCTCATTATGTTGCAGGAAGGTGATAAGCAGAGGTCACCTGATATGATTTGCTTATTAAGATTTTTACTCCTAAAGGGTTAGCAAAGCTGAGTAGGTTATTAACAGAGCTGCTCAATCATTAAAACACTTTGTATTTTAAAAGAGGCATGACTTGCAAGGCTGGAAAGGTTGGCAAGGGCTATTTCAGCCATGGGGAGCAAAAGACAGAGGGGTGATTAGACTGCAGAGGATGTCAGTGAAGGTAAAGACACAAACAGAGTGACTAGCTGGGTGAGAGGTGTGATAATCCTGACTGGAGTGCTAGCAAGGCTTGGTGGTCTCAGGCCAGTCTCAGGAGGATGGCAGGATTACCTGATCAGAGTCTGTCTTGGGCTTCAAATCCTAACTCTGGTCTTGATGAGCAAATGAGTAAACCTTGAACTAGAATGCCCTATTGTGCCGTGCACGTCCTCCCTTTCTATCATGATGCAAACATACCTGTACAGGTTCAAAATCTGATATTATATTAGTGCCTGTGACATAAATATAAATAAAGAGGTTTCATTTTTTTGAGGCAGAAAATTTAGTCTTCTCCCTTTGAGCATTTTTTTTTCCCTTCCTTTTAAAGCATTTTTTCTGACTTAGTATGATGAAGACTGGGCAGCAGTAAAATCATGTTCTAACCAGTAGCTATCTAATACCAGAACACTCAGATGGTGTTGCTCATGCTTATGACTTTATTGAGATCCTTGTACTGTTTAATATCCTTCTGCTACTTCTATTAGTTGGAACCAAAAGATAGTGCCAGGAACAACTTTTGTACATTAAAAAAAAGGCAAAAAAAAAGTGTGTTTTGTCCTCATGAACTCATGGAAAAAACTTGCCTATGGAGTACTAGTGCACCTGTAAAGGCTCAAAGGCCAGACGACAAATGAAAATATAATTTCCAACTTTCTTTTTTTAAAATCCACATAATTTAAAAGCAATGGCTGTGGACCGGTGACCCGATGATGTAATGAGATTTCATGTCTGTGGCCCTGCGTAAACCTTTTAAAGCAACACCCTTGCATGATCTTACGTCATTGTAACTCCCAATTACAATGAAAAGAGGGGGAAAATTCCTGTTGCCAAGAAATAAATTCTGCTTCAAACACAAATACATACACACACAGACACACTCTCAGGGAGAGATTGGCAGTGGTTCAGGTGACTGCCTGGGTTTTACTCATGAGAGATTGCACCGTGTTGCCTTGGCCACAGCCACACTTCTTCAGTGACCCTATCAGATCAGAGATAAGAAAACATGTACCCCTAAAAGGCACCTGCCTTTAATACATTTTAAAAATCTCAGGAGATGTAGGGAGATAGGAGTCCACCTTGGACAAGTTCAGTAAGATCAGATGCTTTGGGCTCCATCAGTGATCTCCCCAGTGGGTCAAGGCAAGCTTGCTAGCTTACACATTAGCTCCAGAGGCTCTGTGGACTGGGGAGATGAAAGGATGTTTTTCCCAGCTCTGTGTCTGCGTATGCCTCGGAGATATCCCACTCTGAAAGCAGAGTGTTGTTGAGCTGGACCTCCAGCTTCTGTTGCTGAGGAAAAATCTGGTCATCTGATGTGAACACCAGTGCAAGAAAGGGAAGTTTTAGGTCTGTGTTTTCAAGTTCTTTATGCTTTTCTTCCAAAATTTTTTCCATAATGGTTTGTAGTAAAGAGCTTAACACTCCTCTTTGCTGGGGGTGAAAATGGGCAATCTTCATTCGATGAGGGGCACTTACAGTCTAACTAAGTTGGTCTGACAGGCGTTTCCCTAGGCAGTCAGGCCAAACAAAGCTGTGCTCAGACACCTGACCTGCGAGCACGCCTAAGAATCCCCCGAGCTGGTGAGTACTTCATGCCAAACTGCCAGGACCAATTTCAGGCCTGCTAGTGTCAAGAGCCAGAAGAAAAGGAGAAATTCCCTTTGGCAACCATTGTCCAGGGAACCCTGGCAAGGAGAGAAAAGTGTAGAGAGGGTCTGGGGGATTCAGCAATCTCACTCCCAAAACATCCAAATCTACGATCAAAGATGAGGGACAATCCTGTCCTTTTCCTGGCGTTCACTTCTGCTTTAGCGGACAAAGTTAAGGAATGCTGCTGCTTTCATGTAGCTGCTTTGTCCCGTCCAACAGGCCGCTGCTAGCTGGCGTTTGGAAGAAGGCTAAAACCTTCAGTCAGCAGAAATTGTTTCCTGTTGATTTTCCAGTGCTCCCTGTATTTTTAACTTTGTGGGTTTTGTAGCCCGATGACTTCCCTTGGCTGGGATTTCAGCTCTGAGATCATCTCCAGCCTGAGTTTACCTTGCAGACAAAGAGGTCTTTGAAAGAAGCCCCTGCAGATAGAGTGACAGGTAACTGCATACAACAGGAGAGCCCAGTTCCCCTGGCCTTGCAGACTCATTTGCATTAGGAATCATGGAACAGAAGAAGGCATTGCATTAGCTTGACTGTGTTTTATACTCGCTTTGCAGCAGTGCCAGTGGCTGCAAAAACATTCAGGGCAAGAAAAAACTGTGTGTGACAAACGTGACACAATCTGTCTTGGAGAATAATGTAATACAGACTGTGGGAATAGAAATATTTCATACCTTTGTGAGGCTCAGATATGAGATGATGCCCACAGCTATTTTGATCACAGTTTTTTCAAAAATGCCTACTTCAGGTATTAAGAATCAGAAAGCTCTCCAGATCATTTGGACTAAACCTCAAGGTACTCTCCGTTTCCATCAGTGTTCTCTGTGTGCTGGAGATCTTTTTGGAGAGCTATTTTAGAGTGTCTGTTTCTGTTTCCTGATATGAAAACAAGGAAGATTTTGTCATCTTAAATCATGCAATAGTAGAAATGCCTGGCT
Source organism: Callaeas wilsoni (assembly GCA_013398955.1). Taxonomy (NCBI): domain Eukaryota; kingdom Metazoa; phylum Chordata; class Aves; order Passeriformes; family Callaeidae; genus Callaeas; species Callaeas wilsoni. Next base: position 308,348 of record VWPU01018105.1, on the reverse strand, counting down.
TGGTAGCTATGCCTGTTAGTGATTTAAGGGAAGCACGTGTTCAAGGTGTATTTTAAGTATTTTTCATATTCTATATTTCACAGAATAACAGAAATTTGTTTTGGAAGGACTTCAAGACATCACATAGTCTTTCTCTCTTTCCTAAGGCATGACCAGCTCTGCCTCTGCCATGGTGTGCAGATACTGCATAACCTTCTTCTGTCTTCCACAGATGAGGAACCTCCTCAGGCAGTCTGTACCTTGACAACCATGGAAAGTTTTCCCAATGCCCAACCTAAATCTCTCCCCTTACCTTTTAAGACAGTACTTTTTTTTTGTCTCCATTACCTCTTCCTGCAGAACCTGAAGACTTATTTCTCAAAGATTTGCCCTTCCTTCTTCCTTTTTTTTTTTCCCTCTAGACGAAACTAGCCCCGTGCTTGTAAGATTTTCTTGTAGGTGATGTTTTTCAGTGAATTGATCAGAGTTTTTGCTGTCACTGGGATTCTCTCTGGCAGGTCCACAACTTCCTTCATTTGTAATACTGCCAACCACATGTTTGAGTATGGATTTGTCATACATGCAGCAGTGTGGCTATTTTTTAACTCATATTCTGACTGAAATCCACTGTAATCCTTGCATTGCTTTGTCTAGACTACTGACTAGTCTGATCCGTGCCATGGCTTAGGCACTTGGGATGAGGAATTGCTACTGTATAATCAAATCTCATACATTCCTCAGTGGATTTTATGCCTTATTTTTTGGTGGATCTTACAATATGCACAAGGATAGGCCCACATCATGCTGCATTCCTAAAGCAGCACATTTCACTACAACCGTTACAAGCATCTCAAGGGGAAAGTAAGCAATCCCTAAATCCTACACAGGCAAAAAGGTGGGCAGATAGTATGGATGCCAGTGAGATGAAGGCTGGGGCTATGCATGCATGCAGAATTAGAGATTGCACATCCTGATTCCCCGTGTCTATTCCTGAGACATTTTTCTTGGGGAGGCACCCTGCTCCCAACCTGCCCCAGTATCGGGATTGCTGTCTGGGAGAAAAGAATGGAGAGAGTCCCTCTGTGATGTGGATGCTGCTTTGTGGCTCCAGGAGCAGCTTCCACAAGTGCTCTTCACAAGTCCTGAAGGTAGGATGCATTCTCGTAGGCTAGAGACAATGCTGGTGCCGAAGGTCCACATGCCTTCACCCGTGTGAACACCTTTTGGTGCATTAGCTCTGGTGGCATTCAGAATTGTCTCTTGAGTTTTCATTTCAGAAGTTTTGTGACTGCCTGAAAACTTGAGGTTTAGAAAAAGCACATTTCTAAATATTCTGATCTCAGGAAATGGCTCAAAACCATGAACTCTGTAAACCTCCAAAAGCCAATGAAAATTAAAAAAAAAAAAGAAGATAGTATTTATATAAGAAAATAATGATTTGAGAGTCATTCTTGCTAGTTCTCCAGGTCCCTTTATTCATGGTTTCTGAATGCTTGCATGTGGCAAAGCTATGAGATCTGCTGTTGCTGTTCTTGAACTGCTTTCTGGCATTCAGTTGGGAAAAAAACCAAACCCTAAACATGTAATGAATAAAAATTATACCATTGTTTGACAAGAGGCTAATTTTCCTTTCATCACACACAGACCTGTCAGACTCTACCTTTTGAAAGGACCATTTTATGCCACACATGAAAATACCTATTTAGGGCAGGAAGTACAATGGAGCTGGAATTCATGATTTGTATTACAATTATCTTCTGTGACTGCCAAGCACAACTTTTTTCCTGACCATGCTGCCAATGGAGTCATAATCTATACCACAAGACTTTTCCAGAAGCATGTACACTGGAGTTCACTGAATAATCATTCCCTGAAAATAAACTGAACAGTGGGAACAAGCGAATGAGCTGTGCAAAAAGAATGCGTGTCAGACGGACAGACGGACCCACCTTGTCACAGCAGGAAATGGTGGGAAGGAGATGGGTGAACAAAAAACAGGAATAAAAATGTAGATGGACCTTTTGGCCTCATGACTCCACCATCAATTAGCCAATGTCAGGAAAGATGTCTCTGAACATTTTAAGATTCCTTTGGGAAATATCTGCAGGAAAGTTACCCTTAAGGTGGTGGACTCTCTCTAAGAGGTGCTGCTTGCTCTTGCCTGCTGTGTCTCTCATTGGTCTGTGCAGGGCACAGGACTGGAAAAGCCCGTCAGAGCCGCAGGGTCTAACCCCTTTCTATGCCTGGCACTGTGTCATGAAACCCTTTCTTGCACCACGGCATTTACTAAAAGCACTCGTGTCTCCTTTATGGTGGGATAAACAAGCTCAACTCTTTCCCTCTCCTCTCATAACCCAGGTCTCTGTGGCCATCCCAGTGACCACACATCTCTGCACATCTCCTGCTATGTAGACATCACTGTCCCAGACAGGTGTCAAGTGTCCCACTCATCTGCCCCCCACCCTGTGTCATGGTCTGGCTGATGGGTCTGTGGCTGTCCAGGTCTCAGCCCCATCTCTCTCACCCTCTTCTGCTTGTCTGTGGGGGTGCTGGGGATACACGGCCATGAGGCATTCCCCTTGGGCATGGGGCGTGTTTGATGCCCAAGGAGACTCCCATGTGAGGTATATTATGATCCAAACGGAAAACCCCAGAAATCCTTAGAGCACACAAGGTTTAGTTTCCTCTGGGACACCACAGAGAGGGTGGGGAAGGAGGTACTGAATTAGTTTCTTTCTAATGAAGGAAAACATTTGACAGAGTATAAGGCCTATAGTATAATTCCTCCTCTTCCTCAGTATACTGTGGTTCCTAATGCCTCCTGTCCTCTGGCCAATGAAGAACTGAGGAGATAAAAGCAAAATTGTGAAAGACTAAAAGCAATGTGGTCCATTCCTGTGGCACTTTAAGATTCTTCTTTAAATTCAACTTAGCTTTAGAGCCATTTATTAAAACTTATGCTTTTCAATTCTAAACAAACTTTTTTAGTATTTGTGTTTCTAGAGAAAAGAACTGGAGATGCATACGCTGCAGTTCTGAAAGCTAGAAATCACCAGGCAAGTAAAAGCAACAACATGGATCAAAATCTAAGCAGCTTATTTTTAGCATAAAATAGAGATAGTATTTTTAGAGTCAGCTGTTCCTTAAAGCTTAGGGCTTTACCCACACTGAGTAAAACTTAAACCATCAGGGTTTTAATGGGAATAGGTCAAATAGATTTTCACTTTTGGATCAGTATTTCAATCAGTCTCATGAATGACTATCAATGTGGCAGAAGTAGAAAAATACCCAAATAACCAAAATGTAACCCAAACTGCCTCCAAAGAAGAAGGGGCCATGACTCAGGAGAGCACTTGAACTGGCTTCACATCACCAAAACCTTGCACCTCTCTCCCTCCAGCCAGCAGGAAGAAGGCAATGGCACTGCATGCCTGGTTTCCCTAAGTGGTAGACAATAATAAATCCTGCAGCCTTTAAAGCACATTAATAAATATGGTTTCAGTGTTACGCTGAAGATTAGAAGAGAAGAAACAAAGGTGGAAACAAAGTCAGGCTTCACGTTCGTTTTAATGAATGGCAGGAGAGTGGTGCCCCCACCGCAGTGTCCCTGCCAGCTCTCTCCTCATCCACTGGCACCAGGCGATGCCCACAGTAACTCCTGTCTCTTCCTGGGGTTATTGGATGTGAAGAACAAGGGCCTGGGGTTGCTATCGAGGTCATGCAATTCACTCAGTGCTAAAGAACCAGAAAACCTTATTTGAGAGTCCATAAAACCTATTTTCATACAGGCTGAGACTTGCAGAAGCAGCTCCCTGAGCAGCAGGATGGCCTTTAACAGTCTCTTCCCTCTATATTACCCAGTGTCTCATATGAACTGAATTCACCTCTTGTAGAAACTTAGTGTCTTGAAACATCTGCCTGTTTCTCAAATTCAGCTGAAGTGAGCCAGCGCTTTCCACAGAGCTGGGTGTGGGGGACAGACAGAGCAGGGCAGCATGATCACATATGTCCTGCATTCCTCAGAGGAGGGGGGAGGCAGCCTGGAGAGCTGTTAGGGGTGTACGGCCAGATTAGATAACTGACTTCCCGCTGCTGAGAGAGGCAGAGACACTGCTGCTTTCAGCACTGCTCCATTACAAATAAGTGATGTCATGACTTTCAAAAAATATCACCTACTATCCTGTTCTGCTTCCCCCACAGATCGCTAAAATGGCTTGCTAAGAAAGAATTAAGATGTAACAGAGATGGATATGAAAGAGGAGGAGAAAAAGTTCAAACCTACTACAGAACATCCTGGAAGAATGGCAGAAGAGTTAGCATGGTCAGTAAAAATAAGGCAGTGGCTTTTTCCCAATGTGGTTTTTCAAGAGTATTTAACATCTGGATATTTCCTTTCATTGCTTTCTGCCATTCAAACATCTTTGTTATTTAGCTTTTCAGATCAAAAGTGGTTTTTCTCCTATAAAATCTAAAAAAAGTTCCTAAAGCAAACTGTATTTCTGGCTGAGTTAATAATGCGTGGTTATCTGAAACAGGATCAAATGGAAAAAATTAAAAACTAAATGAACTTGCTGAGCAGACCAAATGTTTCAAGAGGTGCCTAAGACTCAAACCCTCTGACGGAGAGTTTATTCAGAACTGAACAGCCAGGTTAAGGCTTGTGCACCATGGCACAGTCTGGGGAGAGTTACAGTAGTGAAGACTGATAGGCTGGGAACTCACAGAGAAAGATGTGGACCATGCTGATGAACACAGTTATTCCCTTTTTTTTTTTCCTCTTTCACCAGAAAACTGTGGAAGAACATTAAATTTCAGCTGGAGAGGGTCAGCATTCATCTTCAGGGGACCTGTTCCCACAACAGTTTAGGCTCCTGGACTGCTTGAGGAAGAGGGTGAAGAACTTAGGAAGGCTTCAGATAAATTGGGTAGGAGCAATGGATGAAAATTAAATATCAAGAAATACTGAGCAAGGATGGATGGACAAAGTAAGAAGGGGACAAAAAGCCAGAGTTTGAAGAAAGCAGTGCCTCTCTCTTGACCTTAAGAATGCACAAAAAGGGCCTGGGGTCAGATTCAAGGCCTGCCCATGACAATGCAGCTTCTGTTTCCCTGGAGAGATAGTGATTCAGCTGGGAAAAGTCATCATCCCTTCTCCTTCTGAGGTCTGGAGCAGTCAAGAGCAGCTCTCTGCCCACTAAATGGAGGCTGGGCTGCCTGATCTGAGTGGCAGGAAGGGGAAAAGTGGAAATAGCTGGGATCCTTGTTTTCCATTCCTCAACTCCAACCCACTGGGGGCTTCATTCCCTTGGCCAATGCTGCAGTCACTCTGTGGGCATCTAATGAGAGCTGCAGGGGCCTGGCCACAGTCCTCACTAACAGAATCACTTTATGGTCTTTGCTTGGAGCAATTGTTGCCTCGTCTCGAATGTGGGCATTCAGCCTATGTGAAGGATTTCAAGAGGTAAACTGGGAAAGTCTCCCTACAAGAGTCCGTGGGGAAATGTGATAAGCAACCTTGTGATGGTGACGAGGGTCACAGCTTGATCCCCCAGCAGGGATCAGGAGTCCGCTTCTGACCATCTGCACTCACCAACCGTTTGAAGGCAGCTCCTTTGTAAGGACCTCAAGTGCAATAACATTTGAGGAGAAGGAGTATGAGGGGAAAGGCAGAGACTGGAGGTTTAGGAAAGAATTAACAGGTCATTTTGAAGAGTACCAGGTCTAGCTTTGAAGCTTACCCTGCTTTGAGTTAGGGAGAGCTGGTTCAGAGGCTTGAAGGGAAAATCTAAATTATTTGATTTCATGCCTCTGAGTAGCATGATTTTTAATGTTTTTAATTTTTCCTATTCTCTTTTAGGATAACTGCTAAGGCAGCCAACAAAATAAAGACTTTGATAAGGAAATGCCAGGAAGAATTATTCCTGTTAATACCACCTGGACTGACAAGTGTGATATCAATAAAAAAGAAAAATCCGTCCCAGACACAGTTTGATCAGAACATGTGCACTCATGAACAGTCATAGACAACAGGACAGGACTCCTTTGAAAAGAGAAGAAACACCTTTTCAATGACAATGGGTCCTGAGAAAGTGTTCAAAACCTCTGCATTAATAATCTGTACACACACGATGCAGAATCAACAGCTTTACAAAACCCGAAAATATTAGGTCATTCAAATAACATTCAGCAGTTTTATTTACCCACCCAGACATTTTTGTAGCCTTAATGACTATAAAACAAGCATATGATTCTTTCAGGATTACCATCTTATCTCTACATCTCTCTCTTCTTGTGCCTGCTTTCAAGTTGGGTGCCTGCAGATGATGATTGTTAATAATAATTTCTACTTTGGCAAGAGCATCCAGTCTCAGTCAATATGGGACTTTCTTTTGACAGACACTGCACCAAAACACAGAGCAGGGGACAGACCCCAGCATGAAGGGGCTTCAACTGAAATGAATGTCTGGTGCCAAGGCTAACAGGGAAACAGGATGTGTCCAGTGGAGCACATCAGAAAACAGGCTATGAACCTCATTACTATTCCTGAGGCAGATTACCTCTCCTTAGCCCTGTCTACATACATTCCTTAGAGAGAAATTCACTTGTCACTGACCTGTTCCACTCGGATATCAAATTCTCCATTCACCTTCTTCCCCTGAAAATATTTGGCCCTGCAGAAGAGACAAGAGAGATAAACATGGTTAAATAAGATTTTTGGCTTTCATTACCTACTGTGTTGCTTCTGCATTTCCCTTTTTGCTGAAGAATTTCTATCCGGGTCACAGCATGTTTTTCTAATTCCTATCTTCTTTTAGCTTTCTGTTGTCCAGAAGAAACCTGCCAAGCCAGATGAAAACCACATTGGAAAGTTCCTTCAAGGCTTGTTAGTTTTTTCATTTAATTTTCAAACTGAAAACCAAATGTTCTCCTAATCTTTTCCAGGGAACAACTCTAATCAATGATTCCTTGCTATATCTCATTTAATACTCAATCTTTATTCTGTAAAAGGAGAGCAACATATGGCACAGCATCGGGAACTTCTTCTGATGTTGAGCAAGGAGTTTTAACATCACAGCTGAAGTACTTGTGAAGCCTGTTCTCATGCTCTCTCACTACAGAGCTGCTTTCCAGTTCTGTTTCTTTTTGCTATTGATTTAGGGAAAACCTATCTGCATCTCCATGGTGTCACTGATGAAGGATCTCTTCTGAAGTGAGAAACTCTGTTTGCTTTGTGGTTGAACACTGCTGTGGGAAGAACATACACCTTCCACCACCTCTGTTCCTATCTCCCCACACTATGCAGACAATAAAGCACTTCTAGAAGCTTGTTCATGCAAGGGGAAGGCTGACAGTTGGAGAAGAAAACAGAGGAAAAGGACAGGCAGTTTTAGCTTTTTGTATTCAGATTTGTGTATAATGCCCTTTACATTGATTAGTCAGTGGGGAAATTGCCAATATAAGTTTCCCTGTGAATATTTCTCCCCAATTCTTCCTCTCGCCAAACAAGCTTGACAGAAGAAAATATGAATTTATTTTGTCAGACATCCTCCCCTATAAACTTTCAGAAGGCCATGTAGGCTCCAAAGGGCTCTTCTATTTGGAAAGCATTGAAAACAGTTTAGCCCTGTTTCCAGAGACGAAGTAACTCTGGGTTCTGTTTCCAATTGGCAAAGATAGGACAGGATAAAGAAGTAAAGGAAAATGAGGGGAAGCCGGCTTTGCTCCCTATTTTATAGTATAAGAAAAAAAAAAAAAGCTGGCTTACATTTTTACTATGTGTCTATTTGTTCCAATAAAAAAAGGAGAGACAGTAGGAAGGCAATTTTCCCCATGGCTGAAACACACCAGTTTTTAGCTGAATGCTCCCCTCCCCCAGAATTGTGATGTGAAAGTAAAGAAGTTTTTTCGTCATTCTGGCTGAAAACGAAGGCAAATTTTTTTGTTATAATAGAAAAATACATTAAAAATGTCAAAAGGTTTCCGCTTAATTCTAACAAGGACATCTGAGTGCTGTATCACACTTCCCAGACAGCCCATCCATCAGCATGGTGCAAATAAGACTTCTGCATAGGTGAGGCACAATGTAGCAGCAAGGTGGAACCAAGACCAGGTGACTCGAACAATCCCTGTTTGGTATAAAAAGCAGATCTCTGGCTATTTTTCCTTCTTTTTTTTGAATTTATGAGCATTGCATGAAAAAAAGCAGCTCAGCAGACAAGCTAAGACATCACGCCTCTAACGATAAACAGGAACTCTAAATGCACTTAATAATTCCATTAAATTTCTGGAGGCATGGCTCTAGAGGGTCTGGCAACATTCCTCACTCCTAAAACATTGGGGATATTGCTGGAACCAATGACTTCTTAAAAACTGCAATAAGCTTTCAGAGGGCTCACAGGAACTGGTCTGAAATTTGAGGCTCACTATTCCCTGGTACAAGTTTGTTTTCATTCCCAGCATGCTCATAACATATATTTCTTACCCACATTTATGAAACACACTTCCTCCCTCTTTGGCCTCTCCTCTTTGTTGCCCAGCTGGTTGCAAACTCCTTGGTGACGCTTTGCTTCAGCTTGTAATGAAGTGTGATTAACCACAGTCTTCAGTCTGGTTCAGATGGAGCAAAGAGGCTTTCAGTGCCTGGTCCAGGAAATTTGCCTCCACGCAGATACAAAATCATCCTTCTCCTCTCTATAGTACCGGCTGTGCTTGTGGGTGGTCACACAGAGGGTGCACCCAGCGTTAGGAGTTGTTGGAGTAGTGCAAGGGACCTCAGCTTAGGCACTGTGTGACCTCTCTGTCCCATCCCTCTTTCCACACAGGTTGTCTCATCCAATGTCCCAAGAACTTTCCTTTAACAGCACAATATATCACTTGCTTTCCAAGACAGCCCCCCAGGAAGTCTAACCTGCTCTGAATGTCTCTGAAGACTACAGGTGCTAAGTAAATTGCAGCCAAATATTTTGGTCCGCCCATCATTTTGACACAGCCCAGGGTAAGAATAAAACACTTTTTACTGAAATATCGCTGAAATGGATGAAGTGATGTTTTCAAATCTCACCTGGGGTTTTGGAGCCCCTGGGCAGTAGAGGCTATCACATCAAAATGAATAAATGGCCTTAGCATCCTCCTCTAGCCCGTCAAATTTTAAGCAAGCTGGAAGCATTGCTGATATTGTGGAAGCATCATACCACTTGCAAGAGAGAGAGAGAGACTCTTTTGGTAATTTCTGAACAATGTCTGAAATGGCCTGTGGTCCTTACAGGGAATATGAGAGAGAGGAAAGGAAGACCATGCTGCTGTGGTGCAGATGCATGAGAAAAAGAGATGGATGTTTCTGGCAGTCTCATGGCTGCACAAGACATTGGTGGATGCTCTCTGCCCCAAAACCACCTGAGCAAGTCTCTTCCAGACCTCTGCCTAGGACCTGAGTGCTGCAGAATTATCTGGGCAGCTTGTAGTGCAGCAGAGGAGCTGTGCCCAGGAGACCAGTCCATGACCTTTCTGAGGAGCCTCAGGAGTGTCCCCACTCACCTTCAGCATAGCCAGCTGCCAGCGATGAGAGGAGCAGCTCATCGTCCCAGGAGGGCTCAGTGTCCCCAGCTGGCGACACTGGGCAAGCCACTTGCCACACAGACCCACCACCTCTCCCAGGCAGCCTGCAGCACTGACCACTACTTGGCTGGCCACCCCTTTATTTTAAATCAAGTCAGATGTTCAGCTCAGCAGAACACAGAGCTGTAATTTGTCTAGGCAGGGTGCAGATGGGGTGGTGCGGTTGCTGTGATCTCAGTGAATTAGCATGTAAACATGTTTTGACTGAAGAAAACTGCAGGGCTGTGCTCAAGAACAGTTCCTGGGTGGGATTTCTAGAGCTAGGCAATCCATTTAAATGTGGCCCCATGGACGGGGAGGGAGGAGGCACCGTGATAAACAGCCAAAGGTCTGTCCTGGCTTGCAGGAAAGAAGCTTGCCTTGAACCCCTCTCTCTTTGTGATTAAGAAGCTGCACGCTCTGGAAAAGGACATATTTTCTGGGTGCAAAGGCATCAGACAAACACAACTTTTGCTTTCTGCCTCAGCTCTGACATGATTACAGGGACATAAGAAATCCAATGCCTCTTCTTATGAAGTAATCTGGAAAGTTTATTTTGCAGAGATATTCTGTAAACCAACCCCAGTCTGTCTCAACTACCATGGCTGGAGGAAGCACGTACAACAATTTTCTGTCAGATAGGGAGTGTACCTTTAACAGGAGCAGGGAATAATAAATGATCAATTCACCTCCAGTTACCTACCTCAGGCTAATTCATAGATTTTCAGATCTTCCTTGGAGAGACCTCAGTGGAACTGATACAGCAAATATTGGAATGCTGTCTTGGAAACTGGGAAGCCATTCTTCAGATGAAATAATAAGCCTGAGCCCAAATCCCCTGTGATGTGAGTGAACCCAGACTCACATCTGAATCGCTGTTCAACAGAGGCCTTGAGCTACAAACTCAAGAGCTGGTTTGTACCTTCAACCCAAAAATGGGCTCTGCTCACTGAGAGCATGAAAAAGAGGGACACTAGGATATTGTCATGGCAAATTCCTCCAAATCCTCTGACTGAGTTTGTGCCTCTGGATCAAGACACAAGCAGAGAAAGCCAAGCCACGCTTTGGATGGAAACCACTTCTTATCTGGAGCAGGAAGCAGCCTTTCTCACCCTGTGGAGGGGCCAGAGCAAAACACGATGAAGAGTGAAATGTGTGAGACTCTTGGGGAGAGCTGGGCAAGGGAGTGGGTGGAAGAAAGGAGGAGAGAAATGGTAAGAAGAGACCTGGGTAAACAAACCAAAAGGCATCCATGGATAAATTCTGGAATTATCTGAATATTTCCCTGGTATCGCATTACACATATTTCTCTCAAACCCTTGGGAAATTAAGGCATGCAATTTCTTTCTGGATAATCCAGGAAAAGGCGAGGCTGAAGCCCCCTGGTTTGGGTGTGGGGGCACCTCGGGGAGGGTGGGGAGGTGGTGAGCCACTGTACAAAATCCCCGTGTCAAAGGGCCTGGGGGCCCAAGTGATGCACAAGGCATCCACTGTATGTCCGCATTGTCTCCTTCATAAAAGGGGCTGGGACTGGGAAAAAGGAGGCAGTTTCCAGGATACTGGCCAGCAGCTGCTGGAATGCCCCGACCCCCCCCAGCCCCTACATGCTATAAGGGCAGCAGGGAGGGGAGGGGGAGGAGAGATGCATTTGTGCCCTCTTTTTTTTCCAAGGGTGAAAATAAGGAAGATTTTCCTTTCAGGAGCCAGTTCTCATCCCCTCCACCACTTTTCCCCACTTTAGAAATTCTCAGCCACACATAGTAAGGAATTTTGAGATGGTCCAGTCCTGACTGGCCAGGGCATAGGGATGGGAAAAATCACTCCATAAATGCTGAGGTCTGAAAACTTCTGGAGCTTTTTTCCACAGCTACTTGGCCCAGAGACCTTTCATGCAGTGTTCAGCTGTGGGATGGACTGGTTGGTAGTTAATACTTACTCTGCAAGAGTACCTTAGGGCAAGGGGTGGGGGCATCAGGATGGTGAATAAGAGTGCTGGATGTGTGGTTCGACACCTCAGAAAACAAGGTTTGAGTTAAAAGTTAAACGGACCAGAGGCCAGCGCAGAATGAAAGAAAAGGTATTCACATTCGGACAGGGAGGGAGCAATGAGTAAATCTCAGGTTTGTGGTGAGTCAAAGGTAAACCTAAATACACTGATAGTTTGCCAGGAGCTCCACAGAAGTTTCAGCTCCATGCCTGGGGCACAGCAGTGCTGTGACCTGCCCTGTTCCACCCCGGGGCAAGATCACCTTGCTCTCGGTGCTGTCACCACCTGACTTGCTGTGGCCACCGAACGGAGAGCCAGCTCTGCAGCGCTGCAGGTGTGTCCTCAGCATCCTCAATCGGGCTGTGGGAACAGACTTCTTTTGTTGCCTTCTGGGAAGAACCACAAAACCCAGCCCACTCTGGTTACTGTAAAACCACCCCTGAAACATTATTAGTTATGGGATCACATTAAGGGAAGGAACGCCTCCCCCCAAGGGGGATGCGCTGGGCTCTGATGGTGGTACGGGTTGGGGTTTTTTTGGATAAAGGAAATCCTCCTGGTGAGGTCCTTGATGAGATCCGAGGTTCTATCCTACGGGGCTGGGAGGATTTTCTTGGCTTGAATGCAGGCGGAAAAGGAAGCTTTGGGGCAGCAAAGGAGAAGGGTATTTAAAATCTTTTGTGAGTCCTCCCTTTCTGAAGGCCTGTTTTCCGGGGAGACCTGGCTTGGCAAGCCACCAGCACTTTAACAATCGCAGACACAACCATTCAGGCCACTCTTTCTATTCAAGGAATTGTGGAGCCCCACACAATACTGGCCTTCCAGCATCTTCCTGTGCCACCTCCTGCTCATCAAACAGGGGTAATCAAAGCCATCCCCCCACCAAGAGAAGAAGCACTAGTTAGTGCAGCGCTTTTGCTTTTGGGCACAGCTTTTCGTGCTTCTCTGGGCTGTCAGAATAGGAAAGACACTTTGCTGTAGGTCTGGTCCCCCACCCAGGCTGTGCTGTGGTCACATTCCTCCTGCCCACAAAGAGCTGGGGGTAGGAGGGTGGGGGTGGAGGTGGGGTACTGCATTAAGTACAACAGGAGGCAGCAGTTCAATTTTGTGTATTATCAAAATAGCGCATTGCTGGAACATCTCCACTTTGCTAAATCTAAATAACATGGCCTGGAGCTGTTTGCAAGGGGTATCATTTTTTGATGAGGATTTTGCAATAATTTTTTCCAGCCTACTTCAGTTCTCCTTGAATTTGAGGAGCAGGAGAACTGGCCTAACTTGGACCAAGACCGGGGCAGGGCTGTGGACTTTCAGGCAGAAGAAGCCTGGCTCACAAACCTTGAGAAATGTATCTGAGGTTTGGGTTTGTTGGAGGCTTTTTTTGATATGTACAAGAGTAGGCAGGACATTCTGAGGTTAAATCCTATGCATTTATAGGAACTCTGGTAAAGTAATTAAGGACCCAGATTTGACTTGCATTAGCATAGTTATAACCTGGTGGGGAATGTTTTCCATATTCCTTGTGTCTATTTTTGTAATGATACTAATCCTTTACATTTCTGTATCACCTTTCATTTAGGGGGACTAGATCCCAAGATACTTTACGTATGCGGGACAAAAATACAGACAGACATGATGGTGATATACCTAAAACAGACTGGAAAGTGATGTGATAAGTGCAATTTCTTGAAAACTTTTGACAGCCTTGCCTCCTTTTCACCCCTATGTCTGTATGCTAGGGAATGCAGAAACTGTCCATGCTGCTTCCAGGCGTGCACATGTGCATAAACACACAAACTCATTTAACACAAACTTGCCTCCACTTTCTGCTTTCCATTTCTCAAAAAGTGAAATTTGGCAAGAAGTATAGGAACAAAAATATTCGGTCCTGGGTAGACAAAGCTAAAAGATGAAAATATACAGGCTTTTAAACCAGACTTGTGAAAATGTAACTTTTAAGTGTAAGTTTTTTCAAATTATTGCTGAATTGTTGCACAGAACTTGTGAAATCTTAAAAGGTCACCACTGTGTAAAAAAACCTAGTTCATAATAATCTATTGTCAGTGACCACCATGTTAGATGACTTGGGACTTTTTTATCAAGAAATATAGACAAAAATTTGTAATTTAACCAGCAAATTCCTAAGTTCAAGCCTGAAGTCTGAAACTTCCCATTAGGTCTAAGTGAGTTAGGTACAGAAATATTCCTCTTAATGGGAGCCTTAGTATATCACCTTCAGCCTACTGAAAGCATGAAACAACTCATGACACTCATTGAATATTTTTAAAAGGAATTCCTTGAAAAAAACCTCAGGATTTAGGAACTCCCATGTTACTAAAATTCAGTATTAGAGTGTTATTACTTGACCAATCACATTTTTAGGCAAATGACATATTTAGGCCTCAATATTTTCATGTTTCAGTAGCAAAAATTAATTACTTTTTAAAAGAAGTTGATCATTTCCTTTGACCAGTATAAAACAGTAATCCTGTCAAATCAGTCCATCATTAGACCTGAATCATGATGTTATTGTTATACAAAGAACCATTTCAAATGTTTTAAGAGGATTTCATTCAGTGTTAATCACAGTTTTTCTCTTCCTTGATCTTAAAATTTTTGGAGACAGTATGTCCAGGCAGATTTGGCTGCAAATTAAAGGGGAGAAAAAACAATGCAATTCTGTGTCTTCTAAAATATCCTCTGTCACTTATTTTTGGTGAAGCATGTCACAATCCTCATATGTGGAACTGCTGCACACAGGGCACGTGTATTTTGGGCAAGGCAGCAAACAGCACCGTGAGCTCTGGAAACAGCCTGAAACGCGGACAAAACACACCAATGGCTTTGAAAAGTCACATGAGCTGTTTCACAAATGTAACTTAGATATCCAGCAAATGCAACAAGAACAACTTTGTTACGCTGTCTGGTCCGGAAAGCAATGCTTTTAGCATGTGTGGCTAATAGGAGCCTTAGCTGTGCTTGATCACTTCCCCCATAAGCTGTTTAAACATGAGGCATTAGGCTGGAAAGCTGAGCACTTTCACAGAGGATGGGGGTTAATAATTCACAGTGCAAAATCCTGTTTGATCTGCTGAGAAATTCAATCCAGCAAGAGCATAACTTTGCTTAATAGCATGGTGGGCGAGGAGGTTCCAGAGGTGGGGTGCTTTCGTCCTGGCTGAGGTCAGGCTGCCTGAGCTGGCCCCATGTGCCACCACGTGGAGTTCTGCTGTCCCCCTTCCTCACGATCCTGCTCCCTTTTGCTGTGTGTTCAACACATGCATGTGTATTCAAGTCTGAGCTCCATTTTTTCTGGCAGCTGCTGTAGGTGAGTTGTGGATGCGTTTTTGGAAGTCTCCCAAGGCACAGATACTCCCAGCCCACCAGAAGGAGCCTCATTCTCCAGGTGGAAGCTCCCCAGCAGAGAAATGTGCCAATAATGACAGAAGAGAAGCCAAGCTTTTCCCTGGTGTGTTGATGCACAGGTACATTCACTGCAGTGCGTGCCTCTGGGGGCTGCCTGTCAAAGCCAAGGGCACAAGGGAGCTATATAGATAGGGTTTTCCTCTTGTGCACATCCTACACATGGCAATTCACTGTCTGCTTCCTTGCAATGTCTAGAGCTGCGTCTTTCAGGAGAATGGAAAGTTTGTCAAAATGTTGCCACTTTAACAGAAAGCTGGGTGAGTTCCCTTGTTTTTAATAGAATGTACCTTTCTTTTACTGCTGCTAATGCAGAAAGCAGCTGATCATACTCTGTGGGACTCACATCGTTTTTATAGTACTTTGCCTTTGGAATAAACCAGAGCATATTGCGTGTCAGGAACGGCAAGGATTTTATGGTGGAAGACAGGCCATGGATTCCCATGGATGCTCTTTCTTTCCTTCAGACCTCTGAGAGAAATTGAGTGCTATACTGTACCATCAGACACATAGTAGCTCCTCAAAAATAGAAAGGATTGTCATTTGTCACTTTAAAGTGCATTTGACATGCACTTGCCTATTTGAATTGTTAAAGCATTTCATCAAGCACTTGTGCAACACCTCATCCTAATCCGAAATTGCAGCCTTTTGCTGTAATACAAACAGTGATGATAAATTAATGTCTGGCTTGGCAATATTTCTAAAGGCTCCAATTCTGAGAAAGTGTTTTCATTTAGAGAAGAGAAATCAAATGGCAGATTCCACTGTCTCTCACCCTTCCTGTCCAAGGACAAGCTGGTCCTTGTTGGAAACCCTGTGTAACTTGCTCTGGGGGAGGAAGCACTGTGGAAGCCCCCCACCCTTAAAATAAGGGCAGCACTTCCATAGCTATTTCTTCGGGATTTTTTCAGTAAACTGTTTCAAAAGGAGAAGGAAAGAGTTTCTTGAAAACCAAATACAAAGATTTCCCAAGTAGAAAGACCAGAGCAGGCAGAGGTGAAATGCATTACAAACATGATGCTCCTTCCAAATCCAGAACCACTAGCACAGAAGTAACAATGTGCTGTTGTTCACCTTCCAAAGTCTGGGACTGTTTCCGTACATGATGAAGACTGGATAGTCAGAATCCCTGGATAATCAGCTTTGTCAGCTGCGCTCTCACAAGGCAAACACTGCCTCCTGACTCTGCTCAGCCTGAACTCACGTAATACCTTGGCTGAGACCAAGAAGATGACTGGCATTGCTCAGAAGTACCTTACCAAAAATGAACATCCATGGAGCCATGGAGTCACTGCTCTTCAGTGCTGCTCTCAAGGGCTCCCTGAGTTTGCTGGAGACACAAAAATCAACCAGGAAGAAGCACTCGTGGCCCACTGGAATGGTTGCTTTGGTATAATCTCTTAGAAAAGACCACGTACTGCTGCATTTAAGCTGGGGAAGCTTCCAGGCATGCATTTCTGTCCCTGCTACAAAGAGCCATGACAGGCAAGGTTTAGTAATGCTCTTTCCTTGTTTTTCGTGTCATATATACATCAGGGTATGATCATGAATTCATAGACTAATTCTGTTCAGTGTCCTCACAACCTTAGAGAAGGTAAAGGCAGGGAACCTTTGCAAGCAGCATTTGATATCTGCAAACTTGTGGGTTCAGTCAGAGAGCTGGGATGAATGAAAGAGATATTCCATCACTCCTAGAAACTGCTAAGTTACAGACAGCAGAGGGATGACCAAGACAGCAGGATGCATGGAGTGCTTACAGGAGTGGAGGAGTGAGGACAGCATGGGTAGCCATACTTCCTCTTTATATATCCCAGCTGCTGCTCCCTCAGCAAGCTCAGCTCACAGACCACAAAGTCTGCATGACAGAACAGCAGCTGGGAGATATAAAGGCAGGGATTCAAATGAAGTGTGTGTATTTTAAAACATGAAAACACTGCAGCAGGGTCCAACCCCTCCTTGTCTTTTGCCCTGCCTTGACCACCTTCAGCACCATTAATCTCAAAGAAAAACTACATTGGCCTTTGAGCTAGGGCTTTCCTCTCTGATTACAGTGTTTGGACTACACAGTGCTGGCTAAGCCCCAGATGCTAGAGCTGTGCATCAAAGGCACTCCCATTCCCAGACGGAGGATGCTGTGTTAAGGGACTGCCACCTGGCAGCATCTCCAAGGAACTGCAAAAACACTTCACAGAGACAGAGGTTAGTGAGCATCAGCCTGTGGGAAACTCGTGGTGCACCCAGGAAAGAGAGATCAGGTCTGGTGGAGCCAGACTGGTGTTGCCGACTGATGGAGCTGGTGTTGAGGGGCTGCTACTGTGATGAAAGGCTCTAGGCCAGGGAAACATGTGACATGGTGACACCCTAATCAAGAACTTTCCCACTCAGTCAAGAAGCTCTTCTTCCTTTGAGAAAAATCCCATTGTTTTCCCTCTTTTACTTCAAGTTGGCTGAAGATGCTTGACCTAGCTGTACTCAGTCATGGTCTCTTTTTAGGTAAGAGCTAAGCTTTTTATTTGTGAAGACACACCTAAAAAGGTAGGTCTCACCTTGTCGCTACCCTTCTAGTTAAACAGAGAAGACCAAAGGTGACAACTGTACTGAAGAGTGGTGTGGAAAGGAAAGAAAAATAAAACAATCTCCCTTTGCCAAAACCCAGTAACCCAACTTCTTTCATTTTGAAACCTTTTACACTACCCCCTTACCTGTGCTACTCTTTCCTTCTTTCGTCTTGTGACAAGCTGGCAGGTAAAATAAGAGCATCTTCTCTACATATTCTCTGGCTATTCCCCCAGATAAGACTCTCAGGCAGGTTGCCTAAAGCTTCCTAAAGCAGCTGATTTTGAAAAGGAGCATACAAAAAGCAGTGAGTCATTTCTCTAACATTTCAGAAGACTTCAATTGGGAATGTTTTGGAAAGTGTACTGTGTCACCCAATATCGTAGGAAACAAACTTCCAAACTTTTGTTTGCAAAGAGAACTGCATGAACGAGACAAATTTGAGGCTTAACTGAGCCTGAGATCCTTTTGCCAATAGTTGTTGCTATGCTTAGCAGGTGAAGGGCCCTTGACAGGTCATAGTAAGCTTGGTTATCTTTTCATAATTTATGTATAAATTTGCATGCAGAGAAAAGCTCAAAAGAGAGGGAGAGCTGGAGAGATTGAGTCAGTTGTAATTTTTAGAGTCCGCACAGTGGATTAAGGTCCTGAATCACATCATTAACACACTTTCAGCTGTGACCACTTAGGATCATTGCTAGATATGACAGCTTGGCTAAGCCTGCTGAGCCAAGAATGCCCTATGTGTGTCATATATTAAGGCTATGAAGAAGTTCGTCAATGAATACCAAATGAACATTATTTTTACCGAGAAAGTTATGAAAAATACCACTCTGCCATTCATGCAAGTTGTCTGACAGACACCAACCTGGGCCCAGAGCTGGCGACCCAGATGTGAAAGTATCTGTGCACTCCCTGCAGATTATCTGCGATTCCCAGACCCCTGAGAAGGTGGAGCTGAATTCAGTGGGGGGATCAGGGATGACTTACCAGTCCGTGTGTGCATCATCGATCACTAGGAGGACCTTGGGTTTCTGTGCCACAGGGGGCGCGGGGCCGGCCGAGTGGTCGATCAGTCCCGCAGCTGCTTGCGTGGTTTGCTTCATGGCGCTGGAGATGGAGCTGAAGATGCTGCTGCCGGTAGATGAAGAGTGCGAGGGTTGGGGTGGCTGCAGATGCTTTCTCTCCGTGGCAGGAGAAACCGGGGAGCTTGTGGAGCTGTCGGGGCGCTGCAAGTCCATCATGTAGCCATTGGGCAGATTTGCCACGAAACTACTGTCCGAGAGACGCCGCCGGAGGAAATTCATTGTTGCAGCGTTGTGTGGAAACTTCCTCAGCAAGAGCAAGGCTGAGCAATGCTGTCACCAATCCTGGAGGATGTCTCGGTGTCCGTGTGGGTACCTCCTCACAGCCCAGGCAGGCAGGCTTTCCCCCTTGAAATCCTGCTGGAGAAATATGCCTAATTTTTTCAGCTATTATTTTCTTTCTCTCCTGTGGGAAGAGAATCAAAGACACGTATGTGAGATACATACTGTGAGACTGAGATAAGTAACCCCCTTTTGGTCTCTTAGGTACCTTAATGAACAAGAGAAGAAAGGACTGCTGGTTGCTATGCAGTATTCCACACTGCTACAGTAAATCAGGTAGGACAAAATACATGTCACGATTCTCATCCCCAAACGTTCCCTGGTCAGTGCAGACCAGCCTGCACTCGCTTAGGGGCTAACAATTCTATCACTGTGGAGAAAGAGAAAATCACTCTGGTGAATGTTAATTTTAAAAAGAGAGGCATCTGATTTCTGGTATGTCGTGTGTTAAAAATAACACATGCTTGTTAGAGAATAACCTGCAAGTCACCCAAATGGATATAAAGTTGTGTCATCTTTGGTAAGTTTGTGAGCAAGGTTCTGAATGTAAGCATGTAAACAACAAATAGCAAAAAAATTCCCATACACATTTTGATCAAGTCCAGTGACTGCTTCAAATTACTCTTTTCTGCCTCTCCTGCTCTCTGCACTCAGAGTCTGAGCCAGGTGCACGCTGGTGGTTGGTTGGTAGATATTAGCAGGCTATCTTATGTTACAAATTCACTTACAGGAATTTTGCAGGTACTCAAAACTAGAAGCTTGTCTGTCTAATCTTCACATTTTTTTGGTCTCCTTTTGGTGTTTTTATTTGTTTGGTTTTTTGTTTGTTTGTTTTGTTTTAATGAGAAACATCTCTTTATTCTGCTTATCTCTTCAAGTGAGAAAATGAACACTGTGAAATATAAGTATTTAACTTTTCTCCCTTGACCGTGGTATGATGACTTTGTTTTTACTCAGAATACTAAGTATTTCAGCAGTTAAATAACCTTACAGTTAAAAAAAATTCACCTCTAGGCATGCCCCAGAAAAGAGATTTCCACAGTAATTCCCCAAGAAATTTTTATCAGCTAAGATAGCCTTTGAATCTTGGTTGGTGAGATTTAGGGGAAAAGCAAAAGAAAATTATTGCTGGTAAACCAGATATGTTTTTCAAGACATATATATTTGCAGCAACAAAAATGAGAGTTATCCCATACATTAAGTGAGATGAGTCACGTGCATTCTTGGTATCATTGTTTAAATTACGCGTAACCCCCTTCAAGTCTCTTTGAATGACCCCCTACAAATACTGGAGCTGCTTGCCTTCACCTAGTTTGGTCTCCCTTACTGCTCACCCTCTTGTCCCAAACTCTGATTGCCTCCTGATAGCAGAAAATTGTCTTTTCCCATTTGTCCAAGAGAGCTGATTGTAAATCTCCCTCCTGGAGCTGTGGGTGAGAGCTCATGGAGCAACCAAACGGCTTTCTTAAAATAAACTCTTATTTATTTTCACCTACAGGGATTTACAAAGCTGTACAGACAAAGGAGTCAGATGTGTCCATGTCCGACCTCTCATAGCCCCCAACACTTAGGGAGGCTCAGATGAGCCTACCTGGAACTAAGCAAGCTACAAAGAGCTGCTTGGCACATGTCCTCAGATGTCCTCATCCGTCACCACCCCAACTCCGCAGGCATAGGATCCATCCGGAGCACAGGGCTCCCTGCTGGAGCCGCTGACATTGGCTTATTGGGGTAATTCTTCTTTTGATTTCTGAGCCCTGGCAGTGCAAGTCCTCTGACTTTGCTGGAGCCTGGAGGTGGTCTTTTCCCAGGGAATGGCTCAGGAAATCTTTAATGACTTCCTGCCACATTCACAGTTGATAATGTATCTCGGAGTATCGTGCTGACTTCCCGCCTGGTCCTGGCACACCCGGTGACTGCACAACATCAGTGGGTGCACACCAGGGAGCACTTCAGTAGCACTGACTGGTTCTGCAGCAATTGTTCCAAAAAGCAGGTGATGGAGAGTACCCATTGAATTACAAGCTAGCTACTGACCTCATCTATACACCCACACAACACTTGTCCTACCGCAGGAATGGTGAATGCCAGCACAGAGCCATCCACTGTTACCCATCCACGATGACCTGGGTGGTACAGCCTACAAAGGTTTTGGGGGATTTATATACCACAGACTAGGTAAAAAATGTGCTGTGCTGTCCTCTGCTCAGGAACCTGTGTTTTCTCCTTCCATACCACAAAGAAGAGAAATCCCCTGCCTTGAGTGAGAATAAATTCAAGAGTAGGTGCAGTCCTGGTTAAAGAGGAGCATCCCAGAGATGCACCTACTGTCAGAAGGGGTCCCAGTGAGTATCTCATTATTGTGTACAGCAATCAGGCACGCTCTGCTCTAGGGTCTTGGTGTTAACCAACCATCTGGCAAGATGTGGGGCGTAAATTTGATCCTGGTCCTGGGAGAAGCATCTGTAGCACAAGATACCTGCTCTTTGCACGACTTGCACAACATCACAGAGCTGCTGATTCCTGCTGTGGCAGCTCTCAGCCACGGGAGGGAACCTGCCCCCAGCCATACAGGCTGGACAAGGCTCTTGTCACAAGCCCGTGTCCTTGGGACAGGGTCCATAAGGACTTGCATTTTTGTGAAGGTGCTTCTTTCCCACTGCCAGGTGTTTGCATAGCTGATACCTCCCTTGAGAGATTTGCACTCTCCAAATGAACATGGGTAACTTGCAAAGCACCAGCAAGTAAATAAATGGGCAAATGTCTCTGCTGTGTCCTGCAGTGAGGGAAGAACAGCATGGAGGCTCGTGACCTTGAGTGTCTCAAGGCTGGGGAGGGCCAGAGTATTCCATGATGTGCATGAAAGGCACAGAGTTTTCCTCTGCAACAGGGCTTTCCGAATTGTGCCTAGTGCTCGCACTAAACAATTTATCATACTTAGTGCAAGGCCATGACCACTCTCCTCCTGGACCCTTTTAAACAACAATATTTGCAGTGACCTGTCAATTTTTTCAGCCAGGGGTTTCGTAGTGGGAGATGTTGCCCAGGAGATGCTGGGAGCTCACAAAATTTTCTTGTCTAGAGAGTTTGGGATGTTGCACTTAGCCTGGCCTTTCCCTCTGCTGGTTGGCACAGCCTCCACTGTCTGCTAAGACTGGGCTGCATGCCGTTGGCTTGGGAAGGAAGGAGAGGAAACGTAAGCACTGATGTCGCAGGGAAATCTCCCTCTGGCAAAGCATGCAGAGGTAAAAATCGAACAGGATGACACCGCTGCAACAGAGAGTAATGCCTGCTCCACTCTGGGATTCTTGGCAGGAACTTCAACTTTGGGCATTTCAGAGTGATGGCACAGACTGTCCTCCTCTCATTACATACATTTTTCTAATGATCTGGCTAATGTAATTAAATAGATTTTATCTATTTTTTTTCCTTTTTTTTTTGCATGACGTTATTGGTGGCTTCGCTGTATCGATTTGTCAATTGCCATTAGTGCCGCCACAGAGGAGATCTTCTCTGCAATGGGAGCAGTGCAAACTGCCAGGAGGTTTTCTGCCAGCAGTTTACACTGCTTTGATTACTGGAAAACCTCATAATCTGCTTCTGCATTGCTCACACTTACTGTTATTTAACTTTCAGAAGTAGGCGTTTTCATACAGGCACAGGCTGAGTAGGTTAGGACCTCATTTTCCTGCTGCTTTAATCTCTCTGTGGACTTCCTGAGGGCTCAGCCTGTCAGGCCAAATCTGGCTCTGTAGCTCTCATGCAGCACAGCATCCACTCAGTGCACATACAGATCTTACCCTGGCAAGTGAGCAGGGCTGCAATTTTAACAGAGCCAGGAGCCTACACCTCCACCAGAAGCAAGACAGATCTGCTGAGTGGTATTTTGTCACTCCAGAGTCACAGGCAGGAGAGCTGCTGGCTCTACACCATCGAGTCATACGTTCCCTGTGTACACCAGTCTTCCTGTGGCTCACACGGAGACACATCACCTACTTAATGCTGTGCCAGGCACAAACTTGCCTGCAGGAAGGGAGACCCCTGCACAGCTGGAAGTACAGCCCATGGGCTTTTTCCAGACAAGGCAACAGCTCCTGTGGAGTTCCTCAAGGTGCAGGACAAGCAGCTGCTTCTTGCCACGCAAGAGTCATCTGCCGTGGAGTGGAACAACTGCTCCTGAAAGCTGGGAGAATGGCACCTGGGCCATGGAGCTGCAGGCTGGGGATCTGGTCTGTGCTTCAGGGTGGGGAAATAATAACCAAGGCACTGGAGAATGAGTGAGTCCTAAGGAAGGAGAGCAGGCAAGAGAGACGGGGAGAGCAGGAGACG
The DNA here is from genome assembly GCA_013398955.1 of Callaeas wilsoni. NCBI lineage: Eukaryota > Metazoa > Chordata > Aves > Passeriformes > Callaeidae > Callaeas > Callaeas wilsoni. Next base: position 285,113 of record VWPU01018105.1, on the reverse strand, counting down.
AAGGAGGAGGAGAAGGCACAAGCAGAAAGGGAGGAAGTAAGCAGGAATTGGCTTAACCAGAAGACGATGCAGGAACACAGAGATATCCCGACAATGGTAGCACTGTCAGGGAATCAAAAGGGAACAATGTAAGCAACTAAATGAGGCAAGAGGAAGGTCAGTTAGAGCTGACCTTGAAAACAACAGCCAAGAGGCTGGCACTGTCAGCCCCTTACTAACACGCAGTTAAACTTCCTGGCTGGTATTTTTGGAAGAGCAAGGGAGGATATGCAATCTACTCACTCAGCACACTGACAGCAGCCAAGAACCTACCTGCTTTCTCTCAAGGATATACTCCATGGAGACGCAAGTTATCTCAGAAAACCTGTTGACATGTGTTAGAAAACAAGAACAAAATGTTCACTTAAACCTCTTGTTGGGTTATTTTCTGATGCGCGGCAGTGTCCGGAGGGAGCCCAGCTCAGCTGGCCGATAGCTGTTAACCATGCTTAGATTTCCCCTGAGCTTGTTATCTTATGCTGTCAGGTATGGAACTGACACGACCACAGCAACCTGCATCTGATTACTGCTCTTGACAGAGGAAAGCTGGGGGCAGCAGGATGGGAAAACAATGCAGAGGAATTATCCCCCCACCTCGCCATTAGGGTCTGCACACTTCCTTCTGCCCCACGGTGGGTGGGAAGGTGAGGGGCTGCTCCTCACCCGGCAACAAGCACTGACTTACACCCCTCACATCCATTTTGCAGGTCGTCTTCAGCATGCATTCAAGTTTTAATACATTCCCATGGATCCCTTTCTGCCTTCAGCCATACTGACATAACGTGGGAGTCGACTTCTGTGGAGGGACAGCTGTGTTAGGAAACTCGAAATCCAGCTGGATGGCTTTCCACATACGGTATATTTTTAAGAAGTTATTTTCCACATTTCTAGTATATTTTGAAAAAGAGGAAAGCAAAAGATTATTTATTACTGTCAAGCTTTCAGTGTTTCACCCTGAATGGCTTCAGCATTCCCAAGTTTTGCATACCTTGGCATTTCTTCGGGAAGAACTGAAAGCAAAATAAAACAAATTGTTCTGAAATTAATTAGAATTTTTGTTAGATTTTTACTTCATTTGCCACAGTCCTGGATTCAAGAGGTTCACACGTTTAAACATTTCTTGCTATTTTTCAGCAACAGCTGAAATTCCATAAATCAGGAAATTACAACAATAAAGCTTAGAAAAAGAAAAGGAAAAGGATACCCCACCAAATACTCCATGTTTTGTAAACCTGAAGCACATACAAAAAGCATAAGAGTTGGAAAGACTCTATGCCAGCCCAAAGAACAGAGGGAAGCAGAGTTTCCACGCTGGTTTCAGTTTGCAGAGAGCTTTCCCAAACACTAGCAACAGAACACAGCTCTTATGTAGACATTGGTTTAAACTTTCCACAGCATGTAAAACTACAGCACAAATTCCACTGGCACCAGCAGAACCTCTTTTGAGGCAGTTGTAAGAAGCCAGGAGCCTGCAGCTGGAGGGGATGCCAGGGCAGGGGAGCAGAAAGAGTTACCAGGACAATAATCCTACCAGGAGCTCGGGTCTCCTGCTGTGTGTTAGACAGCAGCTCACCAGAATCAGAGAATGGCCTGGGCTGGAAGAGATCTTAAAGATCATCTAGCTCCACCTGCCCTGCTGTGGATTTGTGCAAGAAGTCAGTCTCTCGTGCGTTCGATTTCTCTGTTCGAACAGAGATTGTCAGAGATGGCAGGACGTCTCTTTATCAGAAGCGAATCACTTCACGATGTTCAACATGCTTCACGATGTTCAACACGCTTCATTAAGCCACTGAAACATATAAAGGTGCAAGGAATCCACTGTCTTATTGCTTCATTCCTGTGGGCCTTTAAAAAAAAATCATGTCTGCTTACTTGGGTGGCTATTTAACTGGCAGTCTGGGTTTCACAAATCTTATTTGTATTTTCCTTTTGCAAAGCTGCCAGTGCTTTCTACATAGCAGTTTCGTGGTAGGGGGGTTGCCTTATCTCCTGAAGAGAGCAGGGGTGTGCATATCAAACCAAGTGCAAATGGGACCACTTCCCAAGAGCTACACCCTCATTTCACAGCAAATGACTTCGCTTGTTTTGTCTCTTGCCTATTTCATAATGGCAAGTGAGGAAAAGGAGATGGGAAAAAACAATCTGAAGTGACAAAATGTCGCTGTAAGATCATCAGACTTCCAAGTAGATTGCAAAGAAAGATGATTAAAGCTATGAACAATAGCAAAAAATAAATCTGAATACTGTGATAATACTCTCTGGCTTTAAAATCCCCCAAGAACAAATTATGATGTGCTACTTCTTGGAAACAATATATTATTTCCTCATTTTAGTCTCACTTTGGAAATCCTGTTGGCACGTAATGGCTGTGGGGTTGTCTCAGTGGTAATAGCCTCTTGTCAATGAGCTTATGGAGGCCCTTTGTGGCCTGTCTCTGTTCAACATCAATAATTGCTTATCAGCAAAGCCAGACCCAGCTCAACTGGAGCAGGCAGCATGTCTAATCCTTGAATGCCACAGAGCCATCTCCATCGGAAAGTCAGTTGAGTTTGCATCCTGGCTCCATTTCCTATTTCCCAGGAGTCCTGTGGTCATTCCTATCCCAAGCAATAGCGACACTAATGCTTCCATTAAGGCTGATAGTTACACACATGCCAAAGTGGCTCCTCACAGTGACAGTAAGCAAAAGCAGGAGACAACAGTACAAACCAGAGAATTTGTAGAGATAAATGCTCTACATATTAAGTGGATGAAATTGTAAGAAGGAAGCAAGCAGGGCTCGGAAGGCCCTGTCTTTTTCCTTCCCAATCTTGGATCTGATGCAGTCCATGTTGTGTATTGTGAGACATGCTCCAAGTTTCCTGCAGCAGCCGTGCAAGTCCTGATTTCATGGTGATAAGAGTGAAAGTGGCACCAGACACACCATTAATAGAGCAGGGATTTCCTTCAGCTGAGAGGCGTGCTGCTTTGAAGAGTGCTGATCTGAATAAAATCAAGAAGCTGGGTGTATTTAATATGTAGGGCCTGCCAATATGCATTAGGGCTCATCCAGATAAGAGGTGCCTCAGGGAGTGACAGCTCACAGGGTCTCAGAGGAAACTGCAGCAGCTTGCCCACTGCTAATGGGGCTCATGTCTTGATTGTGATCACAAACACTTCCTCATTCCTGTGCCATTTTCTTTCTACTCTGTTTCAGCTCTACCACAACTGACTGGTTATTCAAGACGCAGGTAACCAAAATATTTCATTACCACAGAGTAAAGTAGATACATTGCGGGAAAAAAACGTGCTACGAGATGTAAAACAGGAAGAAACAATTAAATAAGAGGTTGTAATATACATCAAATTGATAATTATTAGTTAACTGATAATGATAATAAGGATTTTCTGTTTGGAGAACAAATTGTATTACATTACCCCAAGACAATACGTTTACAAGAAAAAAAATCTATTGCATATTTCCAAATAACAAATCTTCAAACACAACTTCATAATTCTTGCACCTATGCTTCTAATTCATTTTAAGGTGCCACAAAAATTCAATTTCTTTCCCAAATATTCTATGCTTCTAGAGGTTAAAAAGTCTTCCTTCAAACATCTAAAGTCCCCCAAACCATCTGTAGTACTAGCATATTCCATCTAAGCTTTGCTGCCATTTGCATCTGCCTTATTTCTTCCCCTTGCAGCATTCCAGGCACTACCATATTCCAGTTTCCCAGATTTTCCCCATATGGAAAGGAACCCCTTACCATATTCTTGAGATTGCCTTAACCTGATGGTGTGAACAGGAGATACCTGGAGAAATAAAACCTGTAATTTGCCTTTGTGCAGCTCATTTGCTTTCTAACCATGTGTGCCCGTCTCATGGAGCAACACAAAGACTAAGCCAAGAACTGGAGGGCGCTTACTGATTTATTTTGATGATGGAAGAGAAAGACAACGTTTTACTGCATTCTGGGCAAGATCTGTGACACAGCTGTAAGACAGCCTGATGCCAGTTCTTCCATGTGATGTAGAAGTGGTGGGCGATTGACTGGCTGGACTACTCCTGCCAAAGAGGCAGAGAAAATGAGGATTGATAGACCTTCAGTGGGAGCACTGCAGGGGTCTATCTTGAGCTCTGTGATATCCAACCCAAACCATGCTGAGCATTTGTGGGAGATGTTTTTCTTCACGTTTTTTGCATCTTTACTATTGATGACATGGAGACACATGAAAACTGTGTGGGTTTGTGGAACATGTCCCTTTTGCTCCTACCATGCACCCACACACTTCTCACCCCAGCAAGAGTACAACCCCCCTAGAGCTGGACTGAGCACCCTAGTCTTTTTGACATTGCCAGTGCCTGCTTCCCTGTTGCAACCTCAAAAATGTCCATAAGATCCTGCTCTAGCATGGCTGCAGGTTGGAGAGATGCAAGGCAAACATATTTGTGGTACCAGCAGGAGCCTCTGCAGGACAGTCAGAGGGTAAGTGTTTAGCTCCCTTATAATAAAGAATCTGGACAGGTTTTGGAGGCCATTTATGAATTTATGTTGTCTCTGTAGAGACACTGTGTTGACAAAGAGTTGCATCACCAGAGGTGCACTGCTAAGATTAGAAAATCGCTTTTAAAAAGCTAGTGGTAAATTATATCACTACCTTATTTCACTAACTCTCTTTTAGCTAGTTGTCTTCCCTCCCAGTTCCTGCCTGCTTGCCTATCCAGTCTTTGTACTCCTGCTGGATGGTGTAGGAGCCCTCCATAAGTGGCTCCGAACACCAGATACTGTTTAGACAAAAAGCATCGTAACATATAAGACATGAGCGTGGGAACTTGATTAGATTCTGGACCCAGACAAAGTTCTGAGAGATCAGACTAGTGGACTGTGCCCAGAGGTGGAAATAAAGCACAATATGATTTTAACAGAGTCTTCTGCCGTCAGCTTGGGGAAAGGTCACTCAGTGTCAGCGCCTTGGTTTCCAATTTGAGAAGAGAAGCTTTACTTTGCAGAGTGCAGGGATATTGCAAGGCTCAGCTCATACACCTCCATGCTGCACCTCTGAGCCAAGCATGGGCAGCTTCAAGAGCTCTGGTTGCCCTGCTGATCAATAGCTGAATTACAAAGCTTTCAAGGGTTACAAAAGTGGTCAGCCTTATTTAAGAAACCAACCACCAAATCTTTCAAGACCTGGAGAGTATGTAACCACCATGAGTGGGGAAAAAAACACAAAAGCTTTCTTGGAGGAAAAAAGTGTCAGAACCATTTTGTAACAGGGAACACAAAGGATGAACCTGCACCGCTATTTTAGGTTCTCCTTCTGTGCTTTGAGAAGCTCTTTCTCAAGGAAAGGAGAGAGGGAAGGGGAGGAGGGCAAGAGGAGCATGTGGCAGCTCTGCAGCTGGACAGCCCCAGCAGGGCGCTGTGAGAGGAACCCAAGCCACACGTGTTGATGTGAGCTCTTGCTGGGTACGCACACAAGTGTGGTGTGAATTACTGGTTACAGAGAGCACGAGCATTGCAGCAGGCAGAACAGAAATGGGGGCATCCTACAAACCTCACAGAGAAGTCACCTGAGAGCCACACTGGAGCCTCCCTTTCCACATCTGTGTCCTGACTAGCAGGACAGGTAGGCAGTCACTACTTGTGTACAATTATACAGTGATATAGGTAATGATAGAAGCAGCACTGCAAAGTATTCCTGTTCCTCTCCAGGGCAATTGGCATTTTTCAGGGCTAAGTAGTGCTGTCCCGCGTGACTGAAGCTTACAGACAAAAGCCACTTTTACTGTGGATATGCATTCACAAAACAAAAAGATGTGCCCGAGAGTAGAGTGCAAGATCAACTGAAGAATCCCAAAGTCCACAGACCTCTAAGTAACAGCTGGAGAAATGCCTTGCCCTGCTAGGTTTATTTCCAGCTCTTGCCCAGACAGAGTGCCTGTGCTGTCAGGACCATAAAGACCAGAAAGTCTGAAACTTTCTGGCCACCTGGTAACAAATGCTTCTCTTTGTCATCACTATGGAGGCACAGAACTGGTTAAAAAACCAAACCAAACCACAAACCCCAGAGCATAACTTCCTAGCTTCAGGTTTCAGTGGCTGGCATGGATGGCCAGGTGTTAAATAAAGCAGGCTGAGGAAGTGTGTTTATTTCCTGTAGCTTTGCAGAGGCACTCACCTTGGCCTCTTCCTGTTAAGATGACAAGCCAAAACCAGCCTGTGCTTACACTTGCATATCCAGTGTTTGCCATAGGTTTGAGCTGAAGGCAGAGCTGATATTCCTGCATGTTGCAGTACAGCAGTCAGTTCTCTAAAACACACAAAACATTACTCTGTATTTCAAGACTGCACACAAAAGAAAACCAGTCTTTGGGTTTTGTGGATCAAAAGACCTGTTCCTTTCACAGTTTTTTTTTTTTCTAAAGGACTTTAAGCAAGTCACTAACTATATAAATAAAGCATGGAAAGGCTAAATTGGGTCACATTTGAGAGAGACTGATCCGTGCGGTGATATAAATACAGATTACAGAGGTGTTCAATAATAGACAACATAAGTACAGCAACTGTTTAAAATTAAATCTACCCGAAAAATGTATTACTTGTTAACATGGAAGGATATACAGGGTTCTCAGCTCAAATGAGTACTGCTAATGTCACTGGAGTCCAGTTTCAGAGCTGATTACTGCAAAAACTCTTGTCGATGCCCAGAACATGGTAATGTGCACAAAAGTAGTGCATGAATGAACTTATATAAACAAGCCAGGTTAGACACAAGGAGCTCTGTCCCCTTTCTTATCTACTTCAGTGCAGAAACAGTAACCAAACGTCTCATTGATGGGATTATAAAATCTGGTATTATCACTGAACTTCATCAAAGTATTGAATCACCTTCACATGTTGGCAGCAGGCCCTGCATATCCACATGTCTTTTCTTAAGAGTTGCATAAGTGATCCTGGTTAAATCACTTTATATTGGAATACAAATGCAAAACCAGGACAAGAGAGGGCCATATTGTGAGCACAAATAATATACACCGCATGATAACAAACATATAGAAGTCCTTCACTATTATCAGCTTAATCACTTGCTCTTGTCTCGCTTCAGCTCTCCATCATTAGTATCTCATTTCTGAAAGAGGATAATTGCTTTGGATCTCTTCAATTACCACTAAAGCACTGCAGAGCACTTGTAAAAATCAAATGAATTTGAAGACTAGGATCATTGAGCTTGTCCTCCCACTAGTGCAACTTGTGTAGTTTCTCCCATCTCCTCCCATCATGAGTTTATAATTTCTGATTGAAAAAACAACTCCAAGGCTAGTTTGTAAATACTCACCAGCTGCTCCAAACCAGTCCTGTATCTAAGCCATAACCCCTGCAGCAAGAGCAAAGCAACAGCTCCCTGAAAGCCTGAGTGAAGAAAACAGCGTTTTCTCTCGACTTCAGCAAGGGCTGCATGACCATATGACACCCCAATGCAAAGACACTTGCTTAAGCATCCCAGGAGAGCTCCAATGCTCATGCTGTAAACCAGAAGCTCTCTCCTGGGCAGCTAGATGTTGAGCAGCAGCTGCTGAGAGTGCATCATCTGCAGGGCTAGGCAGAGCCTGGCAGCACTCCTACCTGAGCTGATTTTTTTTGGTTTGTATTGCCCTGAAATTCGAATAAGAAATACTGCCAAGTGATGCAGGAGATGGCAGCTGGTTTGTTATATATTGGTGATGATTACTGAATAGGGCCCTGAGCAACCTGACCTAGTGGAAGGTGTCCCTGCCCGTGGTGTGGGGGGGTTAGAACTAGGCGATCTTTAAGGTCTCTTTCAACCCAAGACATTCTATGATTCTATTCTTATTTCACCTCCCCCACCAGCTGCTATCCCTGACCATACCATGAAACAGGCATGTGCTGTGCTCTCCTTAAAAAAGTCAGCGTTTTCCTCACCTGCTCGTAGCCTTTGATACCCTATCACTAAGCATGAAAACATGCACTTAGGAATTTAGACAACTAAAGAGTCTACTCATTCTTTACCACTTACTCTGTTCTTGGAAAATATACAGGTCTTACAGCATTGTGTGAAGTAACCAGCTATTGCTTCTATTCGCAGAAGAAGGCATAGAGAAAAACTATAGCAATGCTAGTTATTTAACTGGAAACCATCTCAGAAAGCAGAAAGTCAATGCCTTCCCTTCCAGCTCAAGCAAAATTCTCGTCAACTTCTAAGGGGTTCTCTCCGAAATAAAAAAAATCTGGGAGTTAGAAGTGATCCCTTTCTCTTTCTGACAACAGTGGAAGGCAGATGGTCTTGCACAGCTGGCATGACTTTTGCAGGAGATGTCAGCTGTGACTTCGCAAGGTCTGAGTCTGTCCTGGGTGACTAAAGGCACTGTCCTGCTCTGAGGGTCATGCCTAAGGAGGAGACAGTCTGACCGTGGGGCTCAGCAAAAGAAAGAGGTGGCACTTCCCTTCAAGAAAAAAGCATGACATGTAAAGCCAGAGGCCTGTGAACTGTGACCAAGAGTCAGAGACATCAAAGAATCTTCCCTGGAAAAGCCTCCCTGCACATTAACAGGAATTGTCAGCTCCAGCTTTGACAGGCATCATCTTCTCCTATGCCTCGTGTTTCTCGGTAGCTGGTGCCTTGAACGGCCTCAAGAAACTCTCATATGTGAAAGTGCCCCTGTGGGGAACAGCGTGGGAAGCCCTGACTGAAAGGCTCTGCTGAATTATTAAGGTTGCCCAGAGTAAACCAAGGTAACCTTCACGTAGATTCCTGTCAGCCTCTTTCAGTTTTATTATAAAGCAGCAACCCCCTGCCTCGCCTACTCCTCTCTCTTGCTAAAAGAAACTTCACAAGGCTGCTGAAGTAAGAAAGCCTGCCCAAAAGATTAACTAAATACACACAGGCCTATTTTAGATAGAAACATCAAGCTAAATACAGCAGCCTTGAGCTGCTGGAAGGAGCACAGTGTTTCATCCAACCTGTCTCACAAAAGTGCAATCAATGCTTTAGCGAACATAAAGGGAAATACAGGCACTGAGTCTCATCTTTAAGCAGCAAACCAAGAAACTTTGGGGCTAAAAAAAGAATAAATGTTTCCTAGCTTGTCACATCATTTGGTTTTGTCAAGCCCACTTCAGAAAACAGCAGTGCGCCAAGTGTGTTTCCCTGCCCACACGCTGTGTCCACAGCCCCCGGCAACTGCCAGTGATGGGCACAGTGCATCAGAAGTGTGTGTGGTGACTCAGGGACAGAAACACATGGTGCTGCCACCTCTGGCACCATGCGATCCTTCTTTATCCCAAATTTCCATTGTACTGTTCACTGCTCTACAGCAGCAGCTATAAACAACTGTGCTGTGCTGGTAAGTCGAATGAGAAAACTCCCGAATTTCTTTCTCCAAGAAGGATCTGTATTTTCTGGCATCGTCCTCTGGAGTTTATCAGCTTGCTCTGCAGTGTCAGGAAAAAGTGTTTCTGCAGCCAAGAATGTCTTTGACATGTTCCTGGGCTGCAATGCACTACAGGGCTCTTCAGCTCTACTCTAAACCCAGCAAAGTACAGTTAAAAGTGGGGGAGAAAGATGATGGCATAACGGATATGTTCCTTGCATTTTACAAAAGAAGACAATCCCACAGGGCCAGAATACCCTATATTAAAAATAATTCATTTAATCTAAAAAAGGAGTGTTACTATATTTTAAATGACAGATTTTAAGGTTCTGAATCATCTTGGAGTTGACTGTTCTGCTGCTATTGGTTTTGCTTTTCTAATAGGTCTATGTAAATATGCTTGTGTTTGCTTATAAACTTAATTTAGTGCTGGTGAAAGCCTACCAGTCCTTCTAGATTAAAAATATTTTGCATTGGCTACATAAAAGATATGATGTAAGCATTTCTGGGTGTTTTTTTCCAGCAGGCTTGGAAGTCCTGAGTCACAGAGGAGCGGGGCTTTCTCCATTCACTTGGATGGGAATCAGTAAACTCCTTATTTGACTCCAAATAATGTGAGTGGCTTTAGCTATGGCTTTTACCAAAAAGTAGTCAATTAGTATATTTTCTTAAATGGCTTTGTGGTTTTAAAGGGCTAGAACCTGCAAGTGAAAGTACTAATTTCCTTCTTAGGCCATTGTTAACTAAATGTAACATTAAATTGTAATTTAAAACATAAGGCTCGAGGTGGCACACTATTTAAACTCAAGAGAGTTCAACAAACAGCCATTTCAAACCTTGAAGACCTGGCTGAAGACACTGTTTGCCATCTTTTAAAAGGAGTTGGTATGTATATGTTCGCTCCTGTGCATGAGAAGAAACAAGTGAGCCAATGCTTTTCCACAGTTCCCAGCTGAAGTATACAGGGAAGAAGTGCTGGCTCTGGCTCATGCTGAGAGTGGGAAATAAATCAGCCAAAACCCATAAAGCTTGGCAGAACCCAAAATTTCCTTCTTCCAAAAAAAGGCACACCCCTCTCTCTTACTTTGTCTGGCTTTTCAGTCCTACTTTTGTCCTGCATTTTTCCTCCTTTTAACAAGGGCTCTGATTTCTTTTTCAGACTCATAGGAAAATAATGCTGTTTGTGTTCCTCAGGCTAGAGTATGATACAACACAGCAGCTCTATGTCTTGTTCATATCCCAGTCTGATAGTTTACAGAGAAACCTAACGTGCTTTTGAAAATGACTGTACTCTCTCAAAGTGATATAAAGGTAATACTCCCAGGTTCAGGAAACCTAGAAAAAGGGTCTTTCCTACCCCATCCCATTCACATTTTTGCCCCGCCTCCCATGCCAGTCCACCACAGACGATCCTGGGAAGCAGACAATCTTCCCCTTCCTGTCACTCTGATGGCAGTAGAGAATTCAGCCTCTTGCAGTGCAGGGCTGCCACCAGGACAAAAGATCATTTCAACTCCAAGGCCACACCACAGACTCTTCCTTCTCCTTTTCCAAGGCCATGTCATTCATTTTTCTCCCCTTTATGAGGAGCAGGGTCTAAATTACAAGTACATGCCCTGGGCCCCCTTCCTCATGGCCACTGTAATCTGCTCAGGACAGCAGAGCCAAACTGCACCCTTGCTTTAGCACTTGATCTGCCCAGACATAGCAGAATAATTCCTCATTAAACAGACAACAGATGAGTGTCTGGAACCTGATAGCCATTAATACAGACATCGTTAGTTCTGCGCAATCACTTCATTTTCCTTGATAACTGCATTATAAATATATGTGAGTCTACAGTACTGGACTGGTAAATGATCTGCTACAGTTGCTAATCAAATCTCTGTTATTTGTCAACATTCAAAAAAGCTCCTTGACATCTGCAAATCTCTAGATGAGGTGGGAGAATACCACAAGAAATTATGAAAGATGCGAAGAAGTGAAGAATTATCCAGAATGGAGAGACAGCATGGCTAGCATGGCTTCCCCACTGCTTAAACAGAAAGGAAACCATTTTATCCCATAAATAAAAGGCCTATGTAGAAATTGGAAGATTTCCATTTGATCTTACCAAGTCTGTTTGAAAACTTATGATCCAGGGCTTTGCACACCTCTGGGGACGCAAATCAGCCAAAGCCACAGAAGCCTGAGGTGAGAAGAACAACACTGGATTGAGCGAGAGGGAGGGATACGTGTGGCAGAGTAGCGACGTCGTTTGACACAAAATGCTCTTACAACAGCTCTGAAAATGCCCTGGGTGGTTTGTCTGACATTTCGAGTTAGCAGTTTCACCTACCAGTAGATTATCAGATCAAGTTGCTGGAACTTTATCAGCTATTAATTGTATCGGGGCTGGGATAGCTCTTTGTAATGCCCACCTGGGAATTCTAGGCTTATTTGCTCAGCTGTTAAAGAGATAGTAAGGGGATTTTTAGCCTTAAAACATCGAAAAATAATTAAATATCCTAGAGTATTTGCTGCAAAATGTGACATTCTGGGGAATTTCCAGACCAACTAAAAATTGATCCTACACCCCTATAGACAGAGCAGGACCTTCTGTCGGGAGAACACTACAATACAACACACCAGCCACTGTGCAATAAGAAACAAATTCACTTCCTTCTCTTTTTCTTTTTCTTTGAATGAGGAGAATACTGTTTTTTCTTGTTGTAAAGTGCAATATAAATGACATAAATAAAGTAGTTATCATTAAAATAATTGAAGCAAAAATCCTTGTTGCAGAGTAGTTGTGAGACTTAAGGGGCATTATGGTTCAGTCCTCTGGTGTAGAATTTGCAATACTGCAAATCCCATAAGAACACTTGCTCACACACCCCAAGGTACCACCCCCTCACACCCCCCCTAAAAAACCCTAGAAAAAAGTGGTACCCTTTCTGGGGGAGGAAGGATGGTGTGGAGCACGCACTGGCTAGTTTGTCCTAATTAGTGTTAACATCAATGAGGGGCACAAGTTTTGCGTCCCATCACGCCTCTCATTACTAGAGTACATAACCTCCTAACCTCCACCCAAGAAAATGATATCATTGCATGAATTAATCATCTGAGCAATTAATGGCAAAAAGCGACCTCAGGTTTCCAGCACAGTGTCTGGCACCAGTGAATTGGCAATGACGTCAGCTTCCCTGGGAATACGCTGGCATTTTGCCCGTTCCTGAGCCTCCCTGTTGACTCTGAGGGCAGAAGCAAACAATGCAGGCACCCAACCGGCAGTAACTGCTGCAAGCCAACACCAGGCTGCTGCTGCTGCTGCAGCGTCACCGGGATGCTTCTCCTGCCAAATCCCTGCGTGCATCTCCGAAGGAAGACACACTCCTCAAAACCAGCAAGAGCAGAGGACTTCCTCTGATGTGGAGAGAGAGGGACTCTCCAGGGGCGATGAGTATCTGCCCACTCTTTAGTAGAGAGAACCTCCCACTCTGCACCTGGGCGCTGTGCAGCCCTTTGCAGTGTGTGAATAAGCAAGTTATTCAACTATTCCTCTGTTTCTGGGGCAAAGGGAAAGAATTTTATTATACTGGGGAGTTTATTCTCAGATGGCCAGGCTAGTTTTCTTCATTCACTCTGTTGCTGAGAGTGCTTTGAAAGCTGGAGTCAAACTCAACTCTGACCATAAGTCCTGTGTTAGATCCATTTTTTAGTCAGCTATTCCAGGTGAGATGAGGAGAGCCTGCCTCCATCCTACCGGAATCTGCAATGTTTCCTTTTTTTTTACCACCAAATACAAACGCCCTGTGCAAGGTGGAACCTTTTCATACTTTCACCAAGTGAGCATCCCTTTGGTCTCGCTTGGGGTGCATGCACAAGCTGCAAGACAGGGTCAGACTCAGATGAGCACAACCCAGAGACTCCAGAAGATGTCATGGGCAGAGTGCAGACATGAGCAGGGAGATGCTGTCTGATAGGGATATCAGTCATTTTCTTCATCTTCAGGCCACACGAGAAAACCACAGAAAAGAAAGAAGCTTGGCTAGGGGAAAGCTGACCCCTGATGGAAGAAATTTGATGTCAGGGAGGAAAGAGAACTTATTTAGACAAAAGGTTTGGCTAATCCTAGATAAGCCGTTTTGTTGCTTCTCCCTATGGGGTTTTCTGCCTTACTTCTCTTTTTGGAGGGGGCCTCTGGTTTTCTGAGCAAGCAGGAAAAGCGTATCTCCCTCCACACTCATAATAAGAATGAGTTTCCAACAGAGATGAGATATCCACAGGTGAGTAATGTCTTTGTCTCAACAACACTTTCCTCTGGATCCTGCCTTGAAAAGAATGAGGTGGTGAACCCCTGTGAGAAGCAGCTAAACATTTTAGTGCCTTACTGTAAGCTGTGATCCTTGCTCCAGTTAGTGATGGGGATAAGGTTACCCCGGTTCGGGACAGCCTTGTCTTACAGGCTTGCAAAGATGTAAGCTGCAGAAGTGTGATTATAACATCATCACTGCAAACGACATTCGCTGTCTGCATGGCTTAATGCCACTTGCCACATTTGTAATCCATCTTCCCCCACCTGCCCTGTCTGTTCAGCAGTCACTTGCTATCAGAGCAAAGGCAGTGAAACAAAAGGAAGGGCAGAGGCTAATTTGCTTGATGTGGTCCTGTTCTTCCAGATAACATTAATTTGTGGGCTCTAGCCTGATCCTCAGAGATGCTCACCTTTGCATCGCTAAAGGCGAAGTAACAAATCTGTGGAAGCACCTCACTAAGCTACCACTTTAGCAGCAGGCACAGCAGACAGGATGGTTTGAGCATCAATTTCCCTAACTAGTCACATTACTTGTCCCAATTCCCAGCCTATCTCCCCCTTGCTTTCCAGGTGTAGCCAGCTCAGCAGATAGGATTAATCCACTTTGGTGCTCACTTGCATTCTCCATGTTAGAGAATCTGATTACACAGATTGCCTGCAATTTATCTCCACCTGCGATGCCTAATGCTCCAGTCTGATCTCCTATTTCCCATTTTAACATCTCACTGCAGGTCCAGTACATACACGGACAGATGCACACACATTTGCTCTGTTTTGTTTGCAAACAGTTCACTGAGAGCCTCAGCATTTTCATTTTCAATCAAACCAGAAAGCACCACTGTTTTCCCCCCCTCTGCCCATGAGGTAATCCCTCCCTTTGGACTCCCCTCATTCCATTTATACTGCACAGGCTCCATACGCTGCTGCTGGAACCACGCAAACCACAGGAATCTCTGTACAGACACGCTCAGTGAACATGCAGCGTTATACAGCCCTGCAGCACGAATAAAGACAAAGGCACAGGCTACACGCACTGAGCAAGTGCCACCACATGCATTCCTGTTCCCTCCAAACCCTGCAGGAAAACATTGCCTGCAGAGTGCTTTCCTATAAACAGAAACAGCCTTTCAGCACAGCGTCAGTATATGATTCAGGCAAATCCCGTTCCCACCCGGTCCCTTACCTTTCTTTTTCTTATTCTGCTAATCCAGGGGCCCCGGACCGATTCGCTTTCCCTCCTGCACACAAACTGCCAGTCCGTCCTGCTTCACATTCACAGCACACCAGCAGGATTCACCGTCATCCCATTCTGCTGGATCCTTATTGCCCTATTGGCCAATGCCAGACGGTAAATTCAATTAGGCTCCTCCTTATAACTATATTATCACAGGAACAGGAATGAATAATTTAGTAAAACAACAAGGGTGTGCAGGCTCTGGTATCACAGACTTCACCCCACTGTCAGGCTTTTATCAGAGAGGCAGGTAAAGAAACCAGAATCTCTCTGTCACTCCTGGAAAAGAGACCTTAGATTACCCACTCGTATTTCCCATTCCATCCCTCTTGTCCTCCTCCCCCTAACCCCTGGCATTCCCATTTTATTGTTGCACCTCCATCCTCAGCCCACAATACAGTATTTCCCTTGTGAATGGTCTTTATCATTTCAGTGGATGCAGAGATTTCTGTCCAGGCAAAGCGATACCGTAGCGCATAAAACACTTTGCCTCTTCCCTGAATGCAATACACGAGAAAAGAATGAAACAGTTCTGGAGAAGGGAGTGACAAGACAAGGAGATCACAGGGAAAAGGGGGAGTCTGCCTTGTATCACAGTATCCTCTGTAAAGCAACTGTGCTGTCATCCCGTCAGTTCAGACACCCAGAGGATGCAAGTACATGGTTCCTGAAAGAGAAAGGTTCATAAATGCACTGCCCAGGGGCAGTGACTTCACATGCCCGCTGCGGGAGTTTGATTCCCATATAAAAAACCCACTCCAAAGTAGCAGTTTTCCTCCCAACCAAATGACTAAATGGTTCTGTTGTGGCTTTTTTTTTTCCTGACCAGAAATTTGTAGTGACAACTATCTATACTTGTATTTCCTAAGAAGTAGTTGGTCCCAAAATAAATACTGCTGTTTTTCTTCAGGTGATGCTTTGTTTGAAGAGTTACAGAGCATTGCAGATTCCCTCAACAGGGTCACCACCATCTTAATCAAGCCTCAGGCCACCTTGATTGCCTAAGGAGTTTTATTGTTATGGGAGGAATAGTGGAAGTGGAGGAGCTCAGCAGGACAACACTTTGGTATCCTCAGAACAGACCAAGCAGCCAACAGGAATTTTTAATGACCATTCACAACAATATTGAAAGCTACTGCTAATACATGTTCGTGTGCACAGTATTTAAAACAGCTGTATCATTCCACCATAACTGAAAAATAAATAGGCAGGATGAAGCCGCCGTTCTTCTTCCCTTAGAGTCCGAGAACACCCTTTACACTCTGCTTCCCATGTGCTAATATTTACTCAGTAGACTCTATATAGCTACTACCACAACGATGAGAGGTTCAAATTTGCACTAGAGCCCAAACTCCTTCAAGCAACTCCTACACCAGCTCTCAGTCTGGCTCCTCTCCCAGGCCTGGCGGGCTGGGTAACCTCAGCTCTGCTTCCAGAGGCAGTAGGGACACCAGGGTGAAGTCAGGCCCAAGTACCGGCAAAGCTACAAAGGCAGATCACTGGTGACAGCCCAGAAGTTTTCCTAAAGGCAGTGTCTTTCTTTAGGCACTGCCTTCACATTGAAAGACTAGCAGGAAGCTGGGACCATCCATGGGGATTGCCACCTCCTAAATTGCTGGGCTATCTACCTCCATCTCAGACCTAAAGCAGGATCGAGCCATGCTGCCTTCCCTGGGATAATAGAGTACAGGGACAGTGGATGCTTTTGCCCTTCCCACTAAGTTCAAAATTATCTAAAGGATGAGAAAGTAAGTGTCTCAGTGAAGTTTTTGTCTTTCTCTGTTATGGACTTCTTTACCACAAAAAGAGACAAAAGTGCTCTCTTGCTCCTGAAGTTCCTTCGCTTCTGAAGAATGGCAGCTGCTCTTTTCCTCCTCCTTCCCTTGCCACCATCCAAACTTTTAAGAGCTTTTGTGTTAAAGGAAACCCTGAATTATGCAATTGGTGGTAGCTTCAGAGCAATTAAACTAAGTCATGTGGCAAGTTGCCCAATGTCACTACCAAAGCTCAGGATGTTTTAGCATCATTTATTGAGGAGCTTTTACATGATGCTTACTTATACCACAAAAAGAGAGCAAATTAGGCTGTTGCCATGACAACTAGAGAATCTGTTCAAAATTCAGGAGATGCTGGGGAGGGGGGGAGAGCCCTTCAGTGGAGATCTCTGCATCATGAATATGGCCCTTGGTTATCAAATTCCTTTCAAGTTAATTCCTAGCATCAAAGCCTCCTCGACAAAGGCTTTAATAATTGGGAGCAAAGCTTGGATAAAGAGGGAACAAACCAGGCCTCCCAGCACTAATGTGAATTTCATTCTGCTGAGAGGTGCTCAGCTGTGAGGTCCACAGAGCAATCACCGAGGTGGCAGCACTGCTACAGGAACACATACGAGGCAGGGTGGAAGAAGGGGCAGGGGCTTCACTGCAGACAGGCACTGAAGAGACAGACAGACAGATCCTGAATCTGTGGTGCAGCAAAGGTGAATGACAACATCCACAGGGGAGAGGGAGAGGAAGAGAAGGAAGAAGGGTCCTCGCCACCTCTGATGGAAACCCTCTGGAAGTTGATATAAGATGAGCAATGTCTTTTGCCAACCCCAAGAAATGAATTAAAGCAAATAAGAGAACAAAATGGCAGTGTCAATGGTGTCAGAGGAAGCTAACAAACTCAACAAATGGAAGACAGGCTACAACACTACAGTTCTTTTGACAGAATTAAATCCTTGGTAGGATTGCTGAATATTTTCCATCAAAGCTGGTTCTCTAATTTTTTTTTTTCTCTTAGCTGAATATTTTTTCTGTTGCAAGCCTTCTAAGAAAATCACTATTTTACAGAAATTTTTCAGTGAAGTCTTTTGGTTCTCAATTGCAATAGCTGAGGTATTCTTGGCTGAAAACAAAGAACATTACTTTGGAAAAATTCCAGAAAGTTTTGTAGTTTTCATAGAAGATCTCTCCTTCCTCATAATTATTTTTGATTAGAAAATTTATTGCCAGTGGAAGTTTTGTTCTCCTTTGAAATGATGCCTTACTGGGCATAAGCCCCTTTTGGAGGGTAACAGCAGTAAGCGGGAGCACATCCAAAATTAGGGAAAATAAAGCACCCAGACAAATGGAGTAAATTGCAGAAATTTGTCTTCCTTGCTCTTCATTCCCAGATGAAGAACTGCGCTTAGCATGAAAATCAGAAGCAATTGAGAAATTTAAGGATAGATAAATGATTGTATTGTAGTGAGCGTTACACTCCAAGTAGGATACTTGCCAAGCAAAACCCTACATACTACAGAGATCCAAAAGTTCAAGAAATTATGAAAAAAACCCCTGCTAATAAAAACGACACGTTTCCAAGATGCAAGAGTTCTCATATCTGATGTCCTGTTCATCTTTTGAGCCCCAGAACTGATTGTCAGTCTGCCTTACTCGGGATGTTGTGGCAATATTTCAACACCTCGAGCCAGAGCGTTGATCTTCTGGTGGGGTCTTCTTCCCAGTGCCTGGGCATCACATACACAGGTTGCTAATAGTGTCCAACATCTGATTCATTGCAACTGACTAAAAACCAAGGCTTTAATTCATTATCTACTTGCAAATGAGATTGGCTGTTCCTTTTCCTGCTCCCTCCCTGCCCTTTTGCCGAAGCCTTGCACAAAACACTCGTTAGGTAATGACATTGTAGCAGCAGGAGTAGGCTGGGCTGCACACGAGCTGCGCAGGCTTGTTTTGGAGACACAATACGTGGCAGAGACAAGAGGTTGAAGTGAGCTTTTTTTTTTTTCTTCAAATTGTGACAGCCTATTTAATAGTTGTCAGTTTGGAAAATGTGCTCGTGGGATGGCAGGAGCAGAAGCATTCAAGGGGCAGGTTCTGCAGAAATAAATCTGAGGAACCTGAGGAACAGAGAACAGGGTGACAGAAAGAATAGAGCAATGCAGAGCAGAAGAAGAATGGGCTCTCTAGGAGTGTCTGGGATGCTGTTTTCTGAAGTGGGATGCCTTTGGGACAAGCTAAATTTATTTTCCCTAGTCAGATTGAGGCATTATTCTGAGGCTTCAATGCTACTGCATATGTATATGGTGGTCTGTATAAAAAGTGTATTACCATCCCACTGAAAACATGTTTTATTATCCTAAACATGTTCTTAATTAAAATAATTTTACATTCTTAAGCTATAGTGACTTAATAAACTTTTCAAGAACTTCTAGGTATCAGGTGTTAATCTAGGGAAAGAAAGGCAAATAATTTTTTCTACTGGCATTCTTTACTTACTTGAGTAAGCAAAGGTGAGGAGTGGCTGAGGGAGCTGGGGTTGCTTTGCCTGGAGAAAAGGAGGCTCAAGGGAGACCTTATCACTCTCTACCACTACCTGAAAGGAGGCTGCAGCCAGGTGGGGGCTGGTCACCTCTCACGAGTGACAAGCAATAGGACAAAAGGAAACTAGCTCAAGCTGCATGCACTAGGGGAGGTTTAGGTTGGATATGCAGAAAAAAATATTCCTCACTAAAAGGGTTGTCAAGCATTGGAACACACTGCCCAAGGAAGTGATTGAGTCACCACCCCTGAAGGTATTTAAAAGATATGTCTATGTGGTGCTTAGGGACACAGTCCAGCGGTGGACCTGGCGGTGTTAGGCTAATGGCTGGAATTGATCCTAGAGGCCTTTTCCAACCCAAATGATCCTATGATTCCATGATTCAGTAACATTTTTCTATAATTAGCTTATTCATTGCAGTGACTTGCAATCTCAGAGACAATAGCAATGAGGCCTTAAAAAGCCATATTTTATCCCACTATCCTATTCTTACACAAGAAAGCACAAATACCATTTTTTTTTCCTATGAGGCTCTTTGTGTGCGAATCTATTTAATAGCTTTAATCAACTTTAAAAATACATCACTTTTTCACCAAATACTGTGCCATGCTTTGCAAAGCACAGTTTCTAGGCTGTTTTCCAAGGCAAAAATAGTGTTCCTGTTTACTGGTAGTACAGGTTTTCCCCTCCCAAAGATCTGAAAAGAGAGACCTGCCCTAACTCTATGCCAGCATAGGCAATATCCCAAAGGTTATACCATCCATTTAGGATGCAGGAAACAGAGCCCAAACCTGAACAAAGCCAACAGGAGACTCACTTCTGAGTCCTTCCCAGGGCAGAAAGTAACTGCACCATTTTATCAGCTACTCAGAGGAGAGACTATCGTTACCCCTCCTACAGAAATTATTCTACTGTACAGAGACTCTGCAACATTGGGCCAAAGGCTGAATGGATGACCAATGGCCAAGACACTCATCAGAAAGTGAACCTCACTTCAGTAGCTTGGAGCTCACAGAGCACAGATTTGACTTTTTTCTCCCACATTCCTGTTGTGTCTAAGGTTATTTTCATCCAAATAACAAATCCTACAGTGGACATATTTAATTGGAGATGGAAATTTCTACTTTGCTGTTTCTTTCCATTCTTGAATTAGAAAAACCTACTTCATCATTGTCTTGGGGTGATTCTATGACCATACTGTATACTGGCTAGAGTTTCTAGCCCTTTTGACAATTAAGGAAAACGTCATGTACAAGATCTGAGGCTAAACACCGCATTTAGAAGGGACAACCGAGCTGAACTCTTCTTTGGCTTCCTTTAAGCCATGGAGCACTGCTCAATCACATAGTGTACCGAACACAACACAGGGAAGCTCTGTGCTATGCTCAAAGCTCTTTTCTTACCTGACTTATTCCCACGGGAGAAGAACAGTTCTGGCACTGCCAAAGGATTCATACTAGGATGAAACTCATGCAAAATTAAAGCAGAATCATGGTCCTCACCTTTGGCAGACAGCCATCGGACGAGGGCCAGCAGGAATGACCTATTGCAATGGAGTAGCTCAAGAGAACCAAGAGCTGATTTGGCCGACTGGTTTGCTACAGACAATCTGCTTCTTCAGATGCCTCCATGCTCTCACATCCTCCTCCTCGCTTCCCTGGTTGCCAGGCAACTACAAAAAGGACCAGAGAGCACACTGGAGGAAAACACCTTGTAGGACACTGCATGGGTTTGGGTTTTCTTTCCTAGAAAATGCTCCAGGGTAAAGTGGCCTCTGCTTTGGAGGCAACACCTCGCTGTGAAACCTTGCTTTGCATGAACACTGGTCGTGGGTTAAGTGATGTAAATCCATAATTTCCAAAATAAATGCCTTCACATACTTGAAGCTCACTTCTGAGTTTTTCTGTGGCTCAGGTGCCCTCCATCAATTCCACAGATGAATTGTTTAAGGACCTCGGGCACAGCAGTCACCAGCCTGTCCAGCAGGAGATTTCCCAATAACAGATACCCCATACAGCTGAGGATCATTGCTGTGGCTGGCCAGAGCCACACGTTTACAGCACTGACTTAAGAGTGTGCTCCGTAGGGTTAATGCAAGAGAAACAACGTTTTTGACCAGAAATGTGCTTGCTCATAACAGCTCGGAGACTTTCAGATGAGGATTAAGTGAGATCAGCCACTAAAAAGTGAAATAGAAAGCCCTGTACTGGATTCCATGAAATCCCTTGGCCATCTTGGTGTGAGAGAGGCTGTCTCATTCTCCCAGGTCTATCCAGCTTCCTTCCCACAGGGCTTGTAATTGTGGGATAGATCTCAAGTGTATGAATAACCCCCACCTTGGGATCTGATGGTTGCAACCATCAGAATTTCAAAATGTAATTTAGTTTAAAAAGTGGTGGCATGAACTAACCAGAGGTATAAAGTCAGATAAAAAAATACCTGGAAGATTAGACACATACACCTAAAACTTTACTTCCAAAACAAGCTTAATTTGCAAAGTCTTATTCTGCATAACTGAATCCAGCAAGAAGGAGAAGAGAAGAAAAGAAACTTCCTATTTCACCACCTCCAATATCACCTTTTGTTTTCTGTATTCACGCTGAATTCTCGATGGTTTTCAGTATTTCAGGCATATTTTTTAGCCTTATTAATACACCCCAAAGTCTGGTTTATACCCCACCTCCACATATCATGCCAGAAAAACCATCTTTTCTAAGTAAAGTTTTCCATTTCTATTTTCTATTGTGCTGCCTAAACTGATAAAGGCTGTACCCTGAGGCCATTCGATGTAACAGCATTTACTACAGATTCCACAGTCACAGTTCATATATGCATTTAACCACATACCCCAAATACCCTGGGAATTTTCACAGTTTCCCCAAGAACTCTTCTTCCCTCCCAGCCCTTCTGAGTAGCCACCTGGTATTTCTGTATTGCCCACAAACATTAATTACTACTGATCCAAATGGCCTGTTCCTGAACAGGTTCACATACTGCTCTTGGTGGAAAGAAGTGCTCTTCCTCCCCCACCTACACCTCAACCAAGGGTGAGTTTTACTAGCAATGAAATAATTTCACAACTGCAAAGGTCCTATTCTGGGTCCTATTGCTCTTCTTTAAGACTTTGTTAAACAGCTGCATCCAGCCTTCAAGTTTACCCCTTGCATAAGCCACGAGAAGCAGGTTTCTCCTTCAGTTCTCTAGCAGTGCAATACAGGTAGCTAATTTTTTTCCTGACTGTTTTTTGCTTTTTCCTGTCAAATCCAAGGTCAGATTTTTGCCTACTATCTGTTCTGCTGAAGTTTGAAATACAAAGCAGTATTCTATGACAAAATCTCAATAGTACATTTGCAGTTTTTGGAGTGGAAAATTGAAGTTTAGAGTGACTAAGGAAAGGAAACTGGGATTTAGGAATAAAATTTTTGCTGAGTTCTCCTTTTCCTGCTTTTAAAAATCTTTCAGATTTAGTAGGAAACAAAACAGCTGTTCTAATTAAGTGTTTGTTTCAATTTTTTAATCTCATGGTGTCCCTGCTATTATTCCGAGAAGGGTATGGATGGGATTATGACTACTGGCAATCAAACCTTGCTGTTTTTTAAAATGGTCTATTCCTTCACTGGCTGTAGAGGGAAATGTCTTGAATAAGAAAACAAGGTTTGAAAGGATTTCCTGGGAAGAAATGGATAGGCAGGATGGATGGACACATTTTTCTGCATGATACAAAAACCTCAACTACATGCTCTTGTGCAGCAGCCTCAGTCATGGTGGCCCAGCTGGGCTCTGGACTGGGAAAGATTTCACATTTTCCCAAACCCCAGGGTGTTGCAATGGGCAGGCTGAGGCAAGAAGAATGAGGAGGGGAATACAAAGGGGCAGGGGAGGAAAATGTGAAGGGAGGGGACGGTGAACAAGTAGAGTGGCAGGCAGGTCATGTGGAAGGAATCTGGTATAGCCATGCAGATTCCTCCTGTTTGAAGTGGTTAAAGCCTTGTTCTGTGTGGAAGAAAGGTGAGGGAATAAATTCTTTCACGAGTGCAGACATCCTAGGGGAGCATTTCAAATAGCAGTCTGCAGCGGGCAAGAAATGACTGCATTTAAATACAGCTCACTTAGCAGGGGTATGGGAATCAAATATTCTTAAGGCTGCAAAATTAAACACTGAAAATGTTAACAGAAATGTTTTAATTTAGAATTACTTGCTGACTGATAATGAGAGTCAAAATATGAACACATCTCTTAACGTTGCTGGTTAAATGCCTTTCTCAGAGCATGTTAAAGAAGAAGGAGACAGTGGCAGCAGGCTGGAAGGAATTTGAGAGAGCTGGGTGTATGCTACAGCACCAGACAGAATGGCTAGGACCAAATGACACAGCAGAACAGCACTGATATTGACCACTATTCCCTCTCAGTACCTTTGGTGTCTGCTGTGGGGTATTATAAAAAAATGCAGCTTCACTGTTATTTGGGAAATAACCTATTCTTCATTGAGGATAATTTTTCTGGGATGGAGTAAGTCAGTCATCCCTAACACTTCTTAGGCTACGTCTTTGAAGCACTCAGCACCATGTGAGGGTGCCTTCAGGTCTGCATCTCATTCCAGCTGAGTTACTGTGTGAGGAGCAGGGCCAGCCCCCTTAGACGGAAGAGCATACTGGTGCAATTCAGGTATTCCTGGTTCTGGTGTTGCTGCAGCCCCAGCTCTGTGCCGTGCTGGTACGCTTCCACGTTCTCATAAGGCAGCAGCTCTGGCTTGAGGGAGTGTGGTACAAATTAATATTGTCTACATACAGCCTCAGTAGTAAAAAATGGGCTATATGTGGTGCCTATAAAGCTTGTGAGTGAGGGGTAATGGTAACTCATGAATTTTCACTGGTTCTCACCAGTACTGTCCCGCAAATACACTTAAGCAGAATCACACAGTGATCCTGTATCCTGAACAGGAGAAGACTTTCATATCTACAGCTCAGTCAGATTTGGCACAGGTCACTACCATGGGGTCTTCTGTATTTCTGAATTGTTTCTACTTCTGCTGCTGCTGAAATGATTTCCTGCCTATATGACACAATGGCAAAAAGATGGATGTCTTTTTGTTTTCATGGGTTTTAAATTTATATCTTAGGTATATTTCTCTCTCCAGTTCTTCATGCATTTGGATTGAGTGTATCTGGACAGACTCAAGATTTCCATACCTTCCAGACCCAGGACTCTTTCCCAGATGCCCTTAGACATCTGAGTCAAATGCTGTTTTCCACATAAGGGTCTTTTCTCCTTTCCAGTCAGTAGGTTCTAAGGAACCCCAGAGATAAGGAAAGACAACACTGAGAACCCCAAATGTTGTAGCTGTAGCACCTGTGCTTTCTTTGTGTGCATTGCTGGGGGATTGCTGCCCATTCTGTTAGTCAACATTGGACTTGGAGCAGAAGTTCAAGAACACCTTGTCCTCCCAGTGCAACTACATGCTAAGCACTACCAATAAAACAGAGAGATTTGTATTTTCAGAAAAGAGCTGCAACAAATTATTTGTGCTGAGACTTCTTCTCCATGGGGTCTGTTTACTCAAATAAAGCAATGTGTGAAATTCAACAGACACAGAACCTCAGAGAAGTCTTCTGTCTGCTCTTATTAAAGAGAGAAGGAAAACACTCAAGGATCCTTTACTGAAGCAAAAGTTAAAAAGATCAACAGGAAGCACTGCGGGTGGATGAAGCCTCTATATTTTAAGGACTTCTGACATATCTTTAAGTCCTCCAGGCTTTCAAACCATTACAGTACAAGGAAGATCACTGTGGTCAGTAAACAGATAGATACTGCCCCAGATTATGTACTGCCAGTTGTTAAGAAGGAGAAAACCAAAACAAAACACCTTCTGCTTCAAGGAAGGAGAGAGAAAAAAACCACATTACCTTCCTTTTTTTTTCAGATTTTATAGAAGTGAGGGCAGAGCAGCCCTTACCCTGAATTACAGATCACAAGTAAAATAAAGAAAAAATCAAATCTCGAGAATGTCAGTTAGGAAAAATATAATCTTACCTCTGCAACAGGGAGAGATCCATACGAAAGTAGAATCACCATGCTTTTCCATATTCCTTCCATGTTGAGTTGAGGGTTGATTTGTTTGCAGTATTTAAAGCTCCTTTTTAATGAGTTGTGTGAAATCTTGCAGACACATAACCTCTTTGAACTACAAAGCATTTCCTGCATTAATGAAGGAAGAAAGAAAGCCAAGAATTAATTTATTACAGCACATTAATTACTGCATGAAATAAAAGTTCAAATAATCAGCAGAAACCACAAGGGTGAGGTAAAGGTGAGAGAGGAGATAAAATAAGTACATTCTGCTTTGGTGATGGCCAAAATGGGCCCCATTACTACCAAACAAAAATATAAGAAATGCAGCTGGTGTTTGTTTTGCAGAAGATAGGAATTATATTGAGGCAACTTCTAGAAGTCTTTTGATTAAAGAACTGCTCCAGCCTTACACAAAGAGATCAACCATGGCTAGCAAGAGTGGATAGATATACAGAATTGCACAATTGATTCCAAGACAGGTATGTCACGCATGGAAAAGGCAGCTGCAGACTTGGAGGAAATTTTGCCATCAAGGGGATGATTAAAGAATTAAAACAAACAAACAAACAAACAAACAATAATCCTATGAAACTTCTTCCCCTGAAGCAAGGCTCTCAAATGTTATGTTGTAAAACTGTGCACATACATGGGCAGGAGGTGTGTTTAAATACAGAAGGCACACGACTGAGGGAAGTGGTGAAAATGTCATTACTACAGGATGAAAAGCGAACACAAGCATTTGTTTGCCTGTGCATGCACAAGTGGAGTTGAGGTTCTCCTCTTGCAGTGGAATACCTCCTAGAGGCAAAGCAGCAGGGAACAGCATCCTGCACATCCAAGCATCCCAGTGTTCATCAAATCCGAAGATCTCCACTCAAACAAGAGATAACAACAATCTTGCCCAGGGCCCAACATCTTCAGTCTTGCATTCGCTGCCTGTTGCCAGAGCTCTGAGACCAGAGGACATTGCATGGTCTGTACCTCGTATATGATGTACTAAATACAGTGGCGCTGACAAGCCCTGGCAGCTGTGCCCTGTCCTGGCTGATGACCAGGAAGAACTCACTCAGTGCTACTTTCCACATCTTCATTTAAAGGTTTACTGGGAAAAAAGCCATAATACTGAGTTTGGGCTATGAAATTTATGACTATATACTTTCAGGATTAGCTAGCCTGAAGAATTGTGCAGAATCCAGTGCTGGAATAGCAATTGCCTTCCTTAGTTTCCTGTAAGATGGTCTGCAAATCTGTTCACTGGAAGCACAAGAAGAATATTGGAGTTCTTTCTTGCATTTCTGTGGTTCTAGGTTTCCTCAAAAGAATCACGGTTTTACATCAAGAGATGGGGGTGATAAAGATTCATCATTTAGATGTGAACCCACAGAACGTAAACCAGCCACGATTGGTGGAAGCTCAGATGTCCTGCAATGGTCCTAACCTTGCCCTCTGTGTGAACAGTCAACATTAGACAGAGTCATGTTGTGGAGGATGTCTTTGGCACTTGTTTCTGGATATTCCACAAGGCCATGTGGAATACGAATCTCTCGCTCTGAGAAATAGAGGAAGACATGAGACTGTTAACCGCAAAAGGAAATGGATCAACTAAATGCAAGACTGAGATACTCAGAGGGCAAAAACAGGGCACACTAAGAGCAGCTTTGCTCTGAAAGAGACCACATCTTCAGTTCTCCTGCTTGGCCAGTGCAGGGTACCTCAAAGACCACATAGAGAAATCACCAGCTGCAGTGACAGCGTAAAAGAACCCCAGCATCCTGGGCAGTGCTCGCCTGAGTGTGTGTGAGGACAGCGTTTCCTGGAACTGGAGTGCTGCTCCCTTTCCTCAGCTCTCCCTCTCCAAGCGCTGCAGGTTGTTTTGTGAACAGCCTCATTCACTGCAGGCTGCACTTGCCTAAGGCTGGAAACTCATCTCCCCCCTTCTCCCTCCTCCCAGCCTGCTGCTAGTTTTGATGGGATATTTTTCTCCCCATATTAGCCTGCTCTCTGCTTCCCTCTCTTCCCGAGCTGGGCCTGTTTCCTCCTTCTAATTATTCACGCAGGAGAGCAGATGGCAGGGGGAGTGGATCTCTCACTCGCTCGTACAGATACGAGGCTTTGTCACACAAAGAGGGAACAACACCAACTGCAGAAGAAAGCAAGATATTCCAGAGCTTGGTTCCTAGCATCCCCCTATTCTCTGGTTTTTTTTCAAGCATGATATATTTTGGGAAACACCATTCAGCTCTCAGTATGTATTTATGTCAGTTACATCACATCATGCCTTTTCCTTCTCTCGTTTTAAAATTTTAATTTAGATGAGAAAACAATTCACAGTGCAACACTTCTCAAAATGAATACGGGTTTTTTCATCTCAAGAAATAACTGCAGGTCAGTAGTCACAAACATTTGGGATCCCCATTTTCAAGTCTGCAGTGGAAGCATTGGTAGCCCTGTGCAGATGTTCCATAATCAGAGCAGGTCAGCTGTGATGAGGTAAGAGGGGCACGGGCAGGATCTTTCTGACCTGGGGGGAGGACATGTGTACGCCCAGCTTGCCTGCAAACTGCGCTAGGATACCCACCAGCCATCCCTGCGCCGGGCTCGGTGATGAGGACATTGCTGGGAGTGTTCCCAACAGGCAGATTGTACAAGTCATGCTGGTTTGTAGTCCAGCAGTATTTACTGTCACAGAATTAGGCCATTCCATGCCAGTTGGCCTCAGTACCTGAGGAAACTCCTGGACATGCCTAAGTTTTTAAACTGGGTGTAACTGTGCTACAAGCACCTACACAGCTGTCGCAGGCGTGCTGGCCCAAGTGACCTTCTTATCAGCATGCCAAATTGTTGCTACCAGCATGCAGCTGCAGCTATCACTGACAAAGCTTCTGTTGCATTACCACCATGACCAAAGTCAAATGCTGATGAGAATATGCATATACATTCCCAGCTCTTGCAGTCTGACCAGCTCTAGCTGACAAACCACTACTAAGACCTAACAGCAAAGCAACTGTTATTGCCTCATGGATAAAGAACAGCAATGCTTTACATGAAGTCTTTCAATGAAAATTTTGCCCAGTAGGGTCTGTGGCAATAACAAAATGCAGTCACCTTTTGATTTATGGTGACATTCTTGCATACCCCAAGAACAGGACAGAGAAGCCATTGGTAAAGGCCACTGGGGTCTGTGCTTTTTTAACTGAAACAACAATGCTGTCTTTGACTGCTACACAAGTACTGCCAGACTTTCAGAGTTTTTGCTGTTTTTCAGAAAGCCTGAACTGAAATGACCTTGCAGAAAACTATATGCAACTGAAAACAGCTATTCAGAAAGAATGGAGAAGTCAACCAAGTCCAGATTTTAATCTGTAGTTTCAAAAGCTTCTCTCATGCTCTAAATCAAGGTAACTACTGAGTTGTAAATCAATGGAGCTGCACTGGGGGAAAGCTGGTGAGAGAGGACCTGCCTGATATTTATCACACTAAAGCAAAAACTCAATTTTATGTCAGGAGAATGAGCAGCAGGAGCCAATGAGCTTCCATTCAGCAAATGCACCAGTTTATCAAGAGAAGTACTGCAGAAAAAAAAGCCACCAAAGAGGAAGGAGGGAAAGAAAATCTTCATGTGACAAAGTACTTTAAGGTATTATCTTCAAGACATCAGAAAAAATGTAATTAGACCTCTTACTAATGCACATGCCATCTTGCTTCCATTTGTCATCAGTGATGCTAGATTGTCAAGGTAACAGAGACAAAGGAAACTTAAGCAATGTGTTTTCATGACATGTCTCACAGACAAAAGCTTTGTCAGTTTGATGACAAATAGGAAGAATTAGAACATTCTCTGGTTTCACCATATGTAATACACAACGCATGTACCTCTGTTTTAGGCTGGCTTCTTCGTCACTACAAAACTTAGACTATTGTGGCTACAATTGTAGCGTATATCAAGTTGGATGGGATCCATAAATGCACGTACTAATCAACTTCTCTTTAACTGGGTCCCTGCCATGTGTAATTGAGACTTGGCTTTTGCCATGAAGCCAGTCAATAAATCTCCTTGTCACACAAGGAAGCAGATCGAGGGCACTCAAAGCAGGCAACTGCAAGTAAGGAAAACGGAATAATCCTTCACAATTCTACAGGGAAGGATGGACTCAGCTCTGCCATGTTTTTATATATCATAGAACAGTCAATCAATCGATCAATCAATGAGGAGTTCAACCTCCTGAGCCCAAAGCTGCATGATGGCTTTCTTAACTGCTTTGAACTCTTGCCCTTCCAGCACAGTTAAGTTGAGACTTGGCCAAACACTTCAGAGTGTAACTGTTTTGTTGAACTGGGAATTTAGCCATGGCATAACGAAAATAAGTTTTTTGTGTAGGACTGTTGTAAACACAAAACCTGGCCTCATATAAGGCTATTTACCTCAATAAAGACATGGAAGAGTATCAACAGCTTTCAGAGTCAACCAGGGGGCTCCTCTGAGCAGTTTCAAGTTATGTTTACAAAGCAGGGTCTTGCAAACCATTCTGAAACACTTGTCAAAGGGTTATTCAAGCATTCAAGCCCAGTCGTATTAGTACCCAAAAAAAGCTTTCCAGTCGTATCAGCATTTGCTATTTGCAATACCAGCAGGCAACCCCATGCCACCCCCTCCCTATACTTTTATAACTTGGATTTCCTCCTCCTCCACTCCCAACTGTTGTTGACTCACTGTCAGTTTTTATTCCAATTTGCTGTAACTGCTTTATACTGAGGCTCTATTGATCTGTCGAGGATGTGCAAGTGGGGGAATTTCTGGACAGCTCTGAGGCTCCAGGTGTCTGCCTGCTGGGAAGCAGGCATGGACAAGTCAGATGGACAGAGGTGCTGGGCCAAATCTCAATCTCTTGTTATTGAACACCATCTCTCCTGTGTCAGCAATACCACCATCACACTTTACCCAGCATGACAAAAGCATTGTAAATGACCACATGAAATTGTCCTAGTTCCTGCCTCTCCCAGGCCCTAAGATAGGCAGAAAAACAAAGCAAAGCAGAGCTTAGCAGAAGAAAGGGCAGGCTAAGCACAGGTTATCCACAGTGACACAGATGTTTGATCCTGTGAATGACTGAAAAGTAATTCTGGCAAAGACAGAGTGAAAAAGCCACAGCAGAATCTACAGCAATTCTTGCAGCCCAAGTTGCTGGTTAGTCTCCTTTTCCAAGCAGTTTTTGAAGTACTGTAGTTGTCTTCCTGAGGAACTGCACTGCTCTCCCACCCACCTCTCACAATGAACATTTTCTCTTCCTTAGGTGTTGTGCACTTCCCTCGGGTATCACAGCCCTGAGCACAGCCACAGTGGCTCTCACTCACTGTATCCTTCATATTGACACCTTGAAGGCTACCAAATGTTTATCCTGGCTCATGGCAATGACCAGGGATCTTTACAAATCTCATTACTGGCTGATGAAATAGATATTCTGTTTGTCGTGAATCAGCTCACGTCATTCATCCAACCAGTCTCCTGCCTGATGTCAAATGCCAAGGTTTCCTCAGCCAAGCTTCCAGGCATGAAGGCGGCAGCACTTCAAATCTTACTATTCCTAAAGTCTTTGGACTGGCTTTGCTGTGTGGATGCAGTCCAAGTTGGGCCTAGCAGAACACACGAAGTGGTCGCTTCTCTTTGTATTGCACAAAGCTCTTTCATTAACAGCTCCTGCCATTCAATGTCATTTTGCCATTCGGGGTAAGAATTGTTTGTGAAAACAGATTAATCCTTTGATTTGCAGTGCTCCCAGCACACAAGAAGAGGGATTTGATAAAATGGATTGTCTGTGCTGGCTCAAAAAGCAATTTTGATGTGCACCTAAGCTTTTGCTAGACATTTATTCTCTAGCCATGTAAGCTGCATTGCAGCCAGTATTAGAAAAAAAAGAAAAGATGAGTGGGTGTAATAAGGCAATTGCAAATGGAGTGTGCAAACATAGAAAACACTTTTATGTTCTAGCTTGAAAGACTTTTATAAGCAGAAATAATGAGGCCTGACTGAGTTGATATAAAGGAAACATTAAGCCAGTTTGACTCGATTACTGAGACAGTCCCGTTAGAGAGCAATGCCAATGCTCAGCAGTATACTTACATCACATGGGATATTACCACCCCCCCGCCCCCATTGACACCAAGATTTGCTGTAACATGCAATAAATTTGATTTGGTTACTGTGAATTAAAGGCTGGAGACTTTGTATTGTTCTGACAGCACAGGGTCTCAGGAATTGTCCCAGTGTAAGGTTATTTTAGGATGTTCTAGCAACAAGGAAACCAACTGTCACTTAACTTTGGTTTATTTTCACTTTAGTTTAGAGTAGTAACAAATATTCTTTTCTATGTGTTGTGTGTGCCCTTCCCACCCTCTGTGCTGTCGGTAACCTGCTCCCCTAACCCTGCAGGCACAAGGCTTCCTGTGCAGGCTTGTCACCCAGGTAAGAGGCACTGCGCTGGAACCCACCTCCCTGTCCTGCAGCATGCAGCGTAACCAGACACAGGGCAGGGACACCAAAGAGCCTTGCTGGTCTATAGACACTCCCACAGATGACTGCAGAGCCCCTGAGGGTTCACCTTTGCTCCAAACAGGACCGTAGCTCTGCTCCCCTTGCCCCTCCTGCCAGCAGGCATGGCAGCTGCACTTTGCTGCCTGCAACACGCAATGCTCAGTAAGGTTATTACTGCCAACCTATTGGCTGAGCAGCTCAATCCTCTGGATGCCTAATTCACCTCCTTTAATCCAAACACTTCAACATTCATTTCATTTAATTCAGACCCCTCCAAATATCTCCTGGTCTGCAAGCCATTTTCAGGTAACAGCACAGCTGAAATACAGTGCTGGTAGAACTTGGGCTGTTGTCTTGCTTTGACATCAAAAGGCTTTTGCAACTTGAATCTGTTTCGGCTTCAAGACTACAAGGCAAGACATATAACTCTACTTAAACAAGTAGGAACAAGCCAGATAACTCTGCACATGGCTGCCTGTGACCAACAACTTTTGGGTTTCTGCTAAAGCCAGAGCATGGTTCCCTTGTGAAGAGCCACTGGCAGTGCAGGATGTTCCTCAGCTTTTCCTGCACCCAGTTCCCAGAGAACAACAGCAAATGAACATTGCATGGCTACTACGGAAATGCGAGTTCCTGTTGCTCAGGTAAGAGAAGTTTTAGAAATAACAATTAAAAGAGAGCATGAAAGTAGAATGATTAAAAAATAAGCCAAACAGGATCCCAAGACTATGGAAGAAATAGCTATCAACACCATGCACCTATAGCTAAAGGAGAGGAACAAATACCCACTAAAAACAGCACAGCCCTCCTGGAAAAAGCCAGAGGACTCTGGCAGCTCATTATACCCTTCTCCTCTCTCACACAGTTTTCTGTATATCATTTTAAAACTGTATTAATGAGGATTTTCTGTACTATTCTGAATTATGAATGTATAGTGTTGTAGCAAAGCCAACAGGTAAGATCAGACAACAGTTAGAACAATTGCCACTGCCATTCTTGTCTGCAGCTTTTCTGGTGTGGAGACTGGAGACAGTGGCAAGGTTTGTTCCCATGACAGAGGGCTCCAGCACACTGACCACCTCTGACTCTCCAGAACACAAGGGTCAGATTTCCACCTTTGTATCCTTTTCCTTTCCTGACATCTTCCACAGCTTACTTGGACATACACCACGGGATTTGGCAGCTTTCTATCTCATTCCAGGAAGAGATCTCTGTCCTTATTTGTAAACAATGCAGGCGTTTTCATGAACATCAGATCTCCAGTTTGTTATTGGTATCCTAGCTCTGGGGCTTCTGTGAGCTTTTAAAATCACACTTCAGCCCTGAAAAAAGAAGAATGGTAACCCCTGAATTTATCTAACAACTTTTCCTGATCTGATATTATTAGCTGTAAAGAAGGGGCAATTCTGGATCAATAAGGTTAGAAATGATATTATGAAAACAGTGAACCTGGAATTTAATCCACAGTGAATCTCTTATTGTCTCACTATAATTATCACAGCACATTAAAAAAAATCCTCTTGTTCCCCCAATCCACTTCACAGAGCATAAATGTAAAAAACCCACCTATAACAGAAAAACTGTGGAATCATAGAATAGTTTGGGTTGGAATGGAGCTTTAAAGGCTTTCTACTTCTTCCTGGCAACAGTCTTAATCTCGATCCTGAATGGTTTCAGAATTTTCACATGCAATATGTCAAAACATTAGGAGCTTGGGGATTTTTAACAACTGAAATTTAGGTTGAAGCCTCAATAGAAGCAACAGTCTTGCACTAACAGTACAGAAAATTCTTAGAAGAGTTTGAAAGTAAAATTTTTCAATCTTGTATATAAGGAAGACTTAAAGTGACAACCCTTTAATTTTCCTTTGTCAGAATGAAAGATGTAATTTCTGATCAAAAGAATTCAGCATCTCTAATTTGAAGGCTTTCAGAAAGTGTTTTCTCTCAGTTCATTTCTGCCTCTGTGGACTGAGGGAGAGGCTAATTTTTAAATGTTTAAGCTTTCCAGGGATGGAAGCTGTTTCTGGACCAGCTCTACTGAATATGTTGTGTGCCACTTGATCTTTGTGCCAAGAGAAAACTTTCAAATCACCTTTCAGATACGCAGAAAAAAGCCAGCCTAATTCTGCTCTTTGGTCATGGAGTTTAACATCACACAGAGCTGCCACCAAACTGAGAGGGTTTACACCAGAAATGACAGATGGCAAGATGGTTGCCACCTCTATCAACCCTGTCCTGTCACCGATTCTTGAGTCTGAATGTGCCTGACACAAGGACAGCCCCAGTTTATAGCTGTTAAAGCTGAAAGGATGTATTTTTCATGTCAACAGAGTCGAACAGTTGGTAATTTTTCCAAAGGAGAGATTGCAGCAGGCTGCCAGGCAGTCATCAATTCTGCCACGCTATTTGGAGAGTCCCTGTTGCTGCACACCAAATGTCTAATCCACAGCTCAGGAAAGAGCTGGAAGGTGAACGAGCAGCTGACATGCACAGAACAAGCTGGCATTGCTGCAGCATGGTCATTTTTCTAAAAGTCCTCTAAAGATCATAAAATATGCCTGGCCATTAGCTGAAAATGCTGAGGTTCAGCCAAGAATTAGTCTCACATAAACACTGATGCGAGGAAAGCATTCATGTACATACATTGAACAACAAGTGCTATGGATACTTCAATTAGTCTGAAACATTTAACACATTTAGGTTTGAAGATGGAAGGGCAATGCCATGAATAAGGAGTACAGTAATTTTCTGCCCTTTTTCCCTTTTGCAACTGGGGAAGAGTGAAGGAGGTTTCTTATAAAAGGGCAAAAGTGAGCAGGGGGATTTACAGAAATCCATAGGTTTGTGTAGGGACTAGTAAATGTTAAATCAAAGCCACATCATCATGTCTGAAGTGAAGGCTTATTTCAGCCCTGTTGATGAAGCGCTCTGGTACACTCCAACACTTGGTGAGCAGGTTGCAGCTAAAGGAGAAGGCAGCCTGCCTAAACAGCAATCACCCCTTCCCTGACTATCCTGTTCCCTCGTGAAGGGAACTGCCCTTAGTAGGTCACTGGATCTCTCTCCCATGGAGAAAAAACACCCCTCAGGCAGCAATGGCTTGGCTGTTCTTCGGGCACGTGTACAGATAACTCTCCTGCTCCTACCCTCAGAAACTCCCCACGAGGCTGATCCCTACTGTTCTGAGCCATCTGGATATATCTGTTCCAAAGTACTGCAACAGAAAAGAAGTCCATAATGTACTAGAAGAGAATATTCAGTGTTAGCTGGGCACCAGAGATGGGGTGGATTAAGCATTCCTCAACAGCTGTCCTATGCCATTTGTATGGTGCCTGTAGGGTGTGTGAGTATTGAACAGACACGGCTCTCACTTGCAACAAAACCTTATTGACCAGAGTGTTTTACAGTTAATTAAAAACCCAGATCCATATAAACCCATGTAGTTCCCTCCTGTGAGAAAAATATTAGGTTGAATAGGTCACTTGCTACACCTTAAAGGTCTTCTAGCAAAACTAGACTGCAGGGCTCCCACAGCTTTGGTTCAAGCCCTGCCACTGGCAAGGCAGTCCTTATAACAGTAGGAAGAATAAAATTGCAGCAGCTATTATTTTTCATTCTTCACTTAAGCAAACGACCCACCACCTAAAACTAGGCTAAGATAGTTTCCCTTGAAGTACAGTGTATTAAATAAACTACGTAAATTGCACACCCGCCTTTGAGGAATTCAGGTCTTGTAGCCAAGTAAGAAGGGTGAGGCAGTTCCTGCAGGAAGTTAGCTCTTCCTCTGTTATGTGTCTGAGGCAATTCTCCACCTATCTTACAGAGAGAAGCATGAATATCCCCAGGCCAGCGCTCTGTGTGATAGAATTCCATCCAACAAAAGAGAATTATGAGATTACGCTAATGCAAATGCAGCAGTAGGAAAAAGGGTCATCTGCTGACTTCCCTACCATTTTCGTCACAGCATTTCTGTCACCCTGATTTGCTGCTCTTCTGTCTACAGAAGCAAGGGGTAATCCTGTTGTGCAATTACCTCCTCCTCCCGTATTTAATTTGTTGCTTGAAGGAACAAAGCTAAATGACTTTTAATTGTATTTTGAAATAAACTGTGCTTTGCAACTACTTTTGCAGAAACAAGAAAAGAGCTGATTTTCTTCTGGATTGTATTGTTCTTCCTTAGCATTGTGTGCCTGGTAAATTATATTAGCACAGCATGAAGCTGGCACAAGATACGTGATGCAGTCTCAACTGTAAAATCAAAACTGCTTGGCTAGAAGAATAAAGGATATTTCCTCCGCCCCCTCTATCCACAATATTCAGGGAAGAGGAAAAGCATAGCTTGGCCATGTTTCTTAAATTGTCATTAAAACATATACATATGATCTACAGCAAATTCCTTTTGACTGATGCTAAATGCCTGACTAATTCTGTAGGCTGAGATCAGAAGTGACAAATCTACAAAATTTGCATTAAGTCAGTTTTAACCTGACATATATTATACTTTATTTTCCTGGATCAGAAGCAGCTCACAGACATCACTTTAAAGAGTTTTCCTGAACCACTGCAAAGAGTTCTGCCAACTATATAGACTGGATGGCCAATAAAGAAATCCAAGACCATTGATTCAGGATCTAGGCCCGATACATTCCCTGTCAAAAGGAACGATTTCAACACTGTATCAGGGTAGGACCTCTTTAGTGTGCCTAACTGAATAAACTTGGCCAAGACACTCAATCCACTCAAGAGATATGTTGCCATGAAACATCTCTTTTGCTGCTCCCATAAGGCATGTCTGGATTTCAGATAAGTTCAGAAGCACTGAAGAAAATTATTTCCCTTTAAATAGCCAGAATTTTCCTTTGGACCAATTTGATGTTGAATAACTGGTTTTTTCTCCTGTACAAGTTTTCAATGGACAAGAAAATTGGATATGACAAAATGTCAAGCAAAAAGCATTAAAGGGGCTTTATATCATTTTTATTGAAGTTGTCTCTGAAATCCTCTATCCCATGCTTAAATCCAACTTTGAAAATTTGCATGCTGACTATTTCACATGGCAGGGCTTCATTCATGTCGAAGATCATAAAAATGCAGTTGTCTTAAACAGACCCTCCCCTTTATCTTGCTTACCCTAGCAATTAGCAAACTCTTTAGAAAACTATTACCTGAAGTTACCCATGGCACTGAATCTCAAATTCAGCTGTTTTAGCCCTGAAATAAGCTCATACTAAAGAAAACTGCAATTTTTGGATTTGGATTGACACCCTTCTTAAATACCCTGGAAAATGTTAAAACAGAGTAGGGTGGAGGACTCCCAGATTTGATGGAAAGGAGTGAGGATTTGGCTCCACTTGAGGTAGCATCCCAGGAAGCAGCTCCCTCGCCTTGGGTGGGGGAACAAGAGGGAGTCAATCAAAGGTCCTCGACAAGCAGCTGCCCTCCCACAGATGAATGAGCACACATGAACCGAGTGGTGCTGCTTCCTAAAAGACAGCAACCTGTGAGGGATTTTTGGTCAGGAAGACTCCAGGAAGTCCTAGAGTTTTGACACCAGAAATAAGGATGATAGGGAATAAGCATGGAGAGAAAAGGGGATGAAATATGAACACAGTCACAAAGTTTACAAAGACACTTCCATAGCTACAATGTAGAGGCAGTGAGGTGAAGAATACTTGTTAACCACCACAGCTGTAAAAGTTGCCAGAATTTTAAGTCCACTCAAGCAAAAGCAATGTGAAAAAGAGAAACAATTAAGGCAGGTGTAGTCATAGAGTTACTACTTCTGCTACATGATAGCACATGGTGATAACACGAGCTTAAAAAAAAAACAAAAACAAACACACACACAAAAAGGAATGCAATAATATGATATACCCAGTGGATGGGTGATATCTAAGTCATAAAAGGCCTTCAGAACCAGTGAATTCCCAGGAAAACAGTTAAAAAGTACACTGAAGTGCTCTAGAATTTTCTAAGTGTCTCGGTCTCTTTTTTTATTTGCTAGCATTCTTCAAGGAAAAAAAAAGCCTCACTTGTTTTGACAGTCTGGCCCTTATTTTTAAACCTCAGCTTATTCACTAGAGAGGAACAATTAACCTTCCAGCACAAGTACCAATTCATATACTTAAGAAATGCATCGAATGAGTGATGTGCAGTCTGAAATTAGACCACACAAATGTTTTAAGCTCTTGAACAGACTAATGAAGGTGATTATTAGGACAGAAAGACATTCTCTGAGGGAGCCCGCTGAACTGAAGGCACCAGTCTAGCTACAGGAATAGCCTCCTCATTATGTACCACAACATGGTACAATAAGCTGGCATTCACTGAAGTAGAGAACTTCAGCCCAAAATACTTCTAAAAGACATAGCTTTTCTGAGGAACTGCTTTCAGACTAAACACCTTTCTATAAACCTGCAAAGCAATACGGTCAAATAGCATAATTGAGAAAATGGGATGAGAGATCTGGCAAAGCCCTCCATCCCGTGGCAGTTTAGCAGTTTACTATAGCTTGGCAAGAAATACAGGGAGCTTAGCCACTATCTGGAGTGCGGGTTTGAGTCTCATCAGCACAGACAGGGCATTTCCAGAACAACTTCACTGTTCTGGACAAGAGCTACATGTACTGCAGGGACCACCAGCAGTGAAGGCATTTCTGTCCTTCAGGAAATCACTTCATGCTGCTGATGTGCATGTGTTTTAAGAAGGCTCAGGCTGATTTTTCTTTTTTCTTTTTTTTTTTAAAAAAATTTTTGTCTTGTCTTAAAGCAGCACTTGCCCAACAGTGTTATGCCACAATTAGGGGGAGTTTGAAAAAATAAAAAATTCCGTATCTGTTTATTTGCGAGACTTTTACAGACAATTAGCAACAGTTGCATACAAAACCCAGAGGAATTTTGTGTCAGAAGGAGATGTAATAAAATACACATTGAATTTTGAATTCAGGCAAGTGCATTTTTTTACCTTCCCCAAGAGGGGAAACAAAGCTGCTGTCGCAGCAGAATGTGTTGGTGTTCCATTTCAGATCTATATGCGGAGAGACTAATGTTATCTTTGCAGAAGCATCATTAGTAAGCTGCCCAGAAGACAGAAAAATACAGCTTATGTGGGGCTGCATATACACACATAAAAATTTAAATTGCAAAAAGCCTGAAGAAAATTGGCTGCATTTTTAAGCAGAAAAATAAATTCCACGGACTAGACAATTATTCTCACAGGCTGAAGGCTGGACAATTTTCTGTATTTTCATGAAATATTTTCTAAACTTCTTTTATTGTTCTGAAAGATGGCAGAAATGCTTCAGTGTATGTTTGATACGGTTATTAATGATGAAGGAACCAAAGAAAATACTACATTAGCACATTCTCATGTACTCCGTGGTCATGGTTAGGGTACCAATTTGATTAAAAGACTGAATCCTGGCCTAATTCAATTACTACAAGGAATTTAATTACTCTCTCTTGCTAGAGAGGGTATGCAAAATTGTGCAACACACTGAGATCTCCATACTCAACTCCCATAGCTAGGCGAGAAAACAGTACCTTAACATGTCCTCTCTGAAAATTTCTATGAATGAAAACTTAAAAAACTAGAGCGAGGACTAAAAGATATTGAACTAAAGAGAACTTCACATGACTTACTGAAACTCTAGGTTAGTCACATCAACTAGATAATCCAGGTCAGTTGGACTTGATTTAAGATACAACAGCTAGGTGAGAGCTATACCCAGCCTATTTAATGTGAGGCAGAATTTGCCATAATAAAATAAAGCAGAGAGTTTTTGAGAGCAGTAGAAGGTTTTGAGACTGTGATTAGCTTCTTTCCCTACTGCTGCTTTTACAAATTGAAATAATATTCTGTACCTTTTCCTCAAATTGAAGCTCCTCCAGAAGATGTTGTCTAGAAACTCCCTTTTCAGAGGGAGCTACTGAGCATTTCAATGCCAGGTACCTCCTCTGCTCTGAGCTTTAGATGCTTACTATGAATCTTCAGATCAAGTTCCTTTAAAGAGATGTGACAGATAAACAGCACAGGTGAAGAAAAAAAAAAGGAAAATATATTTCTCAGATTTTTGAAAGCTGCTTTACAATCTCACTCACTCTCCAAGTATTGGACACTAAGTTACATTTTCACAGATCTCAAATTAGACACATTAACTAAATTCTGAACTTCACCTTCACTTTAGTTAAGAGCATCAGTACAAAATGAGTCTAAGTCACTCTCTACTTCTGAGAATCTGACTGTTTGCAGGGTACAATGTCCTTCCCTTTCCTTCTGCATCAGTTCCCACTCTGAGTCCCTGGAGGAGAAATCAAACACCAGCAGGCTCACCTGGAGTACACATCTCCAGGCAGGGAGACTCTCTCAGCACAGCAGGACAGCAGGACACAGAGCTGAGTGCCTGAGGAGAGACTTCCAGCTTGCTACAGCACTTGGGATACACTTTGGCTTTGGGCAGCTGGTTTCTGCAGCCACCTAAAGCTTCATCCTTGGAGGCCAGAGGTGCATCTGCTCTTCCCAGCTTGTGCTGCCCTGTTCCCATGGCAGGACATATACTTCCCCTCTCTACCACAGATGGTTGGTGCAGATATGGAAGAGATAACCCAGACTGAAAGGCCCTGCAAGGGTCATCTCTGGCACCAAAAGGGCTCAAGGCCCAGCTAAGAATCAACATCTTAGTCTCGAGAGCAGATGAAGAAAGAGATAACAGAGATATTCTTGACTGAGAGACACTGTTTTACAAACTATAAAAGATACACGAGTTTTCACGGAGGCAGAAGCCTTCTACACACACACCCTGAGAGCGTGGGGGACTTCTCCCCAGAGTTTGAACGCAGGTTCCGTGGTTACTGTCCTGGGAATTGAGGGAAAGGATCTCAATGTGTGCCCTACCAACAATTGGATGGTAAGATACATTGGACCCTAAGTTATATCATTTCTTCGCTAGCTGTATAATTAATGGTACCTTTAACCTCGCGCTGTATATACCTGCTAGTAGTTTCTCTTTATTCGTATTCCTGTGTAGTATATAGTTTAAGTCTTATGTCTCTTAGTTTTGTGTCTATTAAATAAATAATTCATTCTATAATAGACTGAATCAGCCATTATCAAAGAACTTGTGAATGAGAGTGGATTTTGAGGTGCTGGCCACCCCAATAAAGTTACTGCCCGCTGCCAGAGGCCTGGGCAAAAGGCAAGGACTTAGCTAAATCCTCACATCTATTTGTAACCGTTCCATTGACTGCATGTTTCTCATTCTGGGTGGTAATTTAGTACTATGGGAATATAGATATAAACTGGTGATGACAGGGATTAATATCACATGTCTCACAATCCCACATTTTAGGTACTATTCGCAGTTAGAGTGTATTTTGCTGACCACTGTGGGGACAAGCCAGGATGGGACAGCCCAGCAAATACGCCAGGATTAGCAGAATAGACAGAGCTGCTGCCTATCTCATGTACACCAGAGTTAAACTGGCCAGGAGGAACAGGGTATGTGGAGGACTAGGTCTTACTAGGAAGGGAAAGGAGCATGCCTGCATCCAGGGATCCTACAAGAGCTGAGAGTGTCGAAGAGATTAGTTTTCTACACATGCACCCAGACAGAGCGGCTGAAAATGGACAGCCTACATACTTCAAAGTAACTGTTTAAGTATCACTATCAAGATCTACCTGTGCCTAACTTTTCAAAAGAATGACAAGAAGAAAATTAATAACTCCTCTCTCGCCCCACCCAGGACAAAACACTTTGCACCACTGATGGGAAAAAGGGAGCAGGGCAGAAAACAGATTCTAGTCTTTCTCTTGTTGGGTTTGCAATGTAAATCACAACTATTGATAAATGTAGGGCCAAACGGGCAATATATATATATTTACTCATTTTGGTTCATTTGTCTTCATGGAACCCATCAGAGAAAATTAATCTCCTATCTGGAAGTATGCCACTGTCAGAGCCAAACTCCTCCAGCTTGCCTTCAGGGGATTCCTCGCCTTTCACTATGATTGAAGGCCTGTACTGCACAACTGAGCCGCACCTCATTAAATTAGCACTGAGCAGACTTCACAGAGCTGCTTCCTTTCTAACACTATGAGAGTCAGAGCTTACTGCTGCCATGAGGAACGAGCTGCTGAATGTCATGAAAACATAGACATTTAGCTGTAATGAGGAGACATACAGGTCAATAATTTCTGTGCCTCCCTCCTCTAATGAATCAGAAAGACATAATGTTCTAATTTTGGTTTCAGTAGCCTGACTTGCTTCTG
This sequence comes from Callaeas wilsoni, assembly GCA_013398955.1. Lineage (NCBI taxonomy): Eukaryota > Metazoa > Chordata > Aves > Passeriformes > Callaeidae > Callaeas > Callaeas wilsoni. The sequence goes on along the minus strand of VWPU01018105.1, from coordinate 242,996 downwards.
CTGGTTCTAGATGACATTTTATCAACTTTGAGAAAAATTAGGCACAAAGAAAATTCTTTGACTTAGACTTGGGTCAGTGTGAAAGGCTTCATTAGCAAAGTCTACCTCTTGCCAGAGTATTCATGCACTTTGCAGTAAGGCCCATATTTAAATATATCTGCAGACTTTGATGCCTTAGGATTTTAGCTTTTATATGTTCATATGTTTGTAATCCTGCAATTCTTTAGTGCATAACTCTAAACTCCATATAGAGTGTTAGCAACTGCTTTTCCCATTTTGGTCAGACACAACAATTCCTCTCTAGGCCAGAGAATCAAGGACACCTCACTGTTTCAGGCCCTGAGAAATGCAAACAAAAGGGAGCTGGGAGGAGCAAACTAAAAGAATGGGACTGCACTGCCTGAAGCTGTAATTGGACAATTAACCTCTGATATGCAAATGGACAAAACTTATATCTGTCCGGAAAAACGTGTGACTGTTCTCTATCCTGGGTGTAGTCTCTGTGAGACTCCTGCACTGCCCAAGGTGTACCCTGTGATGGCCTTTTAATAAATATCTACCCTTTAGCCTTCCACTCTGTCTAGCCTCTGTTGCAGGTCAGCCTCTACAAGGCATCAACTTTATTCCACTGATTTTGCAGAGCATGGTGGAAGGAAAGAAATGAAATGTTGGAGGCATAGCCTTTAAAAAGATGCTCATCTTTGGAGGCCAACCTTTCCAAATAAAAGGACAACAGCCTCATGAACAGCTACTGAGAACAAGGATAAGGTAAAGCAGTTCCCTGGTAATCCTGTTTCCAAATCCAAGTATAAAATGCATTGTTATGTAGCTCAAAGTAGCAGATAAAATCTGTTTTCACTAGTTGCAATTCACTGTGTTGTCTGAGCTTAGAGAAGTGAAGCTGGACAGCCTGTAAGGAAAAGGATTTCCAACTAAGTGATGCAAGGATTATTGCTAGCCTTGGGAGTTTAAGCTGAGCTCTCAACACACTCTTCCTGGACAAATGCCCACACTTCAAGTGGTGGTCCAAGCAGTATGAGGGTGAGGGGCTGATTACCCTCATCATTCACTCCTGAGATCGAGCCCGCCATGGGAGAGTCAGATCAGTCTGTCAGAGCTCTGCAGCTGGCACCAAGCAGTTTGGTGCAGCTCTCAGTGCAGCAGATCTGGAGGCCTTGCTCTTCACTTTGTGTCCCCTTCCAAGCATACCAGAGTACACCACAGAGAGCATTAAAAGCCAGTTCTGGAGATAGAAAGCCTGTTCATGTCATATCCCATGTTAGTGTCCAGTTTGCTTTCTGCATTGCCACTCGGAGACCCCCCTACGTATCTGAGAGGCCTGTGAAGTGAGATACTCTGGCACTGCATTCATGAGTCTCAGTAGGACTTTCTTCTGAAGGAATCACCTCAGCTGCAAACAGGTGTTCTCACTTGGCCTACAAACATTGCATTAGTGTGTCTCACTGCATACTGCTGCCTCCCTGCTAGAGCACAGCTCAGCCTAGAAGGTTTGTCACAAGAAATGCTAACATTTTCTTGCTATTAAACATTGTTCTCATCCAATCAGAAAGATCAGAGAGGTCTTGAACCCCTTCAGAATATCCAGAGATTTATCCTTTCAAGTTGTGGCATCTCCTTCTTGCAGTTTAGCTATTGTGTGTTAGCCCGGGTCACACCAGATCTGCTCTACAGCCAAGGACAGGCAACCAAACACTGAGCCACATGTAGGCTGTGAAAAATGAATGTGCCAATTTTTACTACTACTTTATCTGAAAGACCACATCCAGAACTCAAAACCTTCTCATTGAACAGCCCAGCTGTTACCTCCGACCCTTTCATCAGGCCTTCTGAGATTTTTCCCATCTAGTGGAAAAGAGAAGAACTGTGAAGGGCACCCTACCTTATCCAACCTGCAGCAACAGCAATGCCTTCAGGTGGCTTCCCCCCAGCTGAACTGAGCCTGTTAAACGCAAATGGAAGCTAAAGAGTAGAGACAGACATTATACATCAAAAAAGCATAAAGTCACATTTAAAGAGAGAACAAAGAAACAGCCATGGGAAGAACTTTGCTCATATCCTGGCTTGTGGCAATTACTGCCTCTCTAGTGCTTTGGGAGCCCATCTTTTTCTATTGCTTGAGAGACTTCTGTTTCATTCACTTCCCACCAATTTACTGACTAGCAAGTAGCAACTTGAGCACTTTCTGAAGGTCAGCAAAAACACATTTTTGCATTGCCTACTACTGCTTAAAAAAAAAACTAGAAAAGAAATAAGAGGGACCTTTCAGCAAGAGTTAGAGAGACAGCTCAGCCAGTGTGGGCTGCAAATCACTTTTGGACCTGCAACATGCCCAGCTGAATTACACTTATCTCTCTGCCTTACAGGCTCACTGCTGAAGAGGGAAATTTCTCTGGTCTCATTGGAGCTGTTTACTATTCAGAAGTTAGGACCAAAGTGCTCATATTTAAGTTTTATCTTTCTCACTAAATTCCTAAGTGCCTTTGCTCAGCTGGCTCACTGCTTTCAGTAAATGGGCTACTTGAAACTAGCTGAAACTTTTAAGTCAGGATAAGGCTAAGGCATCTGCACAGAAACGGCTTTGGGCAGACATCTTTATTTTAAAGCTTTAAACCAGTATGTTCAATTAATGGTTCAATCAGTTTTCAGGGTTTTTGTGATGCTTCCTCACTTGGGGAAAAGAAAAATCTTTCAGTGGGAAAATGAGCCTTTTCTAGACTCCTTTCAAAAATGTTGGTAGGAGCCACAGCTCTTTGGAGCCTCCTGGGAAGGAAGCTGTGAGCTTGGCTCTTCTCACCAGAGCCCTGTTCAGCATAAAGTGGACATCACACGCAGGATCTTTCCTGCATGGTTGTAGTTGGCCTTGGTAACTCCGGGTATGCCAGCAGTACCCCCATGCACCACGGCCAGGCCACCAGCAAGGCACAGGTCAAATGCAGAAGGCTGAAACCCCAGCTATTTTGGGGCAGTAACAGGTACTGGGTCCCAGATTATCCCAGGTCCCCTGCTCTTGTCTCCTAGCTCTTATCCTGAAGCACATGTGCTCAGCAATTCAGATTTCTCTTTTTTTAAAGCAGAAATCTCATGCTGTATTAATAATTTCACAGGGTCAAAACTATGACACCACTAAAACACATCCAATCTGGAAGCTGGAAGGTGAGAGCCAACTTCACAGCTGCAGAGAAAGGAAGGTTTGCCAAGAGACTCTGCAGTTTTGAAGAGCACTGCAAGGAACAGACAGGTTGAGAGACATTACAGCTTTCCTCCAACAACCACTGCACGGCCAGTTGCACAGAGCTCTTTCTGCTTCCTGTAACTCCACACAGCAGTCTGCCTCCTGCCATGATATATGCCAGCAGCTCCACAGAATCCGTACAACTCATGGTACCTAAAATATAAAACATTTTATTCCTAGAAGTATATTTCTCTAAGGATGAAAACCCATCCGCATCCACCTTCCCTGGCTTCCTTTGGGAAAAGTATTTCAGAGACACCTTAAATACCTGTAATTAACTACTTTCTTGTCAAACTCCATTGCTTTAAGTATCTGAAAAATAGGGTATAATTTAGTCAGCACATGTAACATGCAGAACAGCTCCCTCACTAACACCAGGTAAAACTTTTATTGCGCAAATCATAGTTTTATGAATTTACTCAATGTCTTTGGGTGACTCTATTCTCACCCATTCGTACCATAGTGCATTTCTCACCTGACAAAGCCAGTGAAATATGTTGGAAGCATAAAAAAATTCTGTGCTGACTTTATAAAAAAAGAAAGAGGAAATTTTCACTGAAATAAATGCTTCAAAAACACTTGCCAAGAGGGATGTATTAAAAAAGAAGAAAAAGATTTCTAAAGAAAAATTAAGAAATATGAACATCTCTTAATATATGCTTATTATAATGCATAGTACCAAGGTTATAGACGCTTGTAATACATAGCATTTGTGAGTATCTAGAAGAAATTACTATATCAAAAGGAATATAATTAGGCAATTATGAAGCATTTTGAAAGACTGAAGTTTTATGACACAGTTACTCTGAATGCTCTTGCAATGTTCTTAGAATGAACATTTTACAGGTCCTTTTTGACTTCGTAATGCTCCTGTATCAGGCTTCAGAATAAAAATCCCTCCTCCCTTCAGGTCTCCCCATCTAATTAGAATATCATGCTCTCCCTGCATAGCCAGTACTGTTTAAGAACAGATAATGACAAACACTGAATTTCTCAATGAACAGACAAGTTCAGTTTGACAGGCCAGCTTCCCTGATTTCAAACGGACAAGTTCCATTTTAAAAAAATACACAGGAAGAGGCATCAGAGGTTTCCTTCCTTCACCTAAATGGGACCATGGTGCCCACACTCCATGGGGAAGTCTGTAATAGCTTTGAAGGCTTAACTGACAGGCTATTAATTCCATGTTTTCCACATCAGCTGCTTAAATATTTAATCTGTTGACACTTCTTAATGATATTGCTGACTGCTGAAGGTTTAGCTTTCTGAAGGCACTTACTAGCTGCCCAGCAACCCCTGCTGTAGAAGCCCCACTAGAGTCCTGTGGGAAGTCAGCAACCAAAGAGTTAAAGCTGGAGACAAGGAGCGTACACACACAATAATTGTAACTAACCCTCATTTAGGCCTGCTTAACGAGCATAGCAGATCATTTGCGACACAACCTCAAGCAAGTAAAAAACCCCAAATGAATTTGATGCATTCCTATATGGCATGGCTAAGAAAGGGGGCTTTAGCAAGTTTAAGGAGAAATGTGAGAAGGCAAATGGGGTTAAACAGCTTAGATGGCAGCTGTTCTTGTCCCTGAAAAGAAAATGTGTTCAATTATTCATGTTCAGCTTAAACTAACAATGAAGCCAGCTTCAACAGAGCAATTCTTCTGCATTATTCATACCATGGAGAGGGCAGAGTCTCTGCAATGAGGTGTTTTTGCAGATGGATGAAGCCTACAAATGGTTCAGAAGCTGGGCTTGTTCACAAACTCAGTGGAGAGAGAGTGTGTGTGTGGTATTTAAATATAAAAAAAAATTAAAAATTCCATTGAATACCCCTGGGAGCAAATAGATAAGGCTTACATCATCTGGAAGCTAGAGAGGCTTAGAAACATTATTGAGGCAAATTTCAAACCATCACAGAATGGTTTGGGTTGGAAGGGACCTCAAAGCTGATCTAGTTCAAATCCCCCTGCCACAAGCACACCTTACACCAGACCAGATTGCTCAAAACCCAATCCAACACTTCCAGGGATGTGGCATCCACAGCTTCTCTGGACAACCTGTTCCAGTGCCTCAGCACCCTCACAGTAAAGAATTTCTTCCTAATATCTGATCTAAAACAACCTTCTCTCAGTTTAAATACATTCTCTCTTGTCCTAGCACTACATGCCCTTCTAAAAAGTTCCTCTTCAGCTCTCTTGTACCCTTCAGGTACTGGAAGGTGCTGTAAGTTCTCCCTAGGGCCTTCTCTTCTCCAGGCTAACAACTGCAATTCCCTCAGCCTTTCCTCATAGGAGAGGTGGTCCATCCCTCTGATCATCTTCATGGTCGTTTCCTGGGCTCACTTGAGCAGCCCCATGTCCTTCTAAAGCTGGGCACAGCACTCTGGGGTGTCACCAGAGCACAGCAGAGGGGCAGAATCCCCTCGCTCAGCCTGCCAGCTGCGCTTCTTTTGATGCAGCCCAGAATACTCTTGGCAAGTACCATCAGGAGGAAGCAGTGAAGTTCACATCTCAGGTGTCTGGTCATCGAAATCTGTTACTCTTCAGGACACGCCAGAGAAAAATCCATTTAATGTTGTGGTTACTGCATCCCAACAGGTCTTTCATGGTCACTTATGCTTAACTGAAGGGCCAGGGGTTCTCAGCTTCTCCAAAGACCCCAGCTAGCCTCCAGGCCAGCTTCAGCAGACAGCTGCATGTCTTTGCTATCTCTCCCAAGGAATTCTAACAGCTGATCTCTTCTAGCTGTCAACAGCTGGAGAAACTGCACAGGTCTCTGAAAATTACATGAGGGGGCAGTCAAGGTAGTACACCTGCAAAGGAAATTCTTCAGAGGTTATTTTCTGAGTAGGAATTTTAAAGAAGTCTGGAATTATGGCGTCGCTTGCTCATGACCACGGAGCAGAGCTCTCCTGCAAAAATTCCAGGGTTCTGTTTTGGTGGGAGCACCATGCAATCCTTAGTGCTTCATCACGCCATCACCCAAAGCAAGATTTGCACCTATCACAGTCATCCCTTCCATTCCTTTCCAAACTTGGTGTTCTTCAGAGTAACATCCTACATGGATGCATTCATTAGACCTCAAAGTTCCCTACAAAAGTTGTCTGGTTTAGCCACAGAGTATAACAGAGAATGGGCTGGAGAAACACAGGAGGACTCTGAGCAAGCCAGACTGAGCCCTGTTCTGCAGGCAGATGCTCTGAAGTGCTGTCAGCAGAGCTGAGGAGAAAGTTGTTCAGGGAACCTCAGATGATATCCCTCAAAGTGGCATAGACTGAGTTGGTTTCCTTTCATCCCAGCTGATTTTTCCAAACACCACCATAACTCTGCATGAGAAACCCTGCCTCCATTTCTAGTCTGAGGAAAGCAGCTATATAACAAAGCCTGATTAGTAAATCTCACCACTCTTTGCAAGCCAATACAGCCTCTCTGGGATATGCCATTACATTTGTTTATAAACACAGGTGTGCAAACTCAGCTACAGATACATATCTGAGGCAAGCCAGGAGCTCTGAACTCCAGAAAGGAAGGAAATGTGGATGAAAACATCACTGACTATAATCATGTAGGACTGAGCATCAACACAGCCCTCGAGGTGCATGGAGAAGTATAAGTGTCCTACCATAAACAGATATCCAAACCAGTGAGCTCACAAAATAATACCTGGCACTGCAATGGAGAGCGAGTAGTGCCAACCTGTAATGACACATCACACCACAGATGACAGCAGCTCCCTTTGGTACTCCATGTTCTGTAAAAGACCAGAGCTAGAGATAGTGCAGGCCTGCAATCCAGAGCAGGGATCTTAAGCTGACCTCCTGCAGCCAGTGTATGCCACCAAACAACCAACAAGGCACAGCAGAGCCCTTGCACTGCCTCCTCTGCACTGCTCAGCTCCAGGGAACACCCCTGTGCACACGCTTTTAGTGACTGGTCTCGCTGGGCAAAGCCCATTTATGCCATCTCAGCCTCATCCATGTCACATAATCCCTTATTCCTACTCAGCGGGCTACATAACCACACTTCTTACCAACTCTGAAGCTGTTCTTCTAGAAACACTTTATTTCAGAGGCTGAAGTTCGCCCTCTGCAGAGCAGACCTAAAACGCCTGTGGAAATATCTGCATCCAGCCCAAGCCAAGCCTTTGGGATGCAAAGCACTTTGAGAGTGAGAGCCAGGATTTTAATCAAGATTTAAGTCACAGACCTCATGCCCTCCCTGCAATTAGTCACCCCATTAACCAATTATCCTCACTGCTGAGAGCTGGAACTTGATTTTTAGCCAGACTTTGTCTCACTTGAGGTGCCAACCACGGTGCATCATAATTTTCTCTTGGGTTAGAGAGCCATCTAGCAGTGGACTCATCACTTTGCAGACTCCAACAGGACATTAATCCTTTTCCATATAAGCATACTAAGCATGGATTTTGCTACATACATTTTCCTGAATTAACCTCAAACATCTTGTGAACCTTTCCAGACCTTCTCTACGACCAATTACCCTTTTTGAAATGTAGGCAACACAGACTGATGAAATAAAAGCATTCAGAGACTTAATAAGAGGTGACAGCATTACTGTTTTACAGGTTATCATTTTACTGATCGCAGGATTGCCTCTCACTACTCAAACCAATTGATTTTCAGAACTTTATGTATTTTCACATCATATGTTCCCAGCATACTACACAGTAGATTGATCTTTCACTGTGTTTTTTATTGCAATCACAGTATTGTGGATGGCTTTTCAACATTCCACCTGAAGTTTGTGTGAGATATTTTACGGAAAATGTTTTATTGCCAAGAGGAACCCAAGCTAAACATAGCAACATCCTGTCTTTGCATGTGTACTGCAGGAAAGAGCACACCCTTCCCTCAAGGGCTTCTAGACTTGGCTTCTCCTCCCCACCAGCCTTGGCATAAACCAAAGCATTGACACACAGTGGTAGAGCATGGCTGGAACAGAGGCTTTCATCTCCCAGCAGAATGCACGCTTGTTTTAGCAGCATGATGACTGTAGCAGGAGAGTAAGCACCAGAGAAAGAGGAAAAGGAGAAGGAAAATAAGATCAAGAACGGAGCTGAGCCCTGGTGCAGTGAGAACATGGTTAAATATGTATGTTTTGCAAATGTACTTGTCAGACAAGTGGCAGGCCCCAGTCTGGCTTTATTCCTCATCTTTGAATATGCTCACTGATGTAGGCAACCCCAGACTTACACAAGCCAAAATGTCCTTGAGCATTTGAGAGGTATTTCTGGCAATACATGAATCCTCAGGCAGGCACAGACCTGGTATGAACAGCAAAGCAGAGGGCAACACAGCTCTTCCCCTCCTGGGCCCTCGTCCACTTCCACACTCTTCCACTTCCACATCCCTGCTTCCTCCACTACCAAAGGCAGCACAAGCTGGCAATGCTGCCCCAGAGGAGAAGGAGACCGTGACTGCAGGAAAGTGAACCCATTATGGCCCCACAGTCACAAGGTCAGACTTGTAACAGGCATCTAAGATGCAAGTCTGGGCTACTCTGACCCCAATTTTATTGTTTATTTTAACAAAGAAAGATTCTAGGCCTTGAATTTTTAAGGATGAAACTGATATTATGATGGAAAATTATGAGTGCAGGAAATAAGAATATTATTTTAAGATTAAAAAACGTGTAGGGTGCTGTTTAAGCTGTTCAGAAGTAATTTTTTTCTTCCTGATGGAGGTGATGCTCCTAATCTTTTTGCTTTCTTTGTTTTAGTTAATATTGTTACTACAAACATATCTGTATCCCAGCTCTTTTGCATATGCTTCTCCCCACACTTGGCTTATTAATGGAATAATTTAAGTCCTTCAGATCACTAACAGGCCACAGGATTCAGGGATCACCTCTGCAACTGTGATTCACCTAATTGCTCAGTCTTCTTGCAAGTAGGAGCTACTGAATTTTCTTCTATGCTGAAAGGAAAAAAACCTCAGTACACACAGAATCAAAAGTTCTCTCTTCTCTCTAAAGCATCTTTTCTTCTTTGAGGGAGCTCACATAATAGAGGTTAATGCTTCAGCATCTTTTAAAGAAGAAAACAAAGCAATTTCCACCGGCCTGACAAGGGACAGCTCTGCCTGTCCAGGTGCACACTCACTGCCTGCCCATGCAGCCTAAGCAGGGGCCAGGCCCTTTGCTCCTGTCATCAGCTGTGCAAATCACCCCACTCACCTCCATGGAATCACAGAGCAGTTTGGGTTGGAAGGGACTTCACAAGTAATCTAGTCCAGTCCAGCCCTGCCCTGCAATGAGCAGGGACATCTTCAACAAGCTCGGATGCTCAGAGCCCCACTCGACCTGGCCTTGAATGTTTTCAGGAACGGGGCATCCATCCTCCTCTCTGAGCAACCTATTGCAGTGTTCTAACACTCCCATTGTAAAAAAATTATTCCTTTTATAAATTCACCCTCTTTTAATTTAAAACTATTGTCCCTATTGCAATAGGTCCTCCCAAAACGTTTGTCCCCATATTTTTTACCAGACCCCTGTCCGTACTGAAAGGCTGCTATAACATCCCCCCGGATCCTCCTGTTCTGCAGTCTGAACAACCCCAACTCTCAGCCTTTCTCCATAGGAGAGGTGCTCCAGCCCTCCGAGCACCCTCATTGCTCTCCTCCGGACCTGTTCCCACAGGACCACGTCCTCCTTTTGCTGGGGTCCCAGAGCTGGACGCAGCCCTGCAGGTGGGGTCTCACCAGAGCGGAACAGAGGAGCAGAATCCGCTTCCTCACCCTGCCGGCCACGCAGCCGTTTGTTTTCCCGGATTACCATCACTGTTTTCCCAGCAATAGCGGTCCGGAGACACCATCTAGTGGTGTCTAGAAAACGCAGTCTCTCATTTAGCTGCGGGTTCTGAGACCTACAGAAACAATTTGTGTCATCTGCTAAGTGCACACCTTCCACCTCGCTCCAGACAGGGAAGGAAACCTAACACAGGATAGACAGGAAGCCCTGCAGAAAGAAGTTTGACAAGCAATTACTCACCAGAGTCACAGCCAGGCTCTAGACTAAACCAAGCTTCATAAAATGCTGCATAAAAAGACGCAGCTGGGTGTTCAGTTGAAGGAGCCACAAATGTTGCTCCAAGACCAAACACCTCCCTTGTCAAGATGAGGGCTTTCAAGCAAAGTGGGATTCTCATACCAGATCCTGACACCAAAAACCAGATAGTTTTGTCAAAAGGAGCAACTCCATTTCACAATGTGGCCATTTAATGCAAACTCAGTATAAAGACCATATGATTCCCACTGTTTCTAAAGCCTCAGCTTTCCCCTTTAACAGCTGCTTGTATTCCTCATCCTATACCTCTTCAGAAAAGCCAAAAAAGCAGATGATGATGCAAAGTAAGAAACTGCACCTCACCTAATACTATGTATTTGCAATTTATATTTAGTTATAGGCACTTAAAGAAGTTACCTTTTTCTTGCATCCAAAGCTTTTTAGCGCCCACTGCATTTGCCTTTTAAAGCCATATTTCACATTCAAGCCTTCTTGAGCTGAAGAACACATACTGCTCTATAATTATGTGACCCTGTACAGTACTGGAAACAAAGTTTTCACACTTATTTGTTTGCATGTGGTGTCCTCATGTCATCCAGAGACAATAATGCCCAGCTTCTTCCAGTAATGCTTGAGGAAAAGGGTGAAGAGTTTTCTGGCAGGCCTTTGCCCCACTTTGTGTCTCAGTGCAGAGCCGAGCTGGTTTTGTGTATATACATCTCTGAGTTCTCCATCACTTTTCCCCTCTCGGTGGTTTCCCTTTTCTGGCACTGATAATTTGGACAGTCAGCTACCAGCACTGTTACTCTGGCCCTTACTCTCCATACAAAGAAGAAAGCAGCTCCTTTACTCTTTCTATTGCCTCTCCAAGGACATTTTCATCCTGTAGACATATTTATTTAAGGAATATAAAAATAAACAGTATTTCCTCACCTGTAACAATGAATATAAATTTTTCATTTCTTTTCAGTCCTCTGCAGATTCTGCACTAGAAGCACTCTCTCAGGTTTATCAGTTTTTTGTCAGGAAACCTTCCAAAATTAATGAACTATCAGGGTAATGCCTCAGCCACATTTTGACCTGTCTTGAGCCTCCCTGCTTAGAGGCTGCAAGGAGCTTTTCAGTGTCAGCCACTGTGATCAGCAAGGGCAGGATCACAGCCCAGTCAGGCTGGGGGCAGCACAGAGATTCTGGATGGTGCCAGTGTGAGAGCTGAGCCCAGTGGCTGGCTCCAGACTCCAGACAGGAGGAAGACAGACTATGGAGTGGGAGCTTACGACTCCATCTTTGGCTTCTTGACAGGCACTAATATGGCTTTCATCTCCACACTAGCAGGGATCAGGTGTCTGGACCATGGTTATACTGAGAGCCCTCTTTTGATATTAAACTGTGGTCAAAAGCAGGACTAATTCAGTAACTGTGGGTGTCAAAAATAATAAACAGCTTTACAGGGCTGTATCTTTAAATTCAGATTGAAAATGACCCAAAACTGAAAAAAACCCCCAAATCCTGCAGATGTTTTCTTTAAGATGGCAAAGTACAGGTCCAGGATTGCCTTCCCTACTCTTCTGCAAAAGAGTTGAAATAGTTGGGCTGATTCTGTCTGGAGTATATTCAGCCAGAGGCAGGTACCCACCACAGAAAAATTAAACAACCTATTGATGCTGAAAGCAACAGAAGACATGCAGATAAGAATGTCAAGAAATCTTAACCATAGCTGTTGTTTCCTGCACGGCTTATAATTAGATACTAAAGTAGTACCTTATACATACGTAAGATCCAAGCCAGAATACATTTTGCTTATTTTTCCATCTCTGCATTCCCATCTGGGCTCTTTGTGTTGATGCTGGCCAGCTTTCTGACAAAGCAATATGTCTGTGGCTGATAGCTGATAGGAACCATTGTGAAATATGTTTTCTTCAAAACCAAAATGCTATTAATTTTTTTCTCTAAATAAGTGCTGAGAATGGTAAGGTTTAATTTCCTGCCTCCCCCTTTTGCTGACTTCTCTTGTTAACCTCAATTTATTTTTTCACCTCAGCTTGTAAGAGAGCTTTCCAAACCATGGTGTTATTTCAACACATTTTTCATTCTGGTGCCTGGCTTGGGAAGACATCAAACTGAGTATTCTACATTTGTTTTTTAGAAAATACCCTTTTTTGATGCCTAAGCACACCCTGAGACGCTTGACTTTAGGCAGCCATTTTTGGACACCATTCCCTAGCAAAGTGCTGTTCATACTTTCATGTCTAAGTGATGACTATGGCCCTTCTTGGATGTCAAGAAGCACAGCCACTGTTTCAGGACACATTTTTAGTCCTGCTCTTTAACTGTTCAGTAGGGAAGCCCCAGAAGGTGTGTGTGGACAAGGGTTGCTCCTGTGCACACTCCACACTGCCCTTGGCACTGCGTTTGCAGATGAGGGCAAAGGGAGAATCTGGCTGGAGCATGCTTGTACCTGCCTATCCCCAGCTGGGATGCTGGCCTGAAAGTGCCCTGGGGACTCCATACAAGAAGTGACATCGTGTTACCAAGGCAGTGAGAGCAAAACGGCATCGACACTCCCAGGCCACTGCTTGGGAAAGCAGGTGGTGGCCAGGCTGGGAGGAGACCCACCCTACACCCCCACCAAAACAGCAGGCATCAGGCTGTCTCTCATTCCTTCTTCTCTCTTTTGACAACTCACTTTGGGTAGTGTAGGCTTGAAAGAGAGAATTTAACCAGCTGATCAAGTGGTACTACTTGTTGCCTGAAGGCTATCAGGTGAGACGAGATGATACAGGCCTAGGGTAATGCAAGCACTTTTTCAAGTGTCTGAGTCATGAAGCCATTTTACCTGTCCTGGGTCTCTCAGAGAGTTGGTACAGTAGAAAAATGCTAAAAGGCATCTGAAAAAGTCACTGCGCCTAGAAAAAACGGTGGTGCTGTTCTGGGGTAGTAGCAGAAAGTACAGCAGGAACTAACTTGATATTCAGCTCACAACCTGCTAAAAAGCCAGTGAGAACACAGAAGTTCTGACTGAGCATTTTCCCTCTTTATGTGACCTAGTGTCAGGTACAAAGTTCAGAGAAGCACACCATGGCAGTGAAGATGGATATTTCCACACCAGCCATAATAGTGCAGAAAAACCCCTCAGCGCCTTCACTAAAAGCCGGTGGATCTGTGCCTACACTGGGCCATAAGCTTTCATCTAACATTAAAAACCAGAACTATCTAAAGCAAGTAAAGTTGGTGTTGAAGGACAGCACTGCTCCCTCCCATTTCTAAGAACATCAAAGCAATTTTAAGGTTGCTTCACACTTGATGAAAGAAATCTGCAGCCAGACTCCAGGCCAAGAGCTCTGCATGACCTGTAGTGGCACAGAATGGCAGAGCTGCTGAGTTTGGAACGTGCCTCTGCAGATGGTTTTGCTCAGCCTCCCAGCCCAGACCGGGGCAGAAAAGTTTCTCAGGGCCATGCTTGATTGGGTTTTAAGCATCTCAAAGGGTAGAGACTCTACCAGCTCTCTGGGCGATCTGTTCTAGTGGCCAACCACCCTCACAGGAAAAAAGTAGAGCAGAGCAGAGCAGTTTGTTTGGAGAGGACCTGAACACTCATCTAGTCCAGCGGCAGGGTGTGGGCCATGTGTCTCACATGACAGATGCTGATCTCTGCTGTGAGGAAGCAGTTGTAGGGCTGCCTGTAGGAGCTGCTGGGTACAGCCAGAGCAAGTTCTGATGACACCTCCTGGCAGGCTTTGTCTGTGACACAACTTCTGTTGAAGCACGGTCACCAGGCTCTGGATGTGATTATTTTGATGAATGACATTCATACATCACCTCCCCACTGGAATTTAATTGACAGAAGGAACAGAACATGGAAGAAAGCTGTGCTGCGCAGTGACCCAAAGATATATGGGGGCCCACTTACAAGCTCAGGTGAAAAATGGGAGAATAATAACACCTATTTCGCAAGGTATTTGACTTATGTGCCTATAACTCTTAAATCTTGGCGAACGTGCTCCAGAATGAGTTGGAAATATGAGAAATTTACTGCACACTAAGCATTCTCCCCCTAATGAAAGCAGCGGGGCTTCCCACACCTCCTATTGCCTCCTCCTGCCATTCATCACTGAGCAGAGAGAAGACAGAAGCTCCAAAGCACATGGGTAGAAATACGGTCCTGACACCAGGTTTTACACCTCGATCTACCCCTTATTTCAGCAAAGGCTGCTTTACACCGTCAGCCTATCCATCAGTCCAGTTCACATGATAGAGGATGCAAAGAGGAGGGAAGAGATGGGATGTCAAGAAAGGTCGGTTTCTGAGGAGATGTGAGGGAGGAGTAATTTGGGCAAAGCAGTTTGTAGCTGTGGTGCAGGGCTGCTGTTGGCTGGTGGCTGAGGTGACACACTCCAATTATTCATGGTAGCCAAAAGCATAGGACATGAAGCCCAGTTCCTTTTGCTGCTCTGCTACCACCACTGGCTCCTCAAAGGGGCTTCAAACATTGCCCTGTGTTCCAGGGATGATGGCCAACGAAGCTGGCTGGGTCTAGAGAGGAGAAAGATCTGTGCTGGGACACAGCCAAGGAAAGTGGTCTGAAAAAGCTCTGCCAAGGCATTTAGAGATGGAAAAACTATAGATACCTGTTAGGAAATTGGAACCAGTAAAAGTAAGATGTGAGACCATGGTGAGAGGAACAGAGTGAAAAGGTGAGTGAGTGCAGGCAGAATGAAGATTTGTTTGCTCTGAATTAATGACGTATTTTGTCTGCACAGAGCCAAAGGACTATAAAGTTTCAGTCTGCACTTGTTTTTAGCACTTATTATTTCTTGCCTTTATAGCAAGAGGCCTTTATAGCTTGACAGCAGAAATAAAGCAGTCTACCAGAAAACAAGCGAGGCATGAACTGCGATAAGAACAAGGGGAGATCTGTTTACCAGGCAGGATGAAAATGTAAGTAATTAGCTTACCAACAGGCAGAAACTGCTCATCAAAAGGCAACATGAGGCACAGAAGACCTTTACTGATGGACACGTAAGAAACTATTTCAAGGGGATCAAATTTAAACTCAGCTAACAAGAATTTAATGATGCTGTCATTAGCAATTCAGATAGCTCTTACAAAAGACATCACTTGCATTATCCAAACTTTTCCAAACCATTTTATTATTCATAAACTATTCATCTGGCCTTTTGCAGTGAACTCCAGGCTGACTGGAGATGCGACTGGTTAATGAACACCTTGTTCAGACTTACTGTGGATGAGAGACGGCCTTAGGCAGAGTCACAAAAGCAAATCTGTGATCTTAAAAAGGATTTTTTCAGCTAAAAAGAAGTGTGGATGAAGGTCAAAACACAGGCCAGGATGTAGAAGCTGAGAGACTCTCTGTTTGATGCTCAGAAAAGTATGGTCTCTGCATGTATTCATTTCAAAAGCTGAAATAATGGTAATAGTTACTTAATTCAAAAGGCCACTGTCATGACTAATCACAAAAAATGTTTATAGAACACAATCAAATTCTTGGGCATAACACATCAGAGAAATGCAAAGTATTGTTTACAATCACAGAGAAAAGACTGTGTTAAAAATATCAAGGTTGCAAATTCAAGCATTTGAAAGCTGGAGATTTTCAAAACTAAGGGTATAGCTCAAATCATAGTTTGACTGCTCTATTTGCATGTACAACCATAGAATCATTAAGGTCAGAAAAAATCCCCAAAATCGAAGTTCAGCCTTTGACTTCCACCATGGTGAATACCACCATGCCAACTAAACCAAATTATGAAGTGCCACATCTACTTTTTTGAGCACTTCCAGGGATGGTGACCCTACCACTTCCCTGGGGAGCCTGGTCCAATGTTTAACCACTCTTCCAGTGCAGAACTTTTCCTAATTTTCCTAAACTTGAACCTCCCCAGTGCAGCTTGAGGCCACTTCCCATTGTCCTGTCACTACTTGCCTGGGAGAAGAAGCTGGCCCCCACCTGGCTACACCCTCCTTTCAGGGAGTTGTGGAGAGTGATTGGGTCTCCTCAGAGCCTCTTTCTCTCCAGTCTGACCAAGCCCTGCTTCGTCAGCTGCTCCTCACAGGACTTGTGCTCCAGACCCTCCACCAGCTCCATTGCCCTTCCTCGAACGCTCTTCAGCCCCTCAAGGTCCTTCTCGCAGTGAGGGGCCCAGAACTGAACACAGGATTTGAGGTGTGGCCTCAGCAGTGCTGAGCACAGGGGGACAATCACTGCCCTGGTCCTGCTGCCCACACTGTTGCTGATACAGGCCAGGATGCCATTGGCCTTCTTGGCCACCTGGGCACACCTGGCTCATGTTCTGCTGCTTTCAACCAGCACCTCCAGGTCCTTTCCTGCTGGGCAGCTTTCCGGCCACTCTTCCCCCATATTGTAGCATGCCTGGGGTTGTTGCGACCCAAGTGCAGGATCTGGCGCTTCACCTTGCTGAACTTCGCACAAGTGGCCTCATCCCATCAATCCAACCTCTCCAGATCCCTATGCAACACTTTCCTACCCCGCAGCAGGTCAACACTCCCACCTAGCCTAGTGTCATCTTCAAACAGACTGAGGGTACGCTTGATCCCCTTGCCCAGATCACTGATGAAGGTATTAAACTGGACTGCCCCCAAAACGGAGCCCTGGGGAACACTCCTCGTCACTGGCTGCCAGCTGGATTTAAGTCCATCACCACAACTCTCTGGGCTCGAGCAGCGTGTTACAAGGCACATTGCAAACACGACAAGTCGATTCAGGACAGCATATGGCAGCAGCAGGGCAAACGTCCTCCCTCTATCAACGCACACATACGAGGCATCACGTACATACAAGGGTGACAGACTCACCCACAGGGATGTGAGCAGAGCTGGCCAAACGCCTAAATAGCCACAACCCCCAAAGTTTTCTACAGACAAAGAATTAAGTATTTAAGGGTGTGTGATAAAAAAAACATGCTGGAAGTATCCACCCCTGGATATGTTACACCTACAGAAAGAAACACAACATTCAGTAGTGTTATATACAGTGACTGGTAGCACTTTGGCACTCAACTTTGTTAGAATTTGTTTTTTACTAACTCATCCTGATGTTGCTTTTCCTTCTATTGGATCACATCTTTTGCCATGTTTGTGGCACTCCACACTGCTGCTTTTTGATTTCTACATTTCTTCTTCTACTCCTCTCCTTTCAGCCCTTCTGGTTGTCCTCCCTCTTTTTTCTCTTTGCTTTTTCCTCACGCACACTTCCAGTTTTTCCTCATAAAAACTTTCTCCTGTCTTTTCCTCACATGCATTTAATCTTTACTGCATTATCTTACTGTCATTGCTGCAAGAGCTCCATGAAGGCCCTTCCACTTCCACAGCCCAATATCTTCAGTTAAAAACCAATTTACTGTCAAGAACTGAGGCAACAGATTAGCATAACTTTGATTACAAACTGCACTGTGAAACTGAGAGAAAATCCAAACTAAAAGAGGAAGAAACAACAGATAGCAGAGGCCAAGAGGGTTTGTGATTACCATGGAGCTCAGTGAAGCATCTACCTGCAGCTCTGGCAGTCGTGCAGCCTGAATGGCTGTGTGGCAGCCTGTGCAAACTACAAGGAGGCTGCCCAGAGCTCTGCCTCTTCTTCCTCCTCAGTAAGATTTTTGTATGGAATTACCAAGAGGAAAGTTAGGCTCCTAGAGAAGAAATATAACTCAAAGTCGAGCGCGCAGTGAGCAAACTTGATAAGAAATATTGCAGGGGAAATGAAATTTCAGAGAGAGAAATGGGTTAGTGATAAACCTCTCCCACTCGAGCAAATTTTTCATGTCAATTAAGCTTGGGATAGGTCTATTAGGTTATATTGGAGTTACAACACTGTACATGAGATCAGAATTGTCCTACGATATTTTAAATATTATCCCCTCTTCCCTGCCCTCTTCTCCCTACAGCATGAAAGTGTCTGTCTAAAGGACAAGAGTCACATTTGCACGACTCAAGTAACAGGATTCAAAGTGTGCTAATGATCCAAGATGGTGCATTTGGCATTTTGAAAGGGCAATGCTAGGATCTGAGATTATAGGCCCAAAGACAGATTTAAGCAAATCAAATTCTCACAACTATTGCCATACAGCCCACTAACTTGAATTACAATGTTTCCAGAGGTGACATTCAACTATAGCATTTGGAGCAAAAAGACATGCCTTCCTAAGACAACTTTTTCTTTGTCTTCCTGAAATGATGTGCACTTCCAGGACAGAGGGATAGAGAGCCTACTGTGATAAATGAAGTGGAAACTTCAGCTAAAAACATCAGGTTTAAGTATTAAGTATTCCCTTTTTTAGAAGAGAACTGAGTTTTGTGCAGGCAGAGAAATCAAACTGGGTCTGAGATAAAACACTGATTACGTTGGACCACTCGCAGAATTATCCAGGAACAACAACTGCAATTTAGATTCACAACCTGTCTTACCTCAGCTAACTTACTCTAGGCATGCAAGTCACTAGAGAGCATCACAAAGCATATTTACATTCCCAGTCTTATATGCCCTTCAGCCAAGCCCATTGCAGAACTCTTGTCTTTCAACCACGAGTAAAGTTTCTGTCAATTGTACAAGCTAACCCAGCTGTGCTGTATACAGTTTTATTTGGTCTGGCTGTGGAGATAGGAATTAGTTCATTTGGCTTGTTGAAAATCCCGATTGGCTCAGTTTCCCCCAGAGCATTTCCACAATAACCTATGTAAAAGATGTTGCAATCACTGCTTAAAGCAGTGGCTTTATGGTGTCTGCACATAATCCAACCAACCGAGATGTAAATGATATAAAGAGCTTGGGACACCCTGATCTAGAGAGGTGTGCTGTCCCTGTGTCACAATGCATGTACGACAGACTGGGACTGAACTTGATCCCCTTTTCTTTTTCAGAGAAAAGAAACTGAAACAAGGCCCTGCAGTCTTCCGCGGTCATCACATCCTGCACCCCATTTCCAAGTGCTTCCTTTTTCCTACTAAAAAAGTCTCCAGGCTAGTTGTTCTCAAAGAACTTGGCTGACAAAACGTAGTCTTCTCCCTTTGCTTCTACCACAAGAAACAGCAGCACAAACTCCCCTGGTTACTTCATCCCAGAAATATCCTCCTCATCCTGGCACAGAACTCTCCAAAGGTGGCAGGTATGGGACTGCCACCCCCTGGTGGGTACAACTCCCAAAGGCCTTAACGTCAGAACTTCTGACCTCTGGCCGGAGTAAAGGGGAAGCGAAGGAAGCATTATGCTCTGTGAACTGTTGGGCATAAGCACAAAAGCTCTGAAGTTCATTTTGCCACCTCCATGCTCCAGGCTGGGCTTCCCAAGTTAGCAGTTATTTGAGAGAAAGCAGGCCCACACTCCCAGAGGAACAGATGTTCAGTCCTTGGGTCCTTTGCTAAGGACGTCTCTCAGTTAACCTTATCTCCAACCGTAATGTCAGTCTGACGTATTACTGACCGTCTTTCAAGTGTTTCCAGTGCGTCCTCAGAGATTTCGCTACCTAGTACAGACTTTCACCTTGTTTGAGTTGTTAAACCAGTTGTAACTGCTATGAGGTACTCAGGAAGGTGACTGATACTTTCCAGGAGTCTCTAGTGGCACAACAGTGGCTATAATTAACCATAACTTGTTTTTCCCCCTTCTCCCCCTCGCTCTTAGAGTGCACGCAGCAATACATTTCATAAGTGTGCACTGAAGTGTGACTCCAGATGAAACTCTTGTCTTTGCTGAAAACAAAAACCAACCCCAAATGTAAAGCAGGCAAACAAAGTTTCAGATAAAACCAAAAAAATCATCATGTTCATAATTTCTCCAACTGCATTATCTTCTGTTCCCCGAGGAACAGCTGTTTTCAGACTAGATTAGCATCCCTCTGCTGATGACCCTTCAGAGTAAAGTTTCAGGGCAGCAGCTTCTCAAGTTCTACACGATTTACCATCTATATTTTTGTTGTTGTTGCCAAGCATCTTTGCAAGTGCAAAATAACACTGCTCATTCCTGCTCAGCATGAGAGGGATCTCCCATCTCCAGGCATCCCTGTCACACAGACAGCCATGGAAAGGAAGCTAAGCTGAAAGCAGTGCAGAAACAGCAAAATGCAGTGTCCGAAATGCAATATGGAAAGAGCACTAAAGACTCTTCTTAGGGTTCTTGGGGAGGTGAGCTTTGTTCTTATTTAATGTGATGCTTCTAAAGGCAATGGGCCTGTGTCCATCAGGGAACAGAGTCCCAGGAACTTAGGCAAGAGCAGAAAAAGTCATTAATCAGTACACTGTAAGTAAGTAAAACAGAAAAAGGTTTCAGCTTCCTGATTCTTTCCCTCCAAAGGGCTCCTGTGCTGTTCATCCAGCATTTTACACTGCAGTGGTTAGAACTCGCTAGATGACTTGTTGCAAACACTTGCTAGCATTTCCACACAGTTTCTAGCACAGTACCAATGACGTTCCTTACACAGAGGGGCAACAACTTTTGTATCGAGAGAGAGAAGAGGGAGCCAAGGCCACTACTACTCTCACAGGAGAAAAGTAAGTGGGAAAAGATGTGATATAAAAAGGGGTGAAGTTGCACCCTACCCAGCTGCCACCGGAGGAGCAAGAAAGCACAACTGCTGTTAGGCTACGTATCACAAAGGGATGGAGAGACTGAAGAGCAGGACAAGAAAGCTGGCAGTGTCTCTGCTACACCCATCATTACCCACTCGGGGCAGCAGCCAGCAGAGGGCAATGCCAGCCCACTACACATCACTCCGAAAGCAAACAGGGAGGCCCTGTCTGCCAGCCCGTGCCCCAACACTGTCCGAAAATCGTGGGTTAAATAAGATATTTCCCCTTTGCAGACCTGCGGCACTCCAGCACTGATTGTGCTTGCTCTTTCACTGATGCAGCCCTGAACCGCTCTGTATGCGATGGGATGGGGAAATGGGGACCTGGAAGCACCTGTCTGGCCCATTCAATACAAAACCTATTTATTTTTCATCAGCCTCACAGCCGTGCAATTGGCCTTCCTGAATCACTTGCTATGCACAATGGTCTGAGCTGTTAGCTGCTGCCTTTCAGCTACGAGGCAGGGAAACAATAAGCAGTTTTGTGCTGCGTGATTTCTCTGTACTTTAAAGTATGCCTGGTTGAGCCCCTGACGCTGGGTTGTGCAGCTTGACATCCTTAGAGTCTTCCAGAAAGGTGCCAAGCAGAACTGCAGTCCCAGCTAACAGGGCACAGAGCAGAGGTGGCTGTGAACTCGCTCACCTAGGAGCTACGGCCATGGTCATTCCTTCAGGCTATTGCCTCTCCTGCCAGGTGTTCCTCAAAGTAAAGCAGTCGAGTTTTGTACTGTTGCAAGGGTTTTCAGGCATTAAATAATAAAGTACTGCCTGTGTATGACCAGAAACTTCAGGTCATGGCAATATGGACTGCTTTATGTAGGGATAGGAACAGAGCACAGCTAAGAGAGACAAGGGCAAGACAGCTGGTGTGCAAGGAGAGCACTTGAAAGAGCAGGGGAGTGCCTGGGCTTGCTGGACTCCCAGGAGCTGGGACTGAAGTGCCAAGAGGGAAGCAATTCAGGCAGGTGCTTGGACAGGGCAGGGATGGGGGAGGGCTGCAGGAATTTCTCTATGGGTTGGATGAGTTTAAATAAATCAAACAGTTGTTCAGGTTGGAAAGGAGCTTAAAAGGTGTTTAGATCTAGTTCAAACCCCCCTGCCATGTTCTGGGATACCTTCCACTAGACCAGGTTGATCGAAGCCCCATCCAACCTGGCCCTGAACACTTCCAGTGATGAAGCATCCACAACTTCTCTGTGCAGCCTGTTCCAGTGCCTCACCACCCTCATGGTTTGCATAGCCCTGATAGAGGCTACACACTATTGGGAAGAGCTTGGCTCTTTTAAAATCTTCTCACAGACACAAGGGGGCTGTAATCAGGATGAATATGCACCTTGACACCTCCTCCAAGTCACTGATAAAGCTGTTAAGTAGGGCAGTGTCAGCAAAGACCCCGGCATTACTCCACTTGTCTCTGGCCTCCAGGTGAAGTACAATCCATTAACCACTTCTTGCACCAACCTCTCCACAGAGGCTGGCCCACAGGAACAGGGACTTCATATCCTCAGGTGAGGATGCTAGACAAGCCCCTTACCCATTTTCTTCATCCCATATTCTTCCCTTTCTCACCAATCTTTCCTGGACAGTGAAGAGAAAGCAATCAGGCTAAAGAAACTCAGTAAGCCATTGGCAAAGACCGCTTTTTTGAGAATGTAGGACAGCCTGAAGATAACATTTAGGAACACTTCACCCATCTCAAATACGGATTTTTAGTATAACTGGGGCACAGCTAGTTAGACTTTTTTTCTAGTTACTGACACATTTACAAGCCACAACCTCAACTGGTTTCAGATAACTCAGCTCTAAAATGGGCTAAGCCCTCTTTCCTACATCAAGGACACTACAAAGGATGAATGTTCAGAGGACACCAAATATTACAGCCTTTAGCATAGGGCTTCAGTATTTGCTTCTGCTCTTGATCCCATCTCCTGAACTCTGCAGCTGGCATAGGTACAGGAATGAAAGTTCCTACAAAGTCCCCCTCCACACTACTTCCATCTTGGCAGTCAGCAGACCACTGCTTACTGGAAAATTCGGCATGGCATCTCTGCCCCAAAAGGAGGGACCCAGTCATGCATTTCTCATCTTGTCACAACACATGAACATATACAGCCCTGCACCTCTCTCCTCTAGTCAAAGTCAAGCAGAGATGTGACACAGGCTGAAATATTTTCCTTGTCAATAACCAAATGCTCCAGTTCCTGTGCCTTCAGCTTTGCAACAGCTTGTAAAGCAAACTGCACTGACTGCTGGAATCTGCAGTAGAATCCCATTCGATTTTTTTCCATGGAACAGCTGTGTTAAAAATCTTTCACTAACATAGTTGCACTGCCATACTAATCACTTTTCTTAATCAAATCAATGAATTACCAAATTTAAATCTGTTTCTCATGAAACAGACATTTCACAAAGATTCAGGTGTGATAAATAACCACAAAACCCGAGACACTGAGCTGAAAGGGGCCTCCAGCTCCCGGTTCCTGCCTTTCCGGACAGCCAGGAAAAAGCAGTGAAAAAGCAGTCACCCAGCTCGGGCTCAGGGCTGTGACTGCTCCTCAGTGTGCTGGGGAAGGGCAGATAAACTGCTGGGTCTCTGCTGTGTTGTGTTGTAGCTGAGGAGAGCAGCTGTAGCACTGCAGCAGAAGGACTTTTAAAGGCTCCAGCTGAAAATCAAGCATCTTGTTATTTTAAAGGATGTTTGAAGTTAAGGTCCTATGCTGCATGCTCAGCTGCAATGAACAGAGCTGATGGAATGTTTCTATTGCTCAGACAAAACTTGCCCTCTCTGCAGGGGGAATACAATGAAATTAAGCCAGACCACACATGGGCAGACATTCCTACAGCAAGGCAATTCCCAGACAGAGAAGGAAGTTTTGATCCACGAACTGCTTCAATGTATGGTACCAACCCCCCCATCTGTGCTGGGGAGAAAAGCATGATGCTGCTGTGTTAATGGCTTCATTGTATGGGGACACAGTGACACAGGTTTGTGCCTCTGCTCTCTCCCTTCCGAGTAATCCTAAGGAAACCATGGAGCCTCAATGAAATAACCCAAGATTTCCCATACTCTTTGCCAGCCTGGAGAACCTCAGAGGGACATTGTGCAAAAATCACCTCTGGCAGTGCAGTAGCACACAGAGAGCAAGGAGGAATTTGCCACGGCAGCTGTCCCCAGCTTGAAATGTCCTGTGGTTTGTAGGCTTGCAGCTTACCCATATGAGAGCACACAGCCTCACTACCTCAAGAGCCACTGCATAATGGGAAAATACTAAGAGAAGTGAAGAAAGGCTGAAGACAGTGTTGCTAAACAAGAAATGAGCTCCGAGGAAGAATGTTACTTAAGGCTTGAGAATAGGCAGCGTTAGGTTCAAAAAAATTTTAACAGATGTATAAATAAATGCTGTCACTACAAAGTGACATTTCTGGTCCTTGAAAGCTGTCTCTGCTGTTTGATGGAGCACTGTGGCAACCCTCGGAGTGTGATGCTCATACACCGTTAGCACTGTTATTTTGGAGCTGAGCTGACTGATTTGTGTTAGGGGAGCATTTAATCTATGTCTCTTTTACCTGATCCTTTGAGGACTGACAGACACACACCTATGATGAGCCTGCAGTCTTAATCAGTGAGTTTGCCTGTGAGTGTCTCGATGTTGCTCTGTTCCTCTAAGGTTCCCTTACGGTTTGTCCAGGCAATCCTGATGAACAAACCCGACTTGACAAACTTCTTCTGGATTACTACAAAACAGTGTCTCACGAAGACAGAGCAGTAGTACAGATCTCCCAATTTCTTCACCACAAACCTAAGTAAAAGTTTCCCACTTGTTGCAAACATTGCCCAAGCTGAGAAGCTAACAAGCAGATGTGTCAGTGTGCACATGTTCTCCCCCAGAAACGAGAAAGAGTAACCAGGTGAAGAAAGGACAAGGACTTGGGTCTCTGTAGGAGCAGGGATGAGAATAACAGAGTTTTAACGGGTGGGCTGCTCCCTGAAAGCAACATGAAAGAGCCCTTCTCAGCAAGAAATGCATAGGAGTCCTCCAATACAAGAAAAATCCAAGGGCATGATAAAGGAAAGGCAACTGTATATGGATTCTCACACTTGCCTATGCAGTTCAGGAAAGAGGAACAATTGCTTCTAAGACGTGTTGTTATGCCCTGAAGCAGAGGATGAATTGAACCCATTAGAGTTGTTCAATCTTCTCTCTGGTGGCCACTTCAAAACAGTGGCTTTTGTTTAGCAAAATGTGTACAGCAGTTATAATTGCAAAATTAACCTTCAAAATAAGAAAGAAGCATAACTGAAGGTGCTGTATCAGCAGAAGCCTGAAAGAAGAACTCCGAGGGGTTGTTGCCATTTACCACCTGGAACTGCCAGCCCTGCAGCCACGCTAGGGGGTGAATGTCAGCAAAATGTTTCTCTCCTGGTATACAAAGGCTATTCAGTCACCAGCTGATAGCTGTGGTTTCACCACAGGCGGTATTTGGGTTTGTACAACTGACACCCCTTTTTTGGCTTTGCTGTGAATAAGTTCTGCTTTTATTTATGCCCAAACACAAAATTACTGAGGCTCAAGTTTTCAGGACATCCCAGCATCTAGGTTATGAAATCCAAATTCTGACATGTGATGAGGTTTTGATTTTTATTTTCCACACAGGCACTGGGTACCTTACCATACAGGTCAAGGTAGAGCAAGTGACTCATAACTACCATCATGCAAGTTATTCTTGAGCTATAATTTGGGCAGGGGGAGAAACGAGGGAAAACATAGACTGTGCTGTTGTGCGGCAGGAAAATGAAGGAACTGTAGACAGATTTGGTCTGTGGAAACCTGAGATGGAAACTCGAGTGGCAAATTAGGGAGATACATAACCCTATTTCACGCCACTTTAATGGCTGAATGTGTGGCAGAATTCTCATCAACATCTCCAGCCTCACACCTGGCTCTTGCTAAGTGTAACACACCCCAAGGCAGCAAGCACACACACATCCCACATCTGTCTGTCCCTTCCAGTCACCAGCTAACTCCTCTTTTAAAACAGCTTGAAGATGAATGTAGTTACACAAAGACCACCAGAAATTACACTGGAAGAGAAACAGAGAGCCTCGGGGAGAGTTAGTACAGAATGCCCCATCACTACTTCAGTCTTTGGAACCTGGCTTCCCCCTTCTGACCAAACGTAACTTTCGAGCCCAGGCTAAACACACTGCAATCTGCCCTACTGCACCTGTCCTGGAGTATTAATATTTAATATAAATCCTAAAAGAAGCCTTGTTCTTTATTTCTGATTTGTCAGAGGTGGATGGATTGGAAGGGTTGTGGGTAATATGGAAATGGCATAGGCAGAGGATCCCTTCTGGGAGCCTGATTATTGAAAAGCAGCTGCTATTTACACAGTTAATGCCATTCACTTCCTGCACCTGCTCAATCATTCATTTCCCAGTGCAAGCCAGCTTTGCCTTGCTGCAAAGTCAGGGAATTTAAGGGAGTTACACCTGCAGGTTTTCTTTTTCTCTGCAATGATTGCAGAGTTCAGCTTATAAAACTCCCACTTGTACATTTCCAGTCCTTCATCTTCCTCTTCTGTGAATTCTTTTCCCACCCACTTCTATGTACATACACTTTTCCAAGGGTTTTTTATGTTTCTGATAATGAATCCAAAGCCCTCTTTTTAAACTCCTGTTGGACTCCCAGCCTATTAATGCACCACCAAAAAAAAAAAAAAAAAATCTATTTCATTCTGTAATTGTCCAAAAGCACCCAAAAAATTCATCTAGCTTCCCCATTTACACTAGTTTTTCTTCATATTCTGTTCAATCTTTGAAAGAGGCTCCATATCCTACATCCAGGGACATTCAATTTTTTATGCTGTCCCTATGAATGTAAATTCTGTGTTGTCAGCCCCAGCAAGCACTTTTATAGTAGAATCTGCTTTGAATTCTGGTTTAAAAGAAGACCAAAACAAACCACAAAGGATTATGGAGCTGACCTTTCTTCCCATTCTTGCCCCCATCTCCTTTCTTGATAATGAAGTTCTGCAGAGAGGCTGTAGACCACCAAGTAGAAAGGAAGCAGGAAGGGAGAGAGCTGCAGCCCCAAGGTTCTGCTTATTAAAGCTAAGGGATACACCAGCTGTAAGTTACATTAGGGGAGGGGCAGTTGCAGCTCTGAGCACCTGAAAAACCCATCAGCAAGAGTTAAGTAATAGAAAAGTGAAGGTTTTCGGTTTTTTTTTTCTATTATCAAGAAAAAGACTCGTATATAATGTAAAATCCATGCTGCCACATAGCAGATAAGGCCTTTGCAATACTAACCTGTTAGATGGATTTGCTGCCATGGTGGTGGTGAGCTGTCATCCATCGCAGGGTATCCATCTGCCTGTTGTCATACTTACATAGGAACTGAATAAACTGCCCCCATCTGCCAAACTTTTGTCTTTGGTTACAGAGAGACAACAGCAGGAAGAAGGTCAAGGTCAAGTAAAACAGATAAACATGATTAACTCGGAGCAGATGATGACTCACCTGTCTTCAGTGGGAACAGCCTTGTACTAATGTGTCTGATTGAACCAGAGTTGGAAGAATAAACCAGCTTAAAAGGAATGATAATGCAAAATTAAAAAGTAATAAAAAGCTTAAAGTTGAAAGCAAAACAGCTCATGATCGCTCTCTTTTTGCTCCCATCTGGAGAAACAACAGTATGCTCTTTAAACCAGCATGTGTCAAGTCAGACGCTGGAAAGGAATTGAGAGGATTATTTCACAATTTTATTGCACAATTGAAAATTAACTTTTTTTTTTTAATATTTACAAGCCATTTACTTTGCACACACAATCTAAACAGCATTTTCCCCAATAAAATTGTCACCTAGAAAACTTACACACGGACTGAAGTATATGTGTAAATTAAGTGGTTTGTGTTAAATGAAATTGCCTCAGTCTGGAGGGGGGCGTGCTTAGGAGATGGGACAGCATAAGGAAAGAAGACACACTTTTCTTTTCTCTTTCCTGAAACATTACTTAAAAACCTTTCCCCAAGCTGGGGAGAGAAACAGAAGAGTTTCAGTATTAGCTGAAGCAAAAGGACAGCCAGTCAGGTAATCCATTGGGAAATTCAAGGTGATGAGTTGGAGATTCAAAACCTTCAGTGCCACAAGACTTGCAAGAAAATGACAAGCCTTGTTTCACACATAGCTCACCCTAAAGGTCACGGCATTCCAGTTTTCCCCTGGAGAACGTAGAATCACCTTGGCCATGAGAGAAAAAGAATGAGGTTTGAGTCTTAAGAAGAAACACACGTGAAAAGCCATTGTTGGGGGTTTTCCCCCCTTCTTTCTCACAGTTTCTTACCTGCACTGTTGGAAATGTGCTGGCTGACACATCGCAACAAACCTGGCACAACCCAGCCACCAATGCCAGGGGTAATATTTTAACCACCATTATGAAGCCCACGGTTTTGTGCTGAAAATGAGTGCTTTCCTGGCTGTTAGCACAAGCTGTCTGTCACAACATGCAGCACAGTCTCTGGAGCCCACAAATCACCCCTCTCCCATGGCTGATCCACCCACACCTTTTCCATCACATGGATCGTTGTTCTCAAGGTTGTCAGCTAATATTGAGTATAAGGCCTTATAGCACTTACTGCTTAGTTTCCAGGGGATTTTGACACCTGCAATCTTAAATGAGTAGGTGGCAGCTCTAAAACTGATGCTCACTGGCCCAGATTTGTCCCGTTATGTGTGTACACCTGAGGCACCTGCATGGGCACCACCAGCACTGTAACCTTTTCTGCTGCTCACAGAGCAAAGGGTGATGAAATAAACTGAAATGCCCTTTCTGAAGTCCTGCTCAGTCCATTGACTCTCAAAGGAAATGAAGGGGACTGAAAGGGATGTCGATCACCAGAATAGGCTTCCTGGAGGTATTTAAAAGATGTGGAGATGTGGCACTTAGGGACACGGTTTATAGTGGACCTGGCAGTGTTAGGTTTATGGCTGGACTTGATAGCAGACATCTCTTCCAACCTGAACAACTCTACGACCAACTCCCACACCGTGGGTCTCAGACAGCTGCCAAGCTGCATGGGCTGAGTCAGGCTCCAGCTGGGCACCTAAAGTACTTGGGATTCTGGCATTTGAGATTCATTTGGTATTCAGAACACTTTGGTTTGGTGCTACCTTTCATCAGGTTTTGGATATCCTAGGGAGGAGAAGTGGATTAAGCCTTGTTTTGGCATTAATGGCTTTAGAAGCCCAAGTATTTTCTCTCCTCTCCTCCAGCAGCCCAAGGACTTTTTATGTCTTTTTTTAAAATTTAACACGTTCTTGATAGTTTAAGGGAGCCAGCAATGGAAAGAGGTCTTTTCTCTATGTAATAGTTATAAACAGTTCTCAGCACTGTGGAAGTTGTCTACATTGTCTTTAAAATGCCTGTCAGCACCAACCTAAGGTGGATATAAACATGGATTTAAGGCTGCAGAAGATGGGAAGGTGGAGAAAAAGTGGAAAACCCAGGAATGGGCTGGCTGAAGAAGGATCCTGAAATTGAACCCTACAGAAATAAGGGGAAATTTGTAAATATCAGAAACCTGTGCTAAAATTTCTGGCTGGAGTAGATTACTAACCCTCATAAATGCTGTTGATTCCAGCCCCACTGGACTACTTACAATTACTCTCTTCCTCTCAAAACAGTATTTTCCTGGAAGGTCTATGGGTATAGTAGACAGAAAAGTTTGAACAAAATGAATATGTTAAAAATAAAACAAAATATAGTGAACCTGTTTTTACAGCTTCAAAATGATGAATTTTTTCTCAGGTGTAGCTTGAAGATTAAAATTGAAAAAAACTCCTGCAGAATAAATTTGTGTGGAGGCTCAGGTGCCATGTGAGAAACATTGCTCCAGTAATGAACTCATGCAGTGGTCTAGTATCAGCCAGTAGAATTTCATACTTACTGAAAGAGACACTGCTAAGATAGAAATAAAACCTGTGATAGTACAAAGGAATAAAAAAATCCCCCAGGCTACAGGAAAGACTTTCTCTGCACTAACATGGAGGAAAACTCAACGACCTCTCAGTTCTGTTCTTCTCCACAGACAATGCTATAATGTTTTCAAGTCTGACAGATGCAGAAGAAAGCTGCAACATATTAAAATAAATAGAATAGAATCACAGAATATCCTGAGTTGGAAAGGACCCACAAGGGCCACAGAGTCCAACTCCTGGCCCTGCAAAGGACACCCCAAGAGTGTGTCTCACACACTGTGTGCCTGAGAGCATCATCCAAACGCTTTTTGAACTCTGTCAGGCTGGTACTGTGACCATTTCCTCGGGGAGCCTGTTCCAGTGCCCCATCACCCTCCGGGTGAGGAACCTTTTCCTGACATCCAACATAAACCTCCCAACAAAACAGGCCATTCCCTCGGGTCCTGTCACGGGGCACCACAGAATAGAGATCAGTGTCTGCCTCTCCTCTTCCCCTTGTGAGGAAGTTGTAACTGCAGTGAGGTCTCCCCTCAAGTTTCTTCTTCTCCAGACTGAAGAAGCCAAATGATCTCAGCCATACCTCCTATGGTTTCCCATCTAAACCCTTCAACATCTTTCTGGATGGTCTCTAACAGCTTTAGATCCTTCTTACTATATCGTGGCACCCAAAACTGCACACAGGACTCAAGGTGAGGCCACCCCAGTGTGGAGCAGAGCGGGACAACCCCCTCCCCTGCCCAGCTGGCAATGCTGTGCCTGGTGCACCCAGGACCCACCTGACCCTCCTGGCTGCCAGGGAACTGCTGACTCATATTCAACTGTGAATATAAATATCTAAATTGAACAGCATGAATTAAAAAATACTTTGCAAACTTTTAATTTCACTTATGAAAATGGAAATGAAAGCAATAAAATTTAGAAAATATTTGTGTCTTGGGTGATCTGATTCAGAGAGTTGTTTTTAGTACACGCCTTTGTTTTGCTCCATGAAATGTAAACAGAAAGATGATGCTAGTGCCTGTATTCTCTGCATCCGTGACAAAAGCTGGCAGGTTAACTTGGTAGATATTTTATACCGATGACTCTCTGTGAATGTTAATCCTTGTGGGTCCTTACAGTACTCAATAGCTTTTTTTTTTAAATTGCCTTTGCTGTTATTTGAATAAGCCTTAACAGTGAAAAATACAAGATGTAAACTCTCTGTTAGCCATTTGAATCTGTATGGAAATATTCATTGATGTTATGCACAGAAAACATAATTTCGCTTATCTGTCTATTCTCTTATCAACACAGAGAGCAGAAGCTTACTGCCTGGCCTGAACACTGAGTCTCAGGTCAGCTGGATTAATTGGTGCTAATATAATTAGTAAACACTGGGCAAGGTGTCAAGGGAAAATACACACCTCTCCTGTTCTCATTCTGGACCAGCAAACTGCTGAGTCCCATCTTTTCCTAACCCCAAGGGGTCTCTCTCACTCACAGCAAGTGTACACCTAAAATGCAGAAAAGCTCAGCAAAGTCTGTCATCAGAATACCAGATTTCCTACTGAACTCGCTATTGCCATCTAAAAAAAGTCACAAGCAGTGGTGCCGCTTCTTTCCGGCTGCTGGTGGTTAGGTCTGACTGGATGAAAAGTTCAGGGATCAATCCACGATGGACAGCTCTCCCTTCCCTTATAGCATCACGGGAGAGCACTGCTGCAACAAGAGTTCCACAGGCAGATCAAAAGAAGAAATTTTTTGAACCTCACTAACTCTAGCTTTGCCCCAACCATTGACCTCAGTGCTGACAATTTAAGAAAGGCTGGATAGTCAGACTCCTACTGTTATCAAGCTGCTATTATATTTTTTCATTTTTTCCTTTTTCTTAAGAGCATGAAAAGATCAGTGTGGGAATCCAAAGAATAGAGACAAATTAAACATCCTTGAGCTGTGAATGGTTTAATCTCAGTGCTGACTTCTAAGAATTTTACAATCCATAGAAGGTACTGCAGGTAGGCCACATTGGCCAGTGGTGGATAAGAAATGCCAGAAATCCAGAATGAGCTTAGTCCAGCCCACACATCCTGTGAACAGATCTTCTGAGGGACTTCAAAATGCTTATGTCTTCCTTATTCCTCTGGAAATTGTGCTACTTGAAACAAACCCATCATACCCCCATCTGCAATTATTTACTCCATTTTTCTTTGCTTACCTGACAGACTGCTGATAGCCTTTAGGGTGCTCCCAGTGATGGAGCAGACATGCTTGGACAGAGCTGGGATTCATCACTCTTGCAAGTTCAGCTGTTACCATTTGTAGGCTGGGGGTGAGTGCTACAAGGCCTCCGAATGTGTAATTTCCATCAGCTTCAAAGGATACCTCCACACAAGAAAGCCCATAGAACAGAACTGCAGGTGTTCTGCTCAGAATGCCTGAGAGCACGGGGGATAATTGATTTTCCTAAATCACAGTTTATACCTATCCTTTGGGAAGAAAGAAACTGCCTGCTCAAAATCAAGGCTGTTACCATATTATGAAAAGCTCAGTGAAAGACAAAGTAAAAAGAAGCATCATACACTCAGCAGCTTCATTCACCCAAATATCATCCACTCTGCAGAGAAAGAGAATTCTCCCAAAAAAACTTAAACAAAGAATTGTGTACAGACTACATCCTACTACGTATGTGTGAGGGGACAGAAAGTTGTATGAGCAAATCACCAACTCCACCAGCAACTCGAAATTTCAGATCCTCTAACTTCCATGTGATTGATTCTGCAGCCTTATCACAAGCATTGTGCTATAATGGTTAATGCTGAAAATTCACACATCCATCGACTCACAGTTATGTTGCCATACCACTCAGAAAGAAGCTAAGCTTGGCTTGAATTACTTGGCCTAATGTGTTTGGGGACCTCCTCCTGAACATATCTGGTGAGGGCAGGGTGTCTAAATCCCTGGTCAGAGAATTACCCTCAGGTCAGAACTGTTTCTTTTGGAATGAAATCTTGTGTCTGGTGGCAATGGACCATGGAGCTCTCAAATGCAGCCTTTGCTACCTGAGCAGTGGCTTCCACAAATTCATGTTGCAGAGGTTTAAGACATTTTAACCCTACAGAAATAGTAATTTGCTGGGAGCGAGGAAGCTGTTCTTACCATATGTGTGGAAACTACACAGAATGACTGAACAGATACTAAGCTCTTAGCCTGGCCTTCACATTGTTTACATCCTTGCACCCTCAATGAGCTAACACTTTCACTGGAGTATCCACTAACACGTCTGAACAAATATGTTCATATGACTGACCACATAAATAAATATTTGGCTGGCTTTCCAATTTCCAGATTATTTTTTTCAACTCATCGCCATAATTCTACTCTGTAAACAAACCCCAAATCCCAAGTAGGGATAAGAGGAAAATGTTCCAACTAGCTGATGCATACATAGCTCCTTTTGAAATTCTCAAGGACTTTGTGTTCTGTTTTGGCTATGTATAACTACTCATAAAACCAAACTCTTATAAAAGCAAGGTTTTTCTAAATCCAGGTTTGTAAGCATTTCCTGAGCCATAATTGGCTGTGCACAGCCAGCAGCTTTTCCAAGCAATTTTATATTGTGAAACAAAGTAACAATCCTCAAATAATCCCCAATACACCTAAGTGTTTGGATGTAAACACACCATCTAAATATACATTATTAATTACTACTGTAAAAATGACTTCATTGAGCTATCAATGCTTCTGCATTTTCAATACTGCAGTGGAAATACCTGATTATTGGCTGGCATCATCTACTAGCGATTTATTTATTCCAGTCTCAGTGGAGTTGCAGAAACCTAGCTGCTTTTTTTTCCCTAATATTGAAATATGTTTTGAGCTAACAATGATACATTCTCTTTCTAGCACTCCCACCACTGAATGTGTTATACCTGGTTGAAGTTCATAAATAATGACACTCACCCCACTTGCTGAGCTTGCTGTGTTCTGCTGCTGCTGCTGCCCTGAAACCTGAGGAACACCCATACAGTATCTGGCAGAGTAGAAAGGAATGTCCTGAGCAATGCCTAAGAGTAATATCTCTGCTGATTTGCCAGGACTCCCAGTGCTTCTGGTCATTAATCTTTCTCAGCAGAAAACAGATGGGGCTATTAGGCAGGCTGGAGTAATGGGGGAAACTGGCAAGACAGAGAAGGAAATGCATTATCTTCTGGGTAGAACTGCACATAAAAATGAGAACATTAAAAATGTATTTTTCATATTTAATTGGACGATGTATGATTATACCTACCAGAAAATAATGTGCAATGTGCTTTGTGCAGGGCATTTATAAAACTGTTCAGCTGTGCTAGGGCCTTATTTTCCCCTGTGGAGAGAAACAGCAGCTACTATTCTGATGAGGTTTTGGTGCTTTTCCCTCTAACACAGGGCTTACTCTGCTGCAACAGCTACTGCAAATAACACTACAAAGTGCCTCTGCTTGTTGCAGTAAAAGGAAAATGCAGCTTACAATTTACCGACAAACCACATGAAGCCAACCAGGTAAAAAACCAGTACTTTAGGAGTAATGGGAGCATACGTCATATTCAGTCTAACTAAGGCGATGGAACTGCAGGTACAGCTGCTAATTGCTTTACACCATGGCATCCAAGACGATGATTACAAATAGAAAAATAATAGCAAATACTGAAGTGGGGCCAGATTGTTTACATAGGAAACTAACAAGGCTGGAAGGAATTACTACAACTATGACTTAGAAAAAAAACCTGATAGATACTAAGAACTATCCAGGATAAACAAAGACATTTTCTAGGTCTGCCAGATAGGCAAATTGTAGATGATCCTTAGCCAGAAAATGATAGGATGGAAACTACAGCCAAACTTTTGAAGGTGTGTGTGTGTGTATATATATACATATTTTTTTTTTTTCCCCCTCTCTCTCTCTCTCTGTATCTATCTATATATATATCTCTACTGTGACAACAAGAGAAATATAATGGGAACATATCAGAAGGTTATGATAAGGTATTAAACAAGTGTTTTGCCTAAAACATGAACTTGCAGAGCCTGTTACATCACAGGGAGAAGCATGAAAACAAAAATAGAAGGACTACGTGCCAGGCAGCAGGTTATTATTTGGAATAATAATTATGTCTGAAATGTGATGGAATGTCAGAAGGTGCTGGAAAATACGTAGTTCCGGCTTTGGGACTTGAGAAGCTTGCAATGACCCCTAAATGTCAATGTTTTGTAAAGGAGAGGGAAAACGGAGACACAGAACAAAATGTGTGCAGATAAGAGCCCAATTTCTGTAATATTTTATTTCTGATCCGCTAATTAGGAAAACGCGAGCATTTAGGAAGGTTAAAGAGGAAAATACCCTCAAAACCTACTAGGGTGATATTCAAGGTAAATTTAAAAACAAACCCCTCTTTTTCTTTTTAAAGAATCAATGGCTCTAAATAAAAGGACTAGAAAAACTGAAATCATCAGATTAAAATAGAAAGGGCTGATAGATAGCCATGGAGTATGGTACCCCTTGGATGAATGGAAGACAAAGACAAGGAAACGCTGATATGACTAAATGGGAAATTTCAGAAGTTATTCAAGCCAAATAGGAAACCTTCAGAGAATGGAAATAAACTGTGTAAAGCTGAAAGGAAGGTATGTAATAGTTAAGATGGAGTTTGAGGAAGCTAAGAGGGAATCTGAAGAGCAAACAGTAGGAAGTTAAAACTGAAAATGAAAATTTGCTCAGTACACCAGAAGCAGAAAGTGGAGATAACCGGCAGGCCACCCCAAACAAGTAGAAGAAACAATTAAAGACAATAAGGACATTGCCAAGAATCTAAATGATTTATTTGCATCAGTCTTCACCGAGAGGGTGCTGGAGTGGTATCTAAATGAGAGACTCACACTTTCCAAATATCAAAGATAAGGAGAGGTCATGGATTGAAGACTCAAGAGAGAAGTTGGTGGAACAAATCAATAAATCAAAGGCATTAAGTCACCAGGTTTATCTGCTATTTCTGGAAGATTTCAGGAGAAAACTGAGAATTAAGTAACAAAATTCCTACCAAATACTTACTACAGCAGAAGACTGGAAGACAGTCAGTGTTATAACTGAGTCGGGGATTTCTTTTGTTGTCGGTGGTGGATTTTTTCAGTGTGGGAGGAGCCCTGGCAGTTACAGACAGATATGTAATCCTACCTTGCCATCAGGTAAATTGTTTGAAATGTGCTAAAAACCTCCAAGCCCCACACCTCTCAAATTATGAAGCACAGAGACAAACATGACATGACAGATACAAGTCAGTACAGTGTCTATAAGGACAAAAAAAGGGACTCTTTGTACCCACTACCAATCTCTGAGCTAGTTACACCAGCCAGCACACCTAAGCCTACCCAGGCAGTCCCAAGACTCACTGTACAGTCAGGCAAGTAGCAAATTATTACCTCCCTGCTCCCCCATCCTCATCAAATGACCACTGAGAAGAGAATAATGAGAAGAATGCTGATAATGGTACAGCCAAATAATGTACAGGTTATGCTGCTGTAGAGCAATCCAGTCCATCCTTGGGCAACGTTGTTAAGCCAAGGAGAAACGAACATCCGGAAATGAAGATTTTTAATACATATGGAACACAATGGTGGCCACGCTGAAGCTCTGACTGGAGATTTTATGTAGGCACAACGAGTGTCAGGCTCTCTTAGGTCAGCTTTTGGGATCTTTCTGCACACTGGTTAATCAACAGTCTCTGTGCTGCAGGGTTCTTCTCATTCTCAATCAGCACAGTGACCTGTGCCTTTAATGGTAATACAGGACTTGGGGAATTAAGACCTTGATGTTTTTAAAAATATATATCTTAGCCAGAATTGAGCACTAATTTCACTTCTTCCCAGCCCTCTCCAGCTTTTTATGTAAATCTTAACATAAAGCCATTAAGAACACAAAAAAAAAAGCTCTTTGGAAAATTATGCAGTGATATATTCTTATGCAGCCAACACTCCCAGGGGAAAAAGTGAAAACTACACACAGCCTCCCGCCCCTTTTTATTTCTTGTCAAAGATATTGCCTTTTTTGGCTTTTCTTATATATACACAGAATGATGAACTGATATTTGTAGTTTAAATGTCTGGTTTAACTGCGTGGTTTCCACCGTAACAGAAAGCTCTCACAAAATGTCAGGTTAGAAATAAAACCAAGCTCTAGAGGGATGAAGTGGGGAGGAAAGTAGAAGGTCCAGTGGCTGAAAAACAAAATGGAAAAACGTGAGCAGAACGCAATGTGGATCCATTTCCCAGCTCAGGCAGTGGTATTGGTATATGTGGTTGTTTGGGGTTTGGGGTAGGGAGACAGACACATCTCTCACTGAGTTGTTTCTGCTTTCTCTATTAACATTGCAACAGAAATTACAAATAGCCCTGCAAGGGGTAGTGCACCTCATCTCTTCCTCCCATGTAAACACAACATTAATACTGAAGATAAAGAAAATGGCAAAAAGTCCAGTGTCTTGTTTTCTGCATTTTGCTTGTTAGGTTCCTGTTCGCCCTCCAGCAAACTCCTGTGTGTACCGATGTTGTGAACTTGACCAGTCCACGTTCAAGCAAACACTCACTCAGATTCCCAACACATTCTTTTCTCCCCGTCCAATGGGGAGTTTATTCCTAACAGTTCTGCTCCTTTTAATTATAAACTCCTTTAACGAAGTAGTTCTGAGACCTTGCAGCAGGCAGCAGGAGAGCACCAAGGCTACTAGTTGCCTTTTTACTAGTTTATATTCCCTGTTCAGCAAAGAAGTCCACTTAAAGCCTAAGGCCCAGTGCCTTCACGGATGGGCAGCACTGAAATGAGCCTACGAATCAGTATTCCTCTGGTACAATGTGCCTTATAGGTAAAATCCAATTCTTGCCTAAAAAAGATAAAGGGTTAGAGCCAGGCCCTTTATCTTATGCGACACATGTGAACAAGTTGCTCTGATGAAAACAGACCTTAAACTGACAAGTTTTGTTCACTTTCTGGCAGAGCTACTGATCTTCTTTACTGGACCACCAAAACTGAAGATGGCAAAGAAACACAAGGGAGATATTTCCTTGGCAAGGAAAGGAGCAGCATTTAGGACTGGGGCAAAGGCAGGGTGGGAAATAGGGGATTTTCCTGATAAAACAATTAATTTGAGAATAAAAGACCAACTGATATCATGTATACAACTGAACCAGTAACACACCTTCTCAGGAGTGCAGTATTGTATAAGCGTCCCCTGTGTTTTCAAGGCTAATTCAGACCTTTGGCTCATCCTGCATTAACAAGGTCATCCATGTTAACAGGGCCCCTGTGAAAGTTCACAGGTGAACGTTCCCTTTTAGAGTAGTGCAGATTTGAAATTCACAGGACAGCGACCCGAAGATCTTCCTTTACAGATAAAAAGCATGTCAAATTATTAAATAGCAACATGAAATCCTATATTCTGAAGGTCTGTCTGTGCTCTGCAGCCAAGAGAGCGGAGTGCAATCCCAGCCCCTGCCCAGTCCCCACCTTCGGTGGCTTGGAGGGCGCCTGGCCGGCCCTACTCGCCATCACCTCACGAATGCTAAAGCTGACAGGCCTGGGATAGTCGGGGAAGGGATGGATGAGCATAGTCCGAAGACATGTCACTTCAAATTTCTACTGTTAGAACTGCCAAGTATGATATAAAAACAGAAAGTATTTCTCAGTTTGAAGTTTGAAGACCAGGCCCCAAACGCTGAGTGGCTCCTGCCTCGGTGTCCCTGTTGGCCACACACGGGCTCCACGGTGCTAACTGTTGTTCTCTGCCGTGAGATATTTGAGGGCCGCGAAGCCGTAGTGGCGCGACATGTCCTGCTGGAACTCCTCCTTGAGCGTCTTGAGACAGATGCGGTATTGCTTGTTGGAGCGGAACTTGGTGATGTCGAAGCTGGGCGCGTGCGGCATGTGGATCATGTAGGCGTTGGGCAGCACCGTGAACTCGTACTCCTGCGGGACAAAGACAC
The DNA here is from genome assembly GCA_013398955.1 of Callaeas wilsoni. Classification (NCBI taxonomy): domain Eukaryota; kingdom Metazoa; phylum Chordata; class Aves; order Passeriformes; family Callaeidae; genus Callaeas; species Callaeas wilsoni. The sequence goes on along the minus strand of VWPU01018105.1, from coordinate 204,158 downwards.
GGTTGTCAGGGTGATCCCAGCCCTCCTGCACGGCATCTCTCCTGCACCTCCACAGTCAAGCGTGCTCCTCCATGTAACAGCGTAGTTTGTGTCTCAGGAACAACAAACCCATCAGGGATCTCAAATAAGCTGCCTTTCTTTTCAAGTAGCTTTTTCTTGGTTTTGTGAAAGATCTACTTTCTCTTTTTGTAAAATCATAGAATTGTTTGGGTTGGAAGGCACCTTTAAAGATAATCTAGAGGGACCTCCCTGCAATGAGCAGGGACATCTTCAACTAGATCGGGTTGCCAGAGCCCCATCCAACCTGACCTTGCATGTTTCCAGGGATGGGGCATCCACCACCCCCTGGATAATCTCCCTCAGTGTTTTACCACCCTCTTGGTGAAAAACCCCAACTGTTTTAAAACATTTTACTCCATATAAAGCAAATAATGGGGGAATGGTACAAAAGGCACACCTGATGCCATGTCTGCCACACAGATTTTTCAGTAGTGTGCTTGCAACAACACAGCTGTGACTACACAGCATGAGTCTCAAGTGTCCATGCAAAAACATGGCTTTGCCTCTACAATTTATTTTGCTTGGGATGCTGGAATAAGCTACATGTACAGAGGCAAAACTGTATGGCATATGTTGCTTTGCCTATATGCTAAGATACTTACAGAGACAAAACTGTCCAAAACTATTTATAAACCTGAAATAAGGGGAGAATATGATATCATTTATAGGCAATGTGTGAAAATGAACCTGCTAATTCCATATGCTTTGAGATGTTTTTATGCAAAGTTCTCTTTCACGAAGTTTGAGATACTGTGCTAACTCTCCTTTTCCTGTAAAACTGCTTCACTAATTCTCTTTATTTATATCTGACAATTCTTGTTGTTAAAAAAATAATGGTTAATTTAAGTCTCAATTATTCCTGTTAGATTCTTTCAATTTTTACACAGAAATATATGATGATTAGAGCAAAGCTAGAAAAAGCCTGATCCTTAAAAAAGCTGAAAGTTAACCAGTGTAGGATATGCAACAAACAGGTATCTTCTACAAGGAACTGGGTAAGGGATGTGAACCTCATTATTCTGTAGCCAAGCAAAGTCCTCTAACCACTTTTTTCATATAGAATCTCAAGAAGTCTGAGTTATATTGGATGCAAATTATAAAGAAACTTTTAAGCCTCCACAGGTAAATTTCCTACTTTCTCACACAGTTTCTATCTACAGCTGTTGCTGGATATTAACCCTCTCTACATAAGAAACTGTTCAGGGAAGGAACAGCCACAGAGCACGCTGGCTTTACGGGAAGTGGTGCACATCTTCCTCTGGTTTGCAATGTCCAATCACTTGTACATTTAGGAGTCTGTGCAGGGATGAAGAATATCTGCAGCAGAGAGGCAGAGTACTCCTAAATATTTTAGTAGGGAAAGAGATTTATGGGAAAAAGCACACTTGTGCTGATAAACCTGAGTGTTTCACCTACATGTGCTGGACAGCTAAGTGCAGATGCAGCTCCTTCTTCCTTATGAGAATGCCTGTTCCCTGACAGACAGCGCTAAACTGGTAAATCTTTGTTCCAACTTACAATACTGTCATACACAGGAATGGGGTCCTCTGAGCTTCTGTGTGGGGTGAAAAATGTATAGCAAGAGCAAAATAATCTGATGCTCATGGGCAGAATTTATTTATCTGGAAGATGCTTAGGACTAATGGGGAACCAAATGCAAAACCAAAGGCTGGCACCATGGAGTGAGCAGAGCTGATAAACTACAAACTACAGAGAATGTCTCTAAGGGACCTTAAAACTATGGACTAGAGCGGCAGAGGAAGATGCATCCCCCTCACACAACCTTTTCTTTGTCCTCTGTTTGCATCTCAAGTCTAATACTGCAGGTCAGAGACTGTCTACACTCTGCACTGCAAACTGTTCAGCACAGCAGTGTTCCCATCCCTCTGAATGGCCTTCAGGCACATAAAGCCTTCCAAAAAATTCTGAGTCTGCTGCTAATAATCCCCTTTGAAATATGCTGGGCTAGGGTTCTGGAAAATGAGACTCTCACAGTCTACTAGCACAGTCACTGGAAAGGTAGGGAAAGGTTTCCTAATGACCTCTCTACTACATGGAAGCCTCTGTTGAGAAGGGAACGCACTTGCAGGAACCTCTGTCCCTACCTCCTAGATTACAAATTCTTTAGATGGAGAATGGCATTATCTGTGTCTTTGTACAGCATCCAGCTCAGTGGACACCTGCACGCTCCCAGAATAACAATGACGATTATCTCCATGCCATGTCCTGCTCTGAGGGATGGTAGTGGCACAGGCTCTTGGAAAGGGATCTGGAACAAACCTCTTGACAGACACTGCAGCTGTGAGGAGCAGTGAAATAACTGAGAAGCTGCTCTGCCTGCTGACAATGAAGCAAGCCAAGCAGCTGACAACAACCTGATCTGTGCACACCCCAAAGCAGAGGAATGCCACAGGGGAAGTAGCTGTGCGATCCCGTGTCTCCTCCAGGCTCATTTTGTGGGAGAACCTGCCAATACCCATATTGCTACAGAGGAAAATGAAGCTTCTTTTGAATGTGATAATGTATTCAAGGCTGGAAGAGCAAGAAAAACAATTTCCCAGAGTTAATTCCAACCCAATGGTCATTTAAAATAATTGTGCTATGATGAACTTTGAAAAACGTTTCCGTTTCCCATGTGTGAATATCTGTGCTGGGCAGACACCTCTGAACAGAAGAGTTAAATCCTGAATGTGACGTAAGAGCTGTCACTGGGAACAGAAGCCTTGTTACCCATATTAACAAATAATAAACCATTACCCTGGCACTCTCCACAACTGATGGTTAATTGATTAGTGCTTGGAAAGTGCCCTGGAAAATTACAGTGCTATAGCAGAGCAAAATATTACTAACATTAACGTAAGGGACATTTTTTTTTCTAGTCTTTAATAATTTTTTCTCAACATAAGTAGGTACAAATTTGCTGGGAATGCCTTTGGCAAACAGAGGGCAAGTGGCTGCAAGCCCAAGGTGACCATGTGGTTTTGTAAGCAGAAGTAGAAAATATCCTTCCCATACATGCCTGCACACAAATACACTGTAGCCCACACCCCAGAGACACAATCTACCACTAACTTGCTCCAAGCCCTGAGCTGCTCTGCTTCACATAAATTGGTAAGACTTGAACAGAGAAGGATCAGCTATATTCCAGATTCATAGCAGAAGCTATCACAGGAAGATAAAGATTGTCAAAACATATTTTTTTGGTTAGCATGAAATGCTACTAGTTCAAACACTGGGATTGAAACCAAACTGAAAAAACCTACAACAAACCCGAACTAAACAGAAATGCCATGACCCAGACCTTGCGGATTAGCACAGTGGGTAGCTCCCCATCCAAGAACAGCAGGGCCCTGCAAATCCTGCCATTTCAGTGAGCAGCAGCACCAGGCTCCCATGGAGCCATAGTCGCTGCCAGCCTCTAAGATCTAGGTTGGTGGCAGGGACCTTGGCCTTGGCTCTCAGAACTCTGAGAGCTCTGCTGCCAGTCTGGGACTCCTGAGCTTTCTCTGCATCCTTATTCTTATAAATCCTGCCCAGCAGCTTCATTCCAAGTCATAGATGCAAGAAGCAGGTAGCCCAAGGCTCAGGTACCTGGATCCTTTAGAGTCTGCTCCACAGCCCCAGGCTTTGGAAATGTAAAGACTTTGGCTTTGCAGGAATGTGCTGTAAATCCCAGCAAGAAATTAAAGATACTTGCCTAGAATTCAACTGAAGATTAGTTTTTGAATTCTAAATTAGCATGCAGGACTCACAAACCTCTGTTTAACTGAAAAAAATCCAGATAGGTCTACAGATTCCCTAATAAGTGATGGGATTGGCAACAACTGCTGCAATGCTTTGGTCAAGAGGAGAGCACTACAGGGGTTGTGCCTCTGCGAACAATGAATTTCTTAGAACTGACAAATAAATGAGCTCAGACTCAGTTCTTCATTTAATACTTGACAAGCATTAAACTGAGTGTTCCCAACTCAAGAAGCACTTATTGAGGAGCTCAGTAAGGCCAGAGGAACATTTTTGTGATGCAAAGCGTGACACCTTCCTCCAGGACACAGATTTCATTGTAACAACCCTGCTGCAGAGCCCTGGGTGAGATACTGGCGTGCCATCTCCTTACCTGTGCATCCAGTTCCATGATGTGAGCTACTTTGTTCCAGCCAAATCCCACAAACCGCCTGTCATACTCCGGGCAGTCCTTCCTCACGACGACGTATGGCTCAAAGTCTGCTTCCCACTCCACGCGGTAGGGGGTGGTGGCTGTTCGCCACTTGGCAAAATTTGTTGGCGCGTGCCCTTTCGTCCAGACGTGGTACCTAGAACAGACACGAACAGCAGGGACGTGGGGAGGCAATTAGATAGAAAGCATCTTGGCGAGGCAACAAAATATTACCTGTTAGATGAAATGCTCAAAAATAAGGACATTAGCTTCCAGTTCACATCATCATTTTCAGGGTGCGGCGGAGGCAATTTCTAGGACTATTTCCAGCACGCCTCCAAGGGCTCAATGCTTAAACACATCTAGTTGGTGAAGGATAGTGTGAAAACAGCACCTCATGCTAATGTGGGAAACAATTACACAGTACCCTGTCAGTTCATCTGCACTACAAGTGCTGTGTCTTATTCCTAGCAACCAAGCAGCTGCATCGGTCGGTGCTCTAAAATTGGTGTGGAAATCTGCAGCTCAGATAAGGTCCCTAAAATTAGCTCTTGCTCCACCATTGTGACATTCACAATCTGTTTTATAGGCAATTTCATAATTTGCATGACAGACACCTGCAGCTCTGGGTAGATGTTCCGTTTTATTAATTACAGTTATTACTGTGGCACGAATCAAGATGCGTAATTACATTAATAAGTAAAATATTACATAAAGGCTTTCTGCTCTAAGTTCTGCATTGTAGGGAGTACTCCTGTGATCCTCAGTAAGGTAATTAATTTGATTTACAGAAAAGATCCTTTTATATTTTGTTAATCTTGTTTAGGTCACAGCAGGTCTCTTCCTAGCACAGCTTGAATCCACCCCATTAGTGCCAGGGTCAATGACTCTCTTGTCCACTTCTTTTAACACTTTCCAAAAATCAATGAGACAAGATCTTTCTGCAGATTCATAGATTAATTAATGAAACAAAGGCATAGCAGGTATCTGGATGACAACACTGAGATATGTAACAGAAGGGACAAAACAAATATCCTGCCAGTTTGTAAAGTAAAGTACATTCAATTCACAGGGATGACTCACATGCTGAAAGTGAAGGGATATGAGCATTAAATATTGCAAAATTACAACATGATGTAATGTTTCAGTCCCAGAAATTCTCATAACATTGTAAGGAATATAAAATCACAGCCAAGGAGTTTTCATTTGGACATATTTATATGGCTTGTAACAGGAGAATCAGAGGTGTTCAGCTTTGCTGACTCTCTGTTCAGGGCAGCGCAGGAAGACTGAATTATTAGGATGGCATTGGGGTCACAAGTAATGTATGGTCCTTTGTATGTTGCATTTCTAAATTGTAAACAGATTTCACCACTTTCAGATCTCTCACCTGGGGACCAGGAAAAACGAAACCCTTCTGTATTAAAAAAAACTGACAGTGAAATAATTCTCCAGAGATTATTAGACAGCAGTGCCAGATTCACAAAGATGCTTATAATCCTTAATGCCCTCTAGAACCACTGCAAAAAAACCTATCCCTTTTCTTGGCCTCTTTTGGAGATGACTGGCTAACCTACCCTGCCACTAATGTGCAGCTATCTGTGCTGGAAAAAAAACCCCCAACAGTCACAATGTGGGGTTTAAAATATTGTAAGATTGTGGAGGGTGCTGTATCTTCTAAAATCCTACCTCGGGCAGTTTGAAGTTAATTATGATAATAATAATAATAATGACTGCTAAACACTTATTAAGTGATTTGTATCTTCAAAGACCCATACAAACTTTGGTTAATTGAGAGATTCCTGCAGAGAAGCAGCCAAATGCTGCTATTATTCTAGTAACACTCTCGCACTGATTTAAACAGGGGGTAATGGGATACTAACCATAAAAAGAATTCAATTTCTTTCCACCCTTTTTGGAGATATCAGTGTAAGCACCTATAGCAGCTCAAGTATAACCTCTTTGAGTCAAGAGAGCAAACTAGCAGGGAAAAATAAATAATTGGGAAGAGACAATTAAGAGAAAATATGGAACTGGGGTTGCAGAGACAAAACAAAGCAGAAAGGAAGGAGTAGATTTTATCGTACAAAACCAAATAACAACAGAGATTATCTACTTGCCTCTTCAGAGTGATTGATGTGAGTGGAAGGAAAGAGAAAGGCAAAAGGATAGCTAAGGTCCGGACAAAGAGATAAATGAGTCAGGATGCTCAAAGGAGGTGTGCACACAATAGTGACAGAGGAGTAATTAGACTGAAAACAAGAACGGTGAGAGGATTATTGGACTACACACATATCTGTACATACAAAATATATGGGTTCATACACAGATAATCTGCTGGAACTGGTTCTTGGTCAATGGCTGATTACGTGAACTGTACTGCAAAGAAAGATAAGCAGGCACTATTCCATGGAGGTCCATAGAGAGGAAGCTCCCATTAAAGGATGAGTCGTTTCCAACAGACTTTACCATCGGTGACACAGTTGGGAGAAGAGGTTCACTGTCTATACTGGTATTCCATCTCACAGGACAAATGAATAAACGTAATTTTCTGCTCAGGCCCTTCTCACTCAAGACTTAAATACACATTGAATTTTAAGGCCACACTCAATGTGACTGAGTCCCCGGAGAACTTTGTGAAAATTGTGAACAACATATTTTTCACTATGCTCACAATTTTGACAAATCCAAACCAAGTAATTCGATCTCCCTAAAATCCCGATGAGTTTCTTTCCCACGGTTCATGGAAAACAACTGGAACACACCACACCCCCTCCTTCTCCACTTTGGATCCCATGTTTCATTTTACTTGTGTTATTGATTGCTTTTATTAAAAATAAAATGTCAAAACTATAGTAAACTTTGCTAAAGTTAGAAAAATGAAGTAGTTATTCTTCTCAGAGTGTTCTTCCTCCCTTCCTTGTCCCTCTAAGCTTCCTGTTTCAGTGATAAAGATAATTTGGTGAAATAAGAACTTTCCCAGTTCTGCTCTCAGATGCTTAAACATTTTACTGGATTGTGGACGCAATCAGTTAATTAGTTAATCAGTCATTGCTATTTATGTTTTCTCAATACGATGATGTGTCTTTCTACCAGCTGTGGTTTCCCTGTGCCTGGATGTGTGTGGGCAGTACACTTGAGGCTCATCAGCTCTTAGCCAGCCCCTGAGCAGGCACATCCTCAGGAGCACACTCCCAGCCACCAGCTGCCAAGGGAGCCAGCGAGCTGGCACAGAGCCCCCGCCGTGGCGGAGGGTTTCTCACAGCACACCTTGCCAGCCACAGATGCTCACTTGCCTTCTCTTTTCTTCTGCTGGTGACTGAGGGATGTAATTGAGAGCCGTTGTGTACTTCTTAGCTGCCCAGAGGTAGAAAAGGTCACGATTTCAAAAAGAGGTGACAAAAGCAATTTCAGTGAGGGAAAGATTGTAATCTACCGTGTGGTGTGAGGGACTGGGATGCTGCAGGCACTCTCAGCAATCATTGTCACAGCAGTCCTCCCCAGCTCACTCCCACCTGCTCAGCGCCAAATTGCAGCATTATTAAAGCACCTTGAAGGTGGAGGTAGAAATTCTCAGCCCAGATCGCAGCTGCTTGGTGGCTGTTGATAGATTTGAGCAATGAAATGAGCCAAAACAAACTGGGGAAGCATTTGTAAAATGCATCCTACATTAATATGTACACCAGCTGCAGACTGCATGTCCTTCAAGTCTTATTTAACCTTGCTTTGGAGAAACTCCCACTGATGTTAAACACATTTTTGCCTGAGTGAGACTTGAGAAAGGATTTGCAAATCCAGCTGTGTACGTAACACACCAACATGCTGTACAGCTTGAAGATGAAATCTGTAGAGGAAGGCCACCACTGTGCAGCTGACTGCTGGTGGAATGCAACCCCTGAAAATCTTGAGGGTGTTATTTTCCACTGGAAGGACTTTTTTCACTCAGCAAAGGGAGAGACAACTATTTTCTATCAACAGATGTCTTGTTAATTTTTATGTCTTTTGACTGTTAAAGAATGGTGGCAGAGGGAAAGGTACTTGCTCTATCAGTATCCTTAAGTAATTTTCCAGAGGCGTGCCTCTCTCAGTCACCTCAAGTTTCTATTTCAAGGCAGCCACTGGTAGAATTCTGACACTGATCAGAATTCTGTTTTCCAGACTCACACAAGCTGTCTGCTATGACATGTGCATGCAACCATATGAGGGAAGGGTGGCTGCTGCAATGAGAGAGGTGTGTAATATAGGGAATGGGAGAAGTGTGAGGAAAGCTCTAAAGTAAGAGAAGGATGGGAGAAATAGGATAGTGAGCTCCTCTAGCCATGGATAATGCCTAGCTTTTTCATAGCTTTTATCTCTAGATCTCAAAATACTGCAAAAAGGAGAGGTGAACATTGTTACCTGTATTTCAGAGATGGAGAACAGAGATGTAAGAAAGCAAAGTGATTCGTGTAGCACCTCTCAGCAGGGTAGTAGTGGAGCTGAGAAGAGAACGCAGGTCTCCTAAGCCCCCTCTCTGTGCAACATCATAAGGCCATATTGTACTCTTCCCATCGCTGAGATGCTCTACAAACGTCTGCTAATCAGACCTTACCACACACACCCAAGAGATGGTTAACCCCTGGTAGTTGCATTTTAAAACTGAAGAGTCTGGCAGATAATAGAAGTGACTTGTTCACAGCCACAAAAGGAGTCTGCTTCAGAGAGGAGCTCCAAATTTAGGTGTTCGTTGCTTCTTAGCCTGTAGTCAGAGTACTCTCTTACCTCTGCATGGAGGAACTCTAGATATTTAAGCAGCTGTCTCACACTTGAAAACAGCATAAGACAAGCTTGTGTTTGTTTTTCCAGTAAGGAAGAGAACCAATGAGCAGAGATACATTACTTTTGGTCACATGAGAAGACCCAGCTACCCAGATAGTATTTGGCAGCCAAAAAGGAAATTACACGCACTTGAGTGTAATGGTCACGCTTGATTTTGTAGTGCAATAAAAAATGATGAAAATAAAACAAATTCGATTTAACAACTGAAGTCCTTCAGTAGAGGACTGTAATACAAGATAAAATGCTGAGCTTACAGACAGAATATATCCACAGGATTCTGTTCACTGCCTCTTTACGAAAATGGAAAAAAATTCCAATAAATTTCTTAATGCAGCTGACAGTGAGAGAGAAGAACCAAATATTCAGAAGAACATAAAAATAGAGATAATGACCACAGGTTCAAGAGTACTTTCCATTACCTGAATGTAAAGAGGGTTCCCATGTCCAACATAGATAACAGCTCTGCTTTTGACTTGGGGAAGGAGAGTCGGTAGCGTAGGGTCTCAAAGGCAGGTACAATCAGAGCTTTCTTGGTGTTAGCTAGATCTAGCTGGATGACAGACTTCCTGGCAAAGAGAAACAACAAACAAAAGCAGGAAAATTTTCAGATGAGCAAACCACTGGGCTTTTCAAAATAAAGTGCAGAGAATGGGCAGTTAGATATTATAAATGTAACTGTGGCCCATATCTTTCCCCAGAGGAGCTTCACATTTTCTTCTGCTTTTGGTCTGCTGCTCTAAGAGCAGGGAGAGCAACAGAATTCCAAATGGGCTTGTGTGTTTGACTGATCAATGCTGCCCTGACAGACTGCAGGCAGCAGAGAAGAGCTGTACACTGGATGGACTGGGATGTCTCTCTTTTTCCTTCCTTTTGCTGCTAGTTGTTCAGTGCAGAGACTGTTTTGGTGGGTGGGTGTGTGCACATATGCATTTCACACAGCAGGGCTCTTTTCCAGGCAGGGGCCTTGGGACAGCTGTTGCAGCAGAGGAGCAGCTTAGCAATCTCTCATCCTGCCTGCCAGAGGTGTTCAGTCTATTCTTTCCTAATAAACTAAAACTCAAAGAAAAAGAAGTTACTTTTCCATCCCCCAACTGAATCTTACTATGCCTGTCATTAGAAATAACTCTGTCTCAATTTTCCTTTCATTATCTCCATATATCATACCAGAAATATGCCTCTCTCTCCCTGTCAAAATCAGTTCCCCTTAACAGGATTCACTGTCCTGACTTTTATGTTACTGCAACAAGGAATCAAGGACAATGTTGACAAGCAGCAAACTCTCTACAGCCTTTTAAGTTGAAGAAATTGGGATCACTGTCCTAATAACAGAAGGACCAAACAAACCATTTTTCTAGGCCCAGAATACCTAGAATTCATTTATACTGCTGTCAGAGAAAAAGAAAAGCATTACTACTTAATAAAATCTGAATTTTAGAGAATTCATACCACCCTATAGGACTGTTCTACAAAAAGCAATCTGTTCTCAGCTCCTTACTGCAAAGTTTGCATTGTTTAAAGAGTCTCTGACACATTCCAGTTAACTTTTCACAACTGAAGGATTTTAACAGCGTCTTATCATAACTGATTTTTTACTTTCTTCACTATCTTCTCCCTCACCATCACTAAAGGCCAAGATGCCTGCATGTCACTAGATGACTCCTTCACAATTAGCATTTGTGACCTTCCAGAGTTGTTGAGCAGTGCCAGTGTACAGTCTTTATGATGCTTTTAAATGTTTCATCCCTTTCACACTTCTCTGAGAGCAAGGGATACTAATACAGTTTCTTTTCCAAAATCTAAGGCTTTCTGGTCTTGGTGCAATCTATCAGCCTTGAGCAGTACAGCTTTCAGGACTCAGTTCTAGGAGGGAGCAGGCAACATTTGTAGTGATGCTCATCCTTTGGGCTCTGCAAGGAAATAGAGCTTCCATTTATGGCTGTTACTATAACTTTGTTTTATGGAGAGCTCAAAAGGCCCAGGCAAAATTCAAGGCCTTGCTGTGCTTGGCACTGTCAAAGACTAGGAAACAATCCTGCCCACCAAAGTTTACAGTCTGAAGCTGACCAAAGCTGCAGCAGGCACAGGTATCAGGCACAACTAGCAGCAGAAACTGTTGGATAGAGCAACCTGTGTCAAAGCTAGAGCTGAACGTGACTCATTTTCTAAGATATGGGATATAACCACAAAAACGCTGTCGATATCAGCAATCCTTTCCGCACACTCCCTGCTGCTCTTGTCACCTGCAAATTTCATATAGCTGTCGGAATAAATGATAGTACCTTCATGATGAAATCAAAAGGCAGAGGGAACAAACTGATAGAAGAGCCTGAAATCACTTGCACTGTCAAAGGTCAACATGAAAAGTGAGGTAAGTGAAGAGAAACAGAGGTCTGGAAACAAGATACTTGAGGTGCATATAGTCAAACACAGAGTTCTGGTGGAGATACTTCCAGAGTGAAATAAAATAGCAGGATATTCTCTGCAGAAATATTTTCAAGAGATATGCAAGCATCTGAGGTGCATGTTGGTATGGTGGGTTGACCTTGGCTGGACACCAAGTGCCCACCAAGTCACTCTCAGCCCTCCTTCTTTGCTGGATAGGGGAGAGAAAATAAGATGGAAAACAACTCATATGTTGAGATAAGGCAGTTTACTAAAGCAAAACCAAAAGGCTGAGTGTGCATCAACAAAGAGAAAAATAGAAGATTTTATTTTCTACTTCCCATCAAGTGATGTCTCACCACTTCCAAGGAAGCAGGGCTTCAGCACATGTAGTAGCTGCTCCAGAAGGCAAGCATTCTAAATAACGAATGTCCTGCCTTCCTCCTCCTTTTCTTAGCTTTTATATCTGAGCTGACATCATTTGGCATGGATTCTCCCTGTTCAGTTTGGCTCAGCTCTATTAATTGTGGCCCCTCCCAAGATCTTGCCCACTCCCAAATGAGGAGCAGCTCTGATGCTGTGCCAGTGCTGCTCAGCAGTAGCCAAAACACTGGTGTGCTATCAACACCTTTCCAGCTACCAATGCAGAGCACAGCACTGGGAGGGATGCCATGGGGAAAGGAACTCCAGCTCAGCCAATACAGGTGGTAAGGTTGAAGTGGAGGGGCTCTCCAAAATGGAGCTGGGAGTTGACACATGCTCAGAGAAGAAGCCCAGCAGCACTGATCTCTGAGTAGAACCATTTGCCCTTGATGTGGACTCGGTGACATAGAAGATGGATGCAAGGGGAAGAAGAAATCACTGCTGGTATCCAGATGTTGAACTTGAGTGACAAAGGACAACAGAGGCCATTTAAACTGTGGTAATGGCAGAGAGGACTTGTTAGAGGAAAAAACACCTTCCATTTTCTTCTCATAACTTGGCTGGTGGTCTGTTCCTTGGACAACCAGCTGAAAATCTAACTTTTTCACCCTGGAAGCAAATTTACCTTTTCATTTTCTGTGGGGTGACTTTTCCTCCTGTTTTGAGTGGAGGTGCTATTTGTTGGTTGGTTCTGTTACACTTTAGGAATAGGAAAATTTTCACTGTTGGCACTGCCAGACATGTGGAATACAATGCAGGGGATATGCTTGCTTACTTTGCAAGCTAGCACTGGGTAAACCATGTAAGTCCTGCACTATCCTTATGTGGGCTGTTTTTTTGGATTCAGTAGTATTGATTCAGTATCCACTTTCCTTTCCTGTCCTTTCCCCCCAAACCCCAAACCAAGGATTTATGACTATGATGAGCTAGCTCTCTTTGTGCTAGTGTTGTCCAGGAAACCATTTCCCAGGTATCTTTGTGTTCAGGCCTGATGTGTGTCACTCTGACACAGTGAAGGTTGGGTTAAATTTTAAATCTAATCAACTGTATTTTTCACAAAGCAGCGAAGAAATTAATCTTAAATCACAAGAGTCTCCTCATGGGTTGAATGAACTCCAGCACATTGGTATCAATCTTCTCCTCTGCCTGGCTCTTTTCAAAAATTAACAGAGAATTGTCATCCTCATGGAAGCAGATAGTATCATTCCCATTTCTGGAGGATAGGGAAGCTCAGACTCAGAAAAGTTAGCAACCTAATCCTAAAGCACTGCACTCAGGGAGAAAAAAGAAAAATAAAAAGAGTCCATTGGCTCAAATTTGCTTCTACCGTAAGGATTCGGTAAGTGGTTGGCTGCAAGTAACAAATATGGCAGTCACTGAGCTTGTGGTAAGAACTGGACAGTTGTCAACTCACTGATAAATTCATTAGAATGCTCTTCCTCTCTGCAAATGCAATGAATTCATAGACTACAAAGGCGAACAACAAAAAAACCCCAGTAGGCACAATCTGAACGATCTCCCTAGCTGAGATGCTGAAAAATAAGCAGAACTACTTCACAGCTCATGTTGTAGGGCACAAGTATAAAACTCATGGATGGAGATTGGATGCTGGGTCCCAGTTCATGCTAAATATGACACTGGAAACCAAGGGCACATTTTACACGAATGTGTAAGGAAAGAACTTCAATGCTAGCTGTGACACCTGTAGATAAGCAGATTGTCTCGCTGTTTTATGTTACAAGTCACTGTAAGATGACCCAAACACCTTACCTGCAGCAACTAGAAGAAGCCTTTACCTCTGGGGCAATGCTAAGATGACCTCAGTAACTGTGGTAAACAGGAAATCTTTAAATGATACATTTCTTTCCTTTTGTACTTCACAGAAGACTAAGGCAGGACTAAAAGGGCGTTTGATGGAGATAAAAACATTGAAATGGTTCTACTTAGCAGCTGTGAAAAAGCTCAATTAGCACAAATCTAAATGCAAAGCAGCAGATATATAAAGGCATAGGTAACCACCAGCTCCATCAGCTTCTCCTTCAAAACTGGTTGTAACCTTTCTCGTATGACACCTTCAAAATATGTTGAAAATATTTTTCAAAATTCCTTTCTTTCTGAGAATATATTATCTGCAGAGATACAATATGCAATATATGTAAATCAGCAAACTTTCAGTGAGAGGGACTTGCCCTTGCCTGGCTTATCCTGTACAAAGCGATGCCTGAAATACCACATTATTTCTACTTGTTTATGGTTGCTCTGTCTGAGGAAATGAGGATGAAAATGTTTTACGTCTCTCTAACAAACAATTGCTGCCATTCAGACAGATAGCACTAATCAGCTACTTGCAGAGGCAGTGGGAACAGTCAGTGCAAAGAGACACAGGGTATCCATATGTAAAATAATCTCAATGCACCTCCCTGCTACTCTCCTTAGAAAAATCATTACTGGAAAAGCAACAAAAGCCTCTAGTTCACATTTAAAAAAAACAAAACACACAACCCAAACCAAAACCTCCAATCCCTTTTTTAAAGAGCTGGTAGTAGCAGATTAGCAACTTCAATATTCCCAGGCAAAAGAGACTCTTAGTCAGAGTTAAGGTGGTATGGGCCTTAAAAAAAGCTGGCAGGGTAACACAAAGTCTCAGATGCAGCAGCTCTCAGAGAGCATCTGTTTTTTTCTGAAACATTACCAATGCACCATCATGGTGCATTTAGTTCCGTAACACGGTATCACCCTATGAGAATTATTTCTGTGGTTGTAATATCTCAAATAAATGGTGGTACTTCATTCTGCCTTCTCCCCTCTCTTCTTCCTTTCATTGCTGCCTCCCATCCGTGCACTGTGAAGCAGCATGGAAGAACAAGCTCCTTTTTCAGCACTAAATGCCAGTATCAACAGCTGCCATCCTTACTGCGTCCAGCACTGATCTGAAGAAATGTACCAGTATGCACCACTAACACAGAAGAACAGAGAAATGAAGAACAACTCTTCCTCCATGTATCTAGAGATAGCTAATGTGTGCAAGGCACAGAATAATTTTGGAGTGCTCATAGCACAAGTTGAAAAGACTTCAACAAAATAAAAGGGAAACAAGTTGACACAGTGTGCTAATACTTCAATGATACGACTGAAATTCAGCACCTTGAAAGCCATAGAACGGTTTGGGCTGGAAGGCACCTCTAAAGGTCATCTAGTCCAACCTCCCTGCAGTGAGCAGGGACATCTTCAATTAGATAAGGTTGCTCAGACCCCCATCCAGCCTGACCTTGAATGGTTGCAGGGATGGGGTACCCACCACCTGTCTGGGCAATTTTTACCACTGTTTTGCCATCCTCATTGGAAAAAACTTATTCCTAGCACCTTATCTAAAACTACCCTCTTTTAGTTTAAAACCACTCCTCCTTGTCCTATCTCAACAGGTCCTACTAAAAAAGCTCATCCCCATCTTTCTCACAAGCCCCCTTTAGGTACTGGAAGGCTGTAATAAGGTCTCCCTGGAGCCTTCACTTCTCCAGGCTGAACAACCTCAACTCTCTCATCCCTTCCTCATAGAAGAGGTACTCCACCCCTCCGAATAGTGAATTCGGCCCTGTACATGTCTTACTGAGTTAAGCCTGAAACAAAGAACTCCTCCATAAGTTTATGATGCCACAAGGTGTATTTTCCTTTACACTCCTAAGCCCCAGGCTTATGAACTGACAGGGAACACCTACAGGTAGGCTCTCACTGGAACACTTTGATCAACTTTCACCAAATTAGAACAGAGATGAAAAGCAAAACTAGTCAGGATAAAGGAACTGACATCCTCCTGTCTGGCCACAGGGTGTCCTCCTTGCTCTATGCTTTGGCCTCAGATGACCAGCCTCTGCAGGGGAAAAAGGTCTTTATTAAAAAAAAGCTCAGTTAATGGATCAGAAGTCTGTAGTTTGCTCAGCCCAACCTCCTCACATGCAGTATGATACAATATACACTGATGTTACTCCTCCCAGTTTCCGGATGACAATTATTTTGCCTTGACAGGTGCTGGCATTGCAGTCATATTTTTGAGCTGGTTAGACTCATCACCCTCTTTTCAAGATAAGGAACTGGATTAAGAGTGTGTCACATGGACAACAAGTTCAGTAATGCTCTGCATGTTTTTTCTGTCACTGACATTAAGAACCAGAGATGTTTAGAGAAACTGCCCGGTTCACATCTCTGCTAATAAATGATGCTCTTGGACATTTAGTAATACTTAACCCAGTTCAATTTTCAGATTGGTTCTTCTGACTCTGAGGGGATTATTCTAATGGCTAATGAGGCTCACACTTTCATAATCATTTTGCTTTACTTTTCAGTTACAGTCCCTTCTTCTACTCTAAAAATTCTTGTGCCTTGCTGCACATTGTCACACCTCAAATATGTATAAGCTGCCGTTTCCAGATCTGCTCAAACTGCACTGTTTTGGGAGTATGTGAGCAAGGTGGGGCGTGGAGAGGCTGAAATCCTGGGTGACAGTGGGAATTCCCTCACTGTGCACTACCTGAGGTACTCGTAGAGTCCATACATGGGCAGGAAGTCGATGTCGGACAGAAACATGTATGGTGTGCTGATGTGCTTCATGGCCACATTCCTGAGCAGGTTCACAGGGTAGAACTGCCCCTCCTTGTACACGATGTGGTAGCCAACGTTGTGGCGGCTCATCAGGACTTCTGAGCCCTGAGCATAGCGCAGGAATTGCTGGGCTTCTGCATCGGAAAGGTAGAGTGCCAGGCTGATTGGACCTTCCCAGTGTTTGCAGATGGCTTCAAGCATCTGGAGCCTGAAAGAGGAAGGGTGAGAGTAAGAAAAAGCTGCTTCCCTGTCTGGGACTCTGTGCCTGCGTTCACCTGATCAAATGCCAGTATCTTTCTCTAACTGAGACAGATTGGGGACACTTTATATGCTGTGGAAAGCAGTAAATATTTCTACTCCATAATTCACTATTTAAGGTGGTAAGTTGAGGTCTCCGCCTGGACAGATGGACTGCACCCTGGATACACATATTTCACTAAATCCATGTAGCCTAAGATGGGCCTAGATCAGATACACACATCCACAACTCAGGTAAAGCACCATCATTTTCTGCCTAAAGCTTTGATGCTGCAGGAAGACCCACATGGGTAACAGGACTTATCTAATGGGAGTTTTGAGCAGTTGCAGGGATCTGTTCATGTGGATCTACTTACAGGACAGGGGGCTCATAAATTTCAACAGTGTCTCTAGTGCCCAACTCACATTTCAGGTCAAGCTATTCCCACACAGCACCAGACTACAGTGCTCTTCAACAAGCTTGTGGAGGATAGAGGTGTACAGACGCACAGATCATTTTACCTCCTGTTTAGAAAACTTTTCTCAAATTTTTGCAAGGCAGTTAGGTCTTAAAGGCTGTTAAAAGAGACAGTCAAGGGGATACTGACTTAGGTGAACACGTGCATTAACTAGCAGAAGGCTCACTGTCACGGAAAAGGACAAAAGGATGACACATGGATAGAAATGGGATTTACTATTAGGGAGTAAGGAGAGGAAGAAGGACAGACGTGGCATTGCTGTGGAATATCAAAAGAACATTTCAGACAAAACTATCATTAAAAGTACTAACTTGTATGTGTTTAGCATTACTTCCAATTTCATTAAATCATTTTTTAAACAGGTTGTATTGATGTATATTTTTAAAAAATTCCAGCGGTTACAATACTATTGATGAAAATGACAATGAAAGATTTCATACACAAACGTAAATCAAACCCAACATGGTCAAAATCGTTTAAGCACTTTGGGTAATTTATTGTCTAGAGATTGAGATGTGTCACCCAAAAATACAGCAAGGACTGATTACAAAACCTCTTGATTTAATACGAGAGGAAATTACCTATGCAGCCTAGCCAGATATTCTATTAAAAACTGGGAAGAGAAGATGATGCAAAATTATTATCTTCACTCTGTTCCAAATCCACATTACTGAATTTTTCCTATTAATAGTTATATGAAATACAAGAAAAGTTTTCTGCATTATCGTAATCTGAGAAAATAATTTCCCCCCTCCTACTATCTCTGTAAGATTTGCAAAATAAAGGAATGATGTACCAGTAAACACACAGTCTGATTTAACATTAATAGCTTTTTCCTGCATTTCTGAATGACTGTGACAATACTAAGATGATATAATAATTTTTTCTTAGATATGAGACATTACCTTACTAGTCTACACTTGGTACGACATTTTCTTTTTATCTGTTATTGAAACAAAGGCTATTATCAGCCTGAAAAATACAGCTGAATTTGAAACACAAATAAAGATAAAAATATCTAAAAGGTACGTCAAGGGTCTGGACTTTTGATTACACAAATAACAAATAGGGAAAAAAAAAAATTTTTTTGTGTTTTTCCAACATAGTGGAAATCTGTTAATCAGGACACTCCAACCTGTCTGCACTGAAATTTAGGACATCCTTTTAGAAATGGAAAACTTGCCTAGGAAAAAATGCAGTGAAATGCCTTTTAAGGACTACATGCAGTGAAAAAATGGCATACATAACTTATTTAAACAGCACACCTGATAATACAAAGCTTTTCATGATACTGAAGTGGAAACTAGATTTTGGTGGTACAAGTTCCCAGCTGGACAACTTAGTACCCTTTAGTACACTCCATTTTACTGTGTTGTTCTCATTGACAGGCTCTACTTCCACAAATTTGATACAGGGACTGCTAGGTGATGCTCCATAATCTCCTCTCTATAGGTTGTTAAGTCTCCTTTGACCACAAATCTTAGAATTACGAATTTCTAAGTCCAGCGTGACCAACTTATTTTGGTTTTTTTTAGCGGTCTTGAGGAATGCCTTCTCTTAAGGATTCTAGAGAAAATAAATGTACTGCTGTACTGCATAATAATGAGATCATAATTTAGTTGGTAAATTTTTTAAAGGTCTGTTCGTCTTAAGTGAATTTTGCTGGAATTCAATTATTTTGTGAGATTCTTTATTTTTGTTTTTCTTCTTAAGAATACTCAACTGATTTCCAACTCATTCTCACTCAGATTCCAAGCAGTGTATTGTTAATCACGTCCTTCCTTTTCTCCATTCTGACCTCACATTTTTTTAACTCCTACTCTGATTTCTGAAACCCAGGTACATACTGAGCCTTTAAAAAGGCTGCCTAGCCAAAACACATGCATGAAAATCACAGTGAAGCAACCAAGCCATTATTCAAGGAAATGTCACATCAGTGCAAAAGATGACAATTACCCAATAATGAACAACCCCAAATGAAGACTGTCTCTAAGCTTCCATCTAAAGACAGTAATGTTAGCTCCCAAACTGCATCCCTCTCTTCCATTCCTCAAGCCCATAGGGCAGGCAAACCTAAGTCTGTCATGACAGTCCTGTCAAGCTCACCTCCAACAGGACTATGGGAGTTGCTGGGAGTTGTTTTTTTGCTTTTCCTCATCTCCGATAATCATTTCAAAGAATAATTCAGGAATGTAGTGTACAGCACATTGTTTATGTACATGTCATCTCACATCTGAGACACTATTCTTAAATGTCTACAGTTGTGCCAGAGGAGTTTAATAAAAGTGGTTTAAAGAAGATAGAAAAAGATAAGGCAGTAACTGAAAGATGTGAAAGAAAACAAAGCACCTAAGCAGTTCTTTGGTATGATATTATTTATTGATTTTAGCTGAAAGAAAGTATTTCCAACTCAAATCAATAATTTATAGCAACACACTAGTGAAGTAGGGAAGATTTTTCCTGCACAGTACCAGGATGGCTGTTCTTCCTGAATAAAAATGTGTGGTTCTGTCTATCAATAAAAACATGTGCCCCAGTGAGGATCCAGAAAGGGAAACAGATGCTCAGACTTTGCATCAGTGCCAGTGAATCAGCACTGAGCCCCAGCTCATTCCTTTTAATTAAATTCTGGGGGGAAAAATATACCATGTGCACACACTGGCTTTACTAATTTACTGTGGCACTCACTTAGGGTCTGGCCTAATTTATTTCTTTAGTTTTTTACTCAAAGGTTTGTGAACACTTAAGAAATGTTTCCTCAATTAAAAATCAATAGAACAGACGCTGATGTGCACAGCAAATCATAACACAATGTGCAGTGCTGAGGCACCAATGGAAGAGAATACCCCTCATTCATTTCTGTTCATTTTAAAAACAGGCTATAAATGTTCTGTTGATCTCAATTCCTGTAACCCTCCTGGAAAACTGCTGGCCTTCTAATAGTGTAGCAGTGGTGTTACTCACATGCCATGTTATATTCTGTTTGTGCTATGCTGAAGGAAATGATCAGTTTCTGGATAATACTCAAGGAATTCCGATTTGTATTGCAACCCACTCTGATAGCAGTAACTACAAAGTCTGGAAAAGAGTTGAACTGAGAAGCTGGAAGAAAAAAAGGGAACTGACAATTACAAAATTTCACAAAGCTGGCTGATCCAGACTGTACTTCCAAGCTTCTGAAAATGACAACTAATTGCAATGGTGGGAATCAGAAAGGTACAGGTGGAACTTGTCACGAAATGGATTTTTTTCCCCCAAATGAAATACCAGTTCAGTTCCACTTCATGTCAGAACTAAAAGCTGAAATGTTCTTCTGAGAATCAACATTTGGATAAAGATGCAATGACTCTGCTCAGATGGAGATTTTTCGTTTCACACTAGCTCAGTAAAAAAAAAAAGTATAATTTTCAAGTTCTTAATTTGAAATAGAATATTTAGTTCTGATTCTTACTGTAAGAAAAATCACTAATTGAAATTTTCTGCAAGGAAAATGCCAATGAAAGCAAAACTAACATCCTCTAGTGCAGAAAAACACATGCAAAAGCTTGGGTAAGCTACAACTTCTTGCCTAATTCTACTACAAACATCCGTTTATTCTAGGTTGCTGCCAAACTCCATGAACTAATAATGCCTGATAATCCCAACAAGCAACAACTCCTGCAGCTCCAGCAGTCACCCTCTCATGAGCTCTACTCATGTAGAGTGTAGTACAGCACGTGCACTGTACGTACAACATCCAAGTTTTGACGGAAGTGCGTTTTTTCTCTCTCCAAAGCATTCCATAGTTAGATTTCCCTGTAATAAAATCCCATCTCACGCTTCCAGATGAACAAGAGGTGCTCCCTACCTGTCCATTGACAGCTGTGCCACCAGTGTTACATCGGTGTTGTCTGAAGCAGGCTCGTACTCGTAATGGAGAAAATACAGATGAGTGCGATGGACGGTGAAGCGCTCCCGACGGAATTCATAGCACAAGTCATCCTCGTCCAGCTCTGACAGCTGCTTCTGGAGCTGCAAGGAAAGAGTGCACGTAAACATCACTTCCTTGTAATTATTTTAGCAGATCAGAGAGAACCAGCAGTCTGGGAACTTGCAGAATGATGCCATGAGGAGTGGAACATACAGAATAGCAGGGTTCTCCTGAGCCTCTCGCTACTGCACAAGAGATTAGAAGGAAGGACTTGCAAGTTAATTCATAACACAGAGAGGACACTGTATTAGGGTCTGTACATTCTACATATTACCTGTATTACATACTTTCAAGATCCAGACTAGCAGTGAAACAGTGAACAATCACAGGTTGAATAATCATCAAGTTCCAATGTGATGCATAATTTCATCCTTACTAGAAGCAGTGTTTCACACTAGTCACAGACGTACTCCACTAAACACACAGCAGCAGACTCAGCACTGAGAGATTCCCAGTCTGCTGCCTCTGCTGGAGAACAGTACCTACTGCTACCAGCATGGACAGACAGCTGGAAAAGTAACATCTTTAACTGATCTTTACTCCTTCTCTTGAGAATTATATTCTTTCCACTGCAGAGGAGCCAGATATAAGCCTACACTTTAAATGGGATTTATGCTTCTGGATACCTGGTTTGAGAAATCTGGAGGACGGTAGGTAACTTCCTGGCTCCCTTGAAAACCAAGCCCCTTCAAAGTCAAAAAGGGCATCTCAAGGCAATCTAATCCCAAGTCTCGTAGACATGTAGCTTTCAGAGAATAAAAGTTTAGCTCTGGGGAAAATTAGAAGTGAAAAACTCACCAAATGTCTATGCAGCTGACCAATTCCATTCCTGAACTAATTATTTTGGGAGTGGGACTAGATGATCCCTTCCAACTCAAACGATTCTGATTAGACGATTGTATGATTTTAAAGCCAAACATCTAGCTAGGCTATTGAAAATGCATTAACTTCAAAGGAAAAAACAGTCATACCTGCAGTAAAATGTTATGAGGATGAAAATTTTTTATGGTTTTAACATGTGAAATTGAGTTCAGTATCTATTGCTCTAAAATGCAGGTTACTAATAAAGATATAGTTTTTAGGCTCAATTTCTTAAAGGCATCCTATAAGAAGAACAGTCAATTAGTAAAATATTCATCAGCAAATAAGAAAAATACTCATTTTATAGGAATTTTACAAATTTTGCTAAAAATCACAGTGTACCTCAAAACTATTTCATTAAAAAGATTATTGAATTACAGACATCTTTTTGCCCGGCTCAGAATGGTTAAAGTAATAGTTTCACCATCTTCAAGGAAAAAAAAATGGAAAATGTAGGTATTTTTTGTTCTGTGTTAAGAAGAGCTGTTGTTCTTGGAACTATAAGCATAATGGTTGCCATCCACAGTAATGCTTACAACTGAATGTTTTCCTGTGAAGGCTGATGGAATAATTCCTGATATTTTCCTGTACATCACTCCATAATCTTCTTCTGAATAATGGAAATACCTGTTTTGATTTCAATGAGTTTTGGATCAGGCTGTCATTCTTCTCTGCTATTGTTCTGCACAGATCTTAAAACACTCCTCAAGAGGGACTGCTTTTAGAAAGATGAGAGTGAATCTTGACAAATCTTTACTCAGGCAAAACTTCTATTGATATCAAGATCTCTTTTAGGTGGAACAGAAATCAGGAGTTCTTTTACGTATCCTTGGAGTTCCATTCTTTCTGCTTTACAAATCATCATTCAGCTGAGCCTGCACTCTATTTTCTAAATCACATTCAAATAATATTTGAATTAAACTCAATATTTACAACAATGACTAGAAAGCATCTCGTATCTTTCTGTTTCTTTTTTGAAAAGGGACATTAGTGTGCCCTTTACAGAATTATTAAGGAGATGATTGAAATTTAGATGGTTAAAACAACAGCAGTGCATATTTTAGGGGTACCTCACTATCCTTCTGTATGCACAAATGACCAGGCTAGAAGACTTTAATTGCACAGCAGTTATTAATCAAGCAGTCACTAAATAATTATCAGATTGCATTTGGGTTGAAAGCTAAGAGGCTATAAATACTTAATTATGAGTTCAAGAATAACATTTGGAGCTAAATTACGGCTTTGTGCACTCCTGAGCCCTGGGTGGGAGGAGGCGACACAGCCTCTTAGGAGTCCCACCTTTTTAATGGTGAAACTCACCAAATCACAAAGTTGGTGATGGAGGTGAAGGAGAGCAGCAAACAGCAGAAGATTCCTTCTGCTACAGGGAAAAGGAAATCTTGCTTTTTCCACTGCATTTTGTAGAGTCAGGGTTTTGTTTCTGTCCTTCCTCCTGTCCAAAGAAGGGCAATAAAGCTGGTGATGGGTCTAGAGAAAATGTTTTATGAGGAGTGGCTGAGGGAACTGGGGTTGTTTAGTCTGGAGAAAAGGAAGCTCTGGAGGGACCTCATTGCTCTCTACGACTACATGAAATGAGGTTTTAGTGAGGTGGGCTTGGTCTCTATTTCCATGTCTCAAGTGAAAGAACAAGAGGAAATGGCCTTAAGCTGTGCCAGGGAAAGTCCAGATTAGATTTTGGAAAAGTTTTTTTCACTGAAAGAGTGGGTCAGGAATTGGAATAAGTTGCTGGGGAGGCAGTGGAGCCACCGTCTCTGGAAGTGTCCAGATGGGACAGCTGGGCTTATGGTTTAGGGGTGATTATGGTGGTGCTGGGTTGATAGCTGAAGTGGATCATCTTGACAGTCTCTTCCAACCTTGGTGAATCTGCATTTTTGTCCTGTCAGACTTTTCCTGAACTTGCAGCTATGGTGGCAGTCATAGGACATTTTATAGGCAGATTTGAAAAGAAGAATGTTAAAGATGCTAAACATTCAAATGACAGGAAATTGTCTAAGACAGACACATACATATCCTTACATTTGTCTCTGAGTTACCTCGCATTATTTTTTTTGTTCCATGATCACATAAAATTTCTCTAATATAATCTTTTCTACAGCATACATATTATGTGGATCCATTATTTAAAGACAACTCTTAGCTTGGTTTGAAGTTTGCTCCCACATTATGTCTTCTTGAAAAGATGTGTTTATAATGGGAATACTGACAGATCTATGCAAACAAATGCTTAAATAAAGTGCACGATCAAAATAAGGACTTTTATATCAGCTGAATTTAATAAAAAGATGGCATCCCCATTATGGATGCTTCCATTGCACTTACAATGATATCCCTAATACAGCAAAGATTTCTCAGCTGTAGAGAGATAGCATGTATTCTCATAAGCAAGTACCTGCTTAGCAAAGATTCTGTGTTTCTAGAAGAGTTTCAGTGCTAAGGCTACTTGCCACTGAGCAGGTGGGAAACGTCACCTCTAGGAAACACTCTCACAGTTGAAAAATGTGCTCTTTTCAGACTGTGTGGGGTAGGTGTTCTCTTAGGAAATACTGATGTGGGAAACAACGTGTGCCTTCATTAGCATCATGATGCTACTTGGTTCAGAAATAAAAATGGCAGCCATGATATGTATAATGCCCAAACAAAGAGACAAATGCATAAAGAAATATGGGCTAAATTATTTCTCTGGGCAACCAGCTGTGGCAGGGGATCAGGCTCCATCTCAGGAAAAGCAGTCTTTGAAGCCAGGCTGGCCAGAGAAATAACTTAGCCTTGATCTTCCAGGTCTACTTGTCTAACACATTTCTATGAGACGAGGAGTTTTGTATCCCTATGACAGAGAGCAGATCCGTATGATAAACGGTGACACAACAGCACCTTTCACTGGCAAACTGGTTACTCTGCTCAGGAATCTTCCTTCCTAACGCTGTTCCTAACGTAAACAAATTTGTGACTGGCTTAGTTTTTTTTCTAAACTGCTGTGCCACTGAAACAATTCACTTCCCACCAAAACCCAGGACTTCATATCAGATGAGATCGATTAAAAATCCAAGATCAGAAGTATTTTCTGAGGGATTAGATTTTAAAAAAAGATCAAAGCCCATCAACAATGTGCTGTGTCCAGAGGTCACCTAGATCCTGGGGAAGGGGAAGGTAAGACACCTAATGTAGGCTCTCTCATCAAGCGTTTAAATAGAGGTGAGCGACACTAGGCTTAAGTCACTTGCTCAATATCACACTAACACAACAAGAACTGAGCAGCTTAAATGAAAACTTAGAACTTGCAGATCATCTTTGCTTTTCCCAGGTGTGTGCAGTTAAGTGTCATAGCACAAAATCAACTCAGCTTAGCCACTGAAATGAAAACTGACACTAGCCCAGGACGTAACTAAAATCTGGTTATAAACTGCAGCGGTTTCATTTTCTCCTGGATAGCTGTCCCAGTTCCCACCAGTAGGCAATTTGGATTGCAACATGTAGCACTTTCAAAGTGTGTGAATTAACAGTTGCCTTTAGCATGGCATAAACAAAGCAGACGATGATGTAGAGAGGAAAAAGCACTCACTGAGTCTTGTTTTGGATGACCTACATAAAGTCCTTCTGGCCTCTCCAATGATGAGTAATAAAAGCCAGACTAATCCCATGTCAATTAAACTTTTATTCCTCCCACACCATATCATTTTGTACATTTGCTGTGGGTCAAATTGAGCCTACTGTGAAACAAAGCTGTGCTAAGGACCAAGTGCCTGAGCAAACCCACCTGGCAAGAGGAATTTTGCTGCAGCATGTGAAAACCACTCATACTCCTGCTAAATGGAAGTGATGCCTTATCCTGACTGCAAATATTCAAGACAACTGAGAACCCAGTTTTTAGGCATGTGTAGTATCTCACATAGTTCTACATATTTGAAGTAAGACTCCCCTTGATCTTAGCTGCAGATGTCAGGTTTGGTAGTCCTCTGCATCTCCTTTTCCCAGACCCTTGACAAACCTCTTTGGCTGAGCTGTTCCCAGACCCCCTTGCAGCACAGTGTCTCGACAGGTAGGTCACCTCGCTTTTGTTTCCCCAGATTGGTCCTTGACCCGTTCCTTCTTGTGTGGCAAGCTCTATGGGTCAAAGTCAGTCCCAGCCCTGCGTCTCGTGCCATGCTCCCTATTCAGGCAGTCTGCCAGCTCCTGTACCTACAGACACCCATCAGTCCTTTCCTCTTCCTGGTACAAACACTCTCTCTACTTTCTGCCTTTGACCTGTGTTTCATCTCTTTTCTATGTGAATCTGGATTTTTTCTCCTCCCTACTGTCTGGACATCACTGAGGGCAGTGGATGTCCCTCAGAACAGAGACTAAATACAGGTTCCTGCTTTCAGCTCTACTGTCCAGCCAGAACCTGGCAGTAAGGATTAGAGGGAATAGTCACATAAAACACCAATCTTTGTCCAGGTCTCCTGCCTGCAGCATGCAGGAGATATATATATATATCTATATCTATCTACATATATCTGTGTCACTGGGATATATATAATCTGGTCAGATGTATCCATGCACACTCCTAAGAAAGAGTCTCCAGAGACCTGAGCCTCCCTAGAGTCAAAGCAAACACTACTGGCAACATGTAAGCTATGGTTTTTCAGCATTATAAATTGCCTAAGTTTTCACCAGGTTGGCAAAAGACGTGTTCCTGGCCCAAAAGTCAACTCTTTCTCTGAGGTATGGAGCATTTTCATGAAGCGGTCATCAGAACTTTAAGTGTGGGCAAACCTCCAAGTTGTCCCCCATGTTTCGCTTTAAAAAAAGTGATAAAAGGAAAAAGGGCATAAGAGCGTGACAAAAAAACCCAACACAGTCCATGTCCATGTGCTCCCTTCCTTAAAAATATTAAAAACAGTTGAAAGCAGTATAATGGCAACTTTCAGGCAAGTAACAGGATGGTCTGCCAGCTCAGCATTTAATAACAATAACAGTTACAATAATAGAAACAACACAGCTGGGGGAGTCAGGATTTCACCTCAAAACTGCCATATACCATCTGTTATTACTAGAGAAAAACTATGACATCACAAAATAGTAACTTTAAATCGCAGTTCTACAAATGAGGCTTTACTCTTGAAACTCAGCAGGAGCAAAGGGTACTCAAAGCATCAGTCTGACTGCAAGTTCAGGGCTGTGATACTGACTTGGAAGCTTCATTTGCATGCTATTTTTAGTCACTCAAAAACTGCTAAATCTGTTAGCAGTGTCTATACTGTGTGGTACCTTGCTAGAATCTCTCTCTTTTCGGGTGGATATTCTAAGTTGGCAGGCGAAGCCTTTTGCTAATATTAAGAATCTTTGGTTTTGCACAAAAGAAGTAAGTAAAACCATACTTAATATGTAAGTACACATCTAAGCAAGTGTGTTAAGGGACAACTGGATTTTTTTACACTGTTTCTTTGTATTGCTGATTTGAAAACTTGAGAAGGAAAACCTGCAGATGTTTTTTTCTCCTGTGTTTCCTGAAAGTCTTCTCTAACGGGAATCTAGTATCCTTTCCTTAAACTGAGTGGAATCAGTGATACACTTCCCACTGATCTTGCTCTGGGCTTTGGATCGGGATGCAGGCTTCACTAACAGGGGACACGCCATTCAACCTTCAGATTTAATGCTTTGGCAGAAGTACCTGGTGAGAAGCTGTCTGCAGGAAAGAAGTTTTATGAGAATGCTGAAAGGTTGAGTGTGTGCCTTGGTCTAAAATCAGGCTTACAATAACTACCTCATAGAGCAGCTATAGAGATTGGCTGTAAGATCCTGTTGAAATATTTTAGGCTTTACAGTAGGTCCTTTAGAATAAAATGCTGGATATAAGCATTAAAAGCCAATAGAAAATGTTCAAATTTGAGATTATTATAAGCTTTGCCTTTTTGGATTTCCCAAAAATCTTCTGCATTGCATCAAAATAAGAAAGAAGGAGTGGGAAAGGGGAAATAACATGGAATAAGTAGGACGGAGTGACTAAGGACATGCTCTAAGAGCCACTCAAACCAATGACTGTGTTTACAGGAGGATTTGGTTCATATTCTGAATTTTCCACCCAGAATCTGCACAGAAGACAAAGGGATGATTGTAATACCAACTTGTGGAGAAGAGTCTGCTTTGTGTGGCCTCACTTCAGCACATACTGGATAAGGGGGACTTAGGGTACTGCTCTGTGGCAGGGAGCACATGGCAGGCTCCTGCTCCCAGCCTGTCCCTGCAACACAGAGGGTCTTTCAGCTTGAATATTTTCAGGAGAGGATGAAGCATTCATGTACACATAGATATACATATATGCATTTTTACATAAACAGAAAAATTAACCCAGTCTGTGGTTTTTTGCCTCCAGTGTTTCAGTTTCTGAGCCCTACCTGTTCCATCCATTCCTATTTGCAAAGCTTTGGAACCTAGTAACAGTCCTGTTTGGTGAAGCTGAAGATCAGCATCGGATTAGATCAGGACTATGCAATACATTATCTGAAGATGGCCTTCAGACCTCTTAAAATTAAAATTCACTCTGTGGTATTATACCTTCTTAGCAAACATTAGGAAAAGAGAAGTACTGATGCTTACAAACGCATATAGACATAATATATATTTAAGCATACACGCATTTACATGCATACACAGAGGAAGGGTGAGGAAGATTAAAGTGAGGTCCAATTACCTTTTAAACTAATGCCCCTTTACATCTCTCTGGCACTGTTAAGAGTCCTTAAAAAGGGAAGATACATAATTTACATTCATTTTAAGGCCATCTCTGTACTGATGAGAAGTGTAAAGGGGCCTTAGAGAAAAAGAATCAGCCCAACAGTACCCACTGCCACACTTCCTTTTCCTGTTTTACAGATATTTGCATTACAAATGAGATGCCTTAATCACAGGTTGAATTGTAAATAAAACATCACTACAAATATTAAGCTGTAGAAAAGCAGTGGCTGGTATATTGGAACAAGACCTTAAGGGTATCTTTTGATACAGCCAGACTGTGAGTGAGACTCACACCAAGCCACTGCTTCTTCCACAGCAGGGCTCAGTGCATTTAGTGCTGAAGTAACTCTCTCCAATTACAAACAGCAGAGCTGTTGTGACATTTTATCCACTGCTCCACAGTGCAGAGAAGCACAGGCAGCTGAAGGAGCACCTTTTACCCATGCACACTGCCTAACATAAGAAAGCCCTACTGCGTTTTGGGGATGCCAGTCTCAATTCAGGAAAAAAAAAAGGAAAGATAATAGGAAAAGAAAAGATAATTCAAAGAGCAATTCCTACCTCATACATACTTGACTTAATAGAAATTATAGCCCTTTAGGTAACATATATGCTTCTGGATCCTAATGGAAGCCTATGAATGCATCTTGTGAGACTGAAGGCTCACCTGGGCCAGCATCCTGTCTCCAGCTGTCAGCTGGCTGCCCAGGGGAGTGTAAAAGCAGAGCGAGTGTGCAGTGAGGATTTCTCAAAACTCTCACCTAGACCTCAACTTGTGGTTCAAGGATTTTCAGCATCAAAGCTTAAAAGCTCTTGATTAATTTTCCTTCCAAGAAGAGTAATTTTTGAGGATATGTATAGTTGTAGAACCATTACCTCCTGCTCAAAGCTTCATCACATAGTGAATAAAATGTCTTTGTTTTGAACTTGCTACTTGCTATTTCCACTTCATGCCCCCTAATTCTTGTACTGGGAGGAATGACGGTGGTTTCCTCCTCACCTTACCAGACGCTCTGCTTCTCAAGGTAATCCTGCAATAGATCACAGGAATGTGCTGTATTTAATAGGACACCTGTGACACTGTATATGCTACAGCAGATAGAGCAACACAAAGAGTGGTTTTCAAGATAATCCTGTTCTTAGGGTCTCATAACTTTAAAGCTGAAACTTGCTTGCTATATTCTACAATAAAAGGACATAGTCCAGTTTAGAGAGGAGTTTACATCAAGGGCAACTAACACAAAACAATGTCTTCTCCTAACTGACTACTCCTAAGTTTTCTGAAGTTGGATTTTTTCCTCTATCTAATGGTTTCGACAGAAGGCTATTAACCTTTCGGCGTCTCTTGGCAAATTAGGAATCATGTATTTTTGTATGTCTAGCTCGTTCTTTTCCAATATCTTTATTTATATATATATATATATATATATACACATATATATATAATTTATAAATGGAGGGTGAGTTACATTTCTTTTTCAGACACAAGCCATACCATATACCATATTGCATTCTACTTGTCTTGAATAAGAAACAGGCTTGAACAGTTAGTCATTTCCAGTGTCTGTCAACCACATACAAGTTCAGTAAAATGTGCTGTTTTAAATTTTAAGGACTGCCATTTACAGCAAGGACTTGCATTTGGCTCTGCACTGCTCCCAAGCAACTTGTCGTCTGAATAAATCTCTTTATTAAGGATTTACAGAGCTCTGGAAAATATAGCAAGAAGTCTGTGACTGCATTGATGCTCTTTGAACCCACACAACATCTTGTGAATTCAGTGTAATTTTAACCTGCATTCTCAAAGTGTAATAAAGGTGTGTATCGTTGTCTTTCTTTCAATGTCTCAGTCATCTTTTCTCTTCCTATTCTACCCTCTATTCTGTCTCTTGTATCTTGATGTCTCTGAGGGTGAGGCTCCTGGTGGTCTTTTACCACATTCAGTTCACTTAATTGTCTAACAGCCTCTTGCAGAGGATTTTCTTCCTCCAAGTGCTTTTGCTCTGGTGGTGCAGTTGCCTTCCCTCTCCCTCATTCTCTCTCTCACTCTCCCTCACCTCCTTGTCTCTCCCAGTTAAGCCCCACTCCTTTCAGAAGACCATGAGATGGTAAAATAAAGTGTCTGGGAAGCTATGCCTTGGGTTAAAATATATCTATCCAATCTCTTAGTGCTATATCTAAAAATATGGGAATAGTATCTCCTGTGGTCATTTTATTTACAGGCTAAATGGAAACACTACCAGCCTCAATGATGATATTGATTGGCAATTACCTCTTAAGTGCTAATGTGTACACGATACTGGCTTTGCTTAATTGATTTTTATATAGACAGCGTTGCATATTTTAGGAATATTTTTTTTTCCTGAATAAAGTGTTACAGATTCCTTTTTATTTCCTTTCAGACTATGTAGCCAAAATCGGTAGTTGGTCTACAAATCTCTAGAGACCATATTATACACAAGGACTTCATATACATCTGGGTATAAACATTTCAGTTAGCAGTTTTTTACTTTGGAATTATATGTACTAATGCACAGGCATACACGTACACGTGTATCTGTGGGTAAACATCCTTGATTCCAATCATTTTCAAAAGACTTGCTTAGTCTGAAAGGTTCTGATTGCAAATTTTATGCAGATACACATAAATACTGCTTTGATTGGTTAAGGGAAATACAGAAAAAACCTGCAGTCTCACAGCCTATGTGTACCTTGAAGCATTTGCTCATTCTGTAGTCTGCAGCACAGCAAAAACTCACAGACCTAAATCCAAGAGTTTTGTATTTTAATTTCTTTTTCATTATTTGTGCCTTAGTATCTACTAGACAAAACTGACATTGCTGCATATTGAACAAATACACAGCAAGAAACAAGACCTCCTGGAAAGTTACAGGTCTGTCTTACTGAATCCAAAACACAGCCCTGTATTGGCTACTAAGGAAATAATGAACTCTATCCCAGCTGAAACCAGGACAAGGTCTAAGGGTGAGATTTGCAAAATTGCCTAATGGAATAAGAGTCCAAATCCTCATTTTCAGCTTGTGATGTTACCTCTGCTGGGGACTTTAAAAGGGCAAAGTAGACAAAAAACAGCAGCAAAACCCAGGGTAAAGATGGGATTAATACAATGGTTTTACAGATGAGGAACTGAGGCACAGAGAGATTAAATGATTTGAACAGTGTCACTCTGTGGATGTGAGCACTGCCTTCAATTCTCCTGCGTTCCACTGCCCCGCACTACCCCGACAACCAGCTCCAAGTATTCAGACATCCTGGGCCTTATATGAATCACCCTCTGTATCACCAAGCATTAGACATCCCACTTACATTTTCACTGTTAACATCTGCCTCACTGGGGCAGCCAAAGAGTTCCCGTCTCAGCAAATTCCCGTCATATTCCAGGAATGTCAGGTAGAGGTTGCGGAAAAACTCCACATGCTTGTTTTTCACTCGCAGCTTCTTCGGTGAGTTCCAGTGAATCACCTCAGAGGGAAAAAAGAGAAAAGACATCCTGCTGTTAGAATACAGATTTGCTTTATCTGCTTTTTTATGTGTGTTCAGTGTGCTGCCCTCTTAAAAACAGAAGAAAAACAATCCAAAAACTACCCAGGCTTCCTTCTGTCTCTTTATAGGAAAGGCTTTGCTGTGTTTTCCACAAATAACTGTACTCTCTGGAGGTGATGTGCTTGGAAACTCTTCCATGGTACCACCTGCACATTTAAGTGAGGGTGCTACTCCAGGTTGAGAAGCAGCACCACCTAAGTGCTTCCACAACTCTAATCATGGAGCTGATAGGTTATGGACTCTGCTGAAGAAGATGGAAGGACAAGGGACACAGCGATGTAGGTATTAAACATTAATCTCAGATTTCCACATGACTGTTTCTGCTAATGAAATTGATTCACTGTTTCAGGTCAGGCAGTCTCTTTCCCGGTTAGGTATTGAGAAGAAGCAGCTTGAAATTAATTCCTTTACCCATATAAATAGTTGAAAAAAGGACTGAATTTGATCTGACTTCCTTTTTGCCATTGCTTCATTTAAACAAGACTGATCTCTGTTGCATTAACACAGCGATGCAGTACAACTTCTCACCCTCTGAGTTCCAATTTCTAGCAGATATTTATCCTCTGCTAATGGGAGATGACTGTCACAGTGGCCTAGACTTAAACTGTAATGCTGGCATAAAGGGCCTGATCCTCATTTGCATTGATGCAACTTTGCACTGCTGCCAGCGGGAACAGGAATAGGGCCCTAAGGAAAAACCAAGAGGGAGTCGATAGTGGCTTGCAGGAATGATTTCATTTCATAGAGGCTATATTTTAGACATAAGAAAAAAAATCACCAAATACTTTGTATTCAGTTTTACTCCTGTGACTTCTAAAGAGATTTAAAAAAAGAGTCTCCCTTGGGACTGTTTCCAAGCGCGAAGTTCTGGAAGTTCTCAGAATCCATTAAGTTAATTGCGAGGAGACACCGTGTCACTCACACACAGCACAGAGCTGCAGCACCAGCTGCCGAGCCAGTCCATGGTCAGCTTTGCTCTGAACGCCACAGCTCGGGGAGGCAACACACACAGCTGAAGCACGGCATCCAGAGCAGGAGCAGCCCAGAGAAGGTGAATGCAGGTCCCTTGGTGCCAGCAACACAGCTCCACAGGAATGGGGAGTTCTCTGAAACCACGGTATTTGCTGCCCAGTGAGTGGACTGGATGAGGAAACAGCAGGATGCAGCCTGAATTCTTCCTGGACTAACTTCAGAGAACAACACAGTCACTCCACTGAGTATTTATACTGCCATAAAAGCTATGGCACTCTATTCTACCTACCCAATACCCACAAAATATCTCCTGATAAGAAAAGTTTTATCCACTCCTGGGATTTCACTGCTAAGCCTGCTAAGATGTCAGAAATCCACACATGCAGTTAAAGAAAAGCAACTGTAGGGAAAGAAGATAATTTCAGATATTAGCAAATTGTCTTTTCCGGTTATAGTGATGCCTTAGGATTTTAGCTTTTATATTTTCATATATTTGTAATCTTACAGTTCTTTAGTGTATAACTCTGACCTCCATATAGAGTGTTAGCAACTGCTTTTCCTATTTTTGTCAGACACAACAATTCCTCTCTAGGCCTGAGAATCAAAGACACGTCACTGTCTCAAGCCCTGAGAAATGCAAACAAAAGTGAGTTGGGGGGGAGCAAACTAAAAGAATGGGACTCCACTGCCTGAAGCTGTAATTGGACAATTAACCTCTGATATGCAACCGGACAAAACTTATATCTGTCCGGAAAACAGGTGATTGTCATCCATCCATCCTGGGTGTAGTCTCTGTGAGACTCCTGCACTGCCCAAGGTGTACCCTGTGAAGGCCTTTCAATAAATACCTGCCCTTTATCCTTTCACTCTGTCTAGCCTCTGTTCCAGGTCAGCCTCTACAAGACGTCAATAGGAGCACCTTAAATAAAGATTACGATGCATCCACACACTGCCTAAATTTGGGAAATTATCTGGACAAAAATACTTAGTGTAGATATTTGTCTCAGATAATGCCACATTCTCTGCTGGTTTTACATTTGTCCAGATGTTCAGAAGTGTAGTACAACTGCACAGTAACATGTTGTTGCATCATGTGGTGAAAATACAGACCACCACATAAACGAAAGGAGCTTTGGGTAGCTAAGGGCATAAATGTAAGATAACAGATTTTCTCCACTGAAAAATGGATCTTCAAAATCTCCTTTCTTTGAAAAGAACTTGATGCATCTTATCCATTGAACTTAACTGCAGCAGAAGGCATTAATGCTTGGAAAAATTCTCAGCGATTGAATCCTACCTCAGGGAAATGGGCACATGTAACAGAAGCACAGGGCTGAAGGAACCTAAAGGGCTATTTAACAGTTTTACAGGGTACCAGCATGCATTTTTACAAGCAGGCATAGAATGGAAACTGTCTGCTGGTAACTTGTACTTATTTAAGAGTGGATCAAAGAAAGCTAAGAAGCTGGCGAATGGGACAAAAAATACTTGTTAAGAAAAACTTTTTGGTGCTTTCCATACTGCTCCTACACTTCATGTGACTTTCCTTTTGGATACTCACAAGCATCCTCATCTTCACAAGCATCCTTATGCTGCTGAGCACTCTGAGCACCCGGAAACCTGGGGACCACGAACACAGGCACAGCTAATGATGATAACCTCAGAAACACTCACAGGACAGGCTCCTCGGTACTGCAGGAATTTCCCATCAACACACACAGTGCCACATCACAGCCAGGCATTTGCTGATGTCTCTACCCAGTTGTGTGGGAGATGATTTCAAACCCAGACAACTGCAGCTGTCAGTGCAGAGGCTCTTTGCTGCTGTGCTTCGGGATCTGTTGTGTGTGTGGAAGCCGGAGAGTGTCAAGGGCTTAGCCAGTGGTTCAGATCTGATCAGGTTTGAAACGTGTCAGGATGCTGCACGCACACCGATGTCAGGGGAGCCTGGAGTGAACTGCACAAAGCTCAGTGGAGCTGATGACTATCCAAAAAATCTGGTTTTTTAATCAAGAAGGACAGCACACGCTAATGTGTGCTAAAATGATGTGCTAAAGAACACCAAGGAACTATGCAAACATCTGGATGACCTGAGGTAGAAAAACCACAAAACTGGTCTAGCAAAAGAGCAGGCTGCTTTTCAAATGTAACACAATTAGATAAATACTATGTGATATACGAAAGCATAAAAAAGAACAGCAAGTTACAAAAAGCAACAAGACTCTTAGCCATTGATATACAACACTACATCTGAAGACCATATTCTTTTTTATGTCAGCCCACAAACTCACATTCAGTTCTGGCTGTCTGGTACGGTCTATTGCACCACCAGCTACAGCAGAATTTGTGCAGGCCAAGACACTCTTGTACAGACTGTCATGGGAATCAGTGAGGTACATGATAAAGACTGCACAGGTAAAGCTATGGCCACTGCATTAGAGACTTTATTGGGCACAACAGTAAATCGAATGGAGACATAAAAAAGATCAGTTGGGAAGAGACTACAGGGAAATCAGAAGGAAAAAAAAAATCACTTTGTTTGAAGGCTGTTATCTCCACATTAAAAAGAGAAAGTGAATCTAGAAACTGAAATCTCATTACTCCAGCATCCCCGTTCCAAGGCTGAACAGCACCATAATACTGTGTTTATTTCTTCTTCTAGTTTCTAAGCTATTCCAAAGCTCTGCTGGCTTACAGAGGAAACTGCAGCTAGAAATATAAAATTCCAGTGCCATTATCTGAGTAGACACCTCAGGAACAAAGCTAGCCTTTGGGCTGACCTACAGATCCTTCCCACTCTTGATCACAGCCTCCTGAGAACTACGAGAAAACAGACTTCCTTAATCTTCATTTAGCAATTTAAGTACTGAAAGATCAGAACTTAAAATTCCACATCTATTTAACACTTGGTTAGTCGTCATTAAGCAATTTGGCACTATCCACATTCCTGTTAATACCATCCCAGTTAATCAGCAACCATTACCACTCCCTGATTACACACAGCCAGCCTCCTGGAACGCTTCCATACGCTTGGGGCCTAAAGCAGGCTAACTGCACCCAGAGTTCCCATTTATTCCCCAGGTTCTGACCCAAGGCACTCCAGTGATGACACAGTGGGAGCCTCGTGGACTGGCAGTGGGATCTGAGATGGAAGGGAAGAGAGGATGTCGTGTGCTGGAGGTGTCTAGGAGGGCTCTAAGAACAGTTATCTGGGTGGAAACACACTGGAAACAAAAATCCTAGCAAACCTCTTTACATTACCTTCTGCATTTAATCTTTGGGGAGATGAAATATTTCAAACATGATGTTCAAATCACTAAACAATAAGCCTGAATGCAACATTATTTCTATAGGTACCTTTAACTGTTGTTTTTTCCCTGAAGCATTTTCTCTCTCAAAAAGAAGTATTTAGCCAAATGTTTCCTTAACCACAATCTCTTCCATTTTTTTACCCAAAGACACATCTTGGTAATTTCCCACTCTGCTTCAGCCCTTCCAGAATCAGAGAGCACAGGATATCCTGCATAATTATATACCTGCTTTCCAGGCTGAAGGGTAAGAAGTAAGAATAAATTAAGCTTAAAGAAGTTTAATTTTGCAAGGCACTGAACAGATATCCTTAATTAAGCCCATGAGCAATTCTCAATTTAGGTAAACAAGTGGTATTTTGTAAACAGGAAGCTTTCCTGCTAAAAAACTAGACTCCTTGCTTAGGCAACCAGACACTTCCCACTGAAATCAGTAGGAGTTAAACATTTGGCAAATCTGCACAGTAAAGCCACCTATATATGTCACTTTAATGCCATCTCAATAGGCTTTTTTAGAAGTTTAAATATGCCCCAAGTCACACTGCAAATATGCACCACATGTGTAACTTATGCCATGATTAGAGATGTCTGGAAACTTTATTTTTAAACTGTGTTTTATCAGAAATGAATGGTTTAATAAAAGAACCAATTTCCTCAGAAAGGTTCGCCTACTTCATAAAAATGTCATCACAGAGATTTGAATGTGATATTTCTAAACCATGTAAGTGGAAGAGACTCAGGCTGGAGTAGCCTGTAACTCTAAGGTCCAGGCAGCAGTTTTTGGATGTGGGACTCAAATCCCTGCCCTGCCTGGTTTGGTGCCCATGGTCCCAGGGATTTCTTTACTCCCCTGCTTACTGCCACTGCTGCACGGCACTGTGCTGACAGACTGTCCCTGCCTTGTACTTTTCAAAAGGTCTTTATTCGTCCTCAGAAGGATTCTTCAACTTCTTTTGCTTCAACTCCTGTACCAGTGTTTAATGAGAGGCCTCCTGCCTGCAAAAACACCCCTATAAACCCATGGTGCTTCCTGTTTGGCAGGGCAGGAGCACCTGACTGACTCCAATGCTCACTCAAAGGAGGGCTATTGTTTAACCCTCTCGAGCCCTCGTTCCTCTCGTTGCAGCTCTTCCTTCATTGGCATTGAAAGGTGCAAGGCTGCAGAATGCCCCAAGTGCTGCAGATTAGAGCTGAAGTGCTTGGACAGCATGGGGAGGCTCAGGGACTGGAACACAAAGAGGTGCAATAGGTCATATCTGAGGCTGAGCTGAAATGATGTATTACAGTTATGGAAAAGAAGCTGTTTAAAGTTCTCTAAGCAGTATCACAAAGTCACCCCAGTGTGGAGGGCATTCCCAGGGAGGACACAGCGAATCACAGAACATAAGATCCCAATGAGGAATTTATGAGGTTCATTATTTATCTTTCTGCTGAGTTAGTATCAGCTATATTCAAAACCGGTTTGAAAAGCCATCAATAGGTTGTAAAGCATTTCCCTGTGCTGGGGTGTGTGTAAATTCTAATAATTTGATACATTCCCATTGAAGAGTCCAGCATCTGAATTTTGTGTTTGTGAATTACTAGATTGTCTGTATGTAAATAGCATCTGTATCCTTGACAACCAGACTTCATGACTGACTCATTCAGTGAGGTCATGATTCATTGTCAGAGGTATCAAAATTCATTACCTTCTTTCATAGTACTTTTCCTGCCATTAGGTTTGTGCCAAATCATAGTAACTGAGATTTTCTTACAGACAGGAACAAACTACTAACCAAGAAGCAAGCAAAAGCAGGGCCTAACCCAGCAAAAGCAATGCATAAATGAATCTCAGATTCAGACCAGTCCCTCATCAAAAAAAAAAAAAAAAAATCAAAAAAAATGGATAGAGATGCAACTTAATGAGGACTAAAGATAAAAAGGTGATTAGAATCCTCTTCAGGCAATATGAAATATACAACTGCTCCTTAAGCCTTGTATAAATGTGAACAGAGCAGCAAAGAAGTGTCTACACACGCACAGAGAGATCCCTGAACAGCCACCAGCCCTGGGGGTCCAAGTTTACTTGACACAATGCTGTGTATAAGAGATGACAAATCCTCAACTCCCATGGACTTTGAGGCCAGATGCAATTAAATCAACACCT
Organism: Callaeas wilsoni; assembly: GCA_013398955.1. Taxonomy (NCBI): domain Eukaryota; kingdom Metazoa; phylum Chordata; class Aves; order Passeriformes; family Callaeidae; genus Callaeas; species Callaeas wilsoni. The sequence continues at coordinate 165,454 of VWPU01018105.1, read as the reverse complement.
TTTTGGTCTGACAGGAGGAATGCACTCTGATTTGGCTGAGGAATACTTGACTGGGTCAGCTTTACCTTTGAATTTAATCTCTCCATTCACTTCCTTCTTTCCTATGCCATCCTTCTTTATCCCCCAGTACAAACTTCAAAATCTGTCTTTCTTTCCCTCTTACCCTGGAGGTTTGTTTTACCTTGTTTCTCATTCCAGTCTTACCATGAAATACAGAATGTGCCAAATCTGTTGTGTTGTACTGTTTATATTAAATGCCATAGAACTGACTAACTCTGGTGATTTTAAGAGTGCAATTTTTAACTTGGGGTAATGACATTTGTGCTAATTTTTTGTGAGACTCATATACCAAACCAGCTGGTTTCTTTACAGAACTGGAATTCTGATAACTTTCATAATGCAAATTTACAAATTTAATTGGTCTATGCCTTTTTTTTTCTTTTTTAAATTGTATGAAGAATTTTAAACAGTGCTGCCTGAAGGCCAGTTCTTTAACTGCTCAATACGGGAAAAGCTTTATTGAAACCATGGGGTTTTATGTGCAGTAGATAAGGCTCTGGCCTTTCTTTCAAGGCAAAGAATTTCAGCCCTGATTTAGCATGTAGGGGATAATTTTATTAGTGTGAATAAGTCCAGTTTAGCTGAAGAAATTGCTTATGTGTCTGCACCCCTTGTTGAGTTAAAATACCTCAGACCAGAAAATCAGTGGAGAATATTACACATCTTAGACTTCACTGCCTATGCTGTAATGGAACTGACAGTGTGACACAATATACAGCAATAAACAACCCAGTCTGAGTTATAGTTGTAAAGATAAATTTGTTAATCGACAAGCAAGAAAGGATTTAATTTGCTTTTAAAATACTTCTATCAAATGCTTACTTGTAGGTGTTATAAATGAGTTAGATGTCCCACACCTGAAGCAGAATAGTCAATACAGTCATTGGATTCGGAAGATCAGATGTCTACTCTGAGGTGAGCTCTGCCAGCCTCCAAACCCACTCATAATGTGACACTTTGGCTGTCTAAATCCAGATGTAGAGCAACCCTGACAGCACCTCACAGTTATCCTGCCTGCCCATCAGCTGCCTTGCCAAGAGGGTGTCTTCTCCTGTAGCTCTGTGTTTTATCTGCCACTCCTATATGGATATTGCAGAGCCCCCGTGGTGACTCAAACCGTGTTTAGGCAATGGAACCAAACCCTGGCTCCTTGTTATCACCTTCAGTATCTTCTCCTCATGTAAATGGCTGTGTCTTTACCTTGTGCTGAGTCCAATCTGACTGTCTCAATTATATAAAATTAATCTCAGCCTCTAAGTAACAGTGAAATACCATGATTATGTCACAAGTGGGAGGTATATTTTTCTGAAGTTCATCTTTTAGGAAACATTTTCCTTGTTATACGTCTTTCCTTTTGTTTCAGGCCCTGCAGTTGCTGCCATACATGGTTCTCAACATGAATGCAGTGCTAAAATCTCTACTAGCACTTTGTAACAAGGCATAAAACCTCGATGCCTTTAAAGTGTCTGTGTTGATCATGCCCTACAAACAGATATTATAAACCATTTAGTGATTAGTGTACTGACAGAATAGTGATTTAACTTGAAAAGCTGTCTTCTATGGATTGCACCTGAACAGTCAGTTCTGAATGCTTTATATATGAAATTCAATCAATGATGGCCAGTTTTGACAGGTCAGTTAACCCACATAGAAGAACTTCTGTCTCTTGGAAGCAAAGCTTTTCTAATCGGTGTGTTGAGTGATTGATTTTCTATATCCATCAGTATCTGGTGTTCATACACTGAACACTCCTGCTGTTACTCTACAAATTGCTACAAGGGAAAACCTGGTTAGGTTCAGGATATATGCTGTACAAAGAGGGTGGCCAAACTCTGGAACATGGGGCCATGGAACATGTGGAATCTCAGTGTTTGGAGATTCGACATTCATCTGCACAAGGCACTGAGCAACTGGGTCTATGTTGCTCCTGCATTAAGTAGGGTTTGGATGGTCTCCAGAGGTCCCCTGCAACCTCTTCCATAGTTTTGTGCCTTTCTTTTTTTTTAAAACCTCATTTACATTCTCAAAATATAAATCCAAATATACAAACCTTAACTGAATTTTAAAATCAATAACCAAAAACTATCTAATATTTACCACATTCTGATGGAATCTACTGCTGCACAGTCTTATTCTACATCTGGACAAAGCTCAATCAAGCTTCAATTCTGAACTCTCTGCATGCTACATTTGAGTCTTTGAGTCTGGTCTTTCAAAATGGCCACAGCACAACTGATGTTCATTTACCCATATCTATTGAAATCCATCTTGCTTTTATATTCTACTTGTTAACAGTGAGAAATGTGCTGTTAAACTGACACTACAACTTAATTTCATTAAATTAATAGGTTTTTACTCAGTCTTTTTTTTAATCAGGACAAAACCTGGAAAAATGAGTGGCAACATGACTGGGTTAAATGTATGAAAAGGCTAAATATGAAGTGAGCAAGGTCTTTACATTTCTGCTAATGCATTTCTAGCTAAGGTCCGCCCAATTCTCTCTGTGAATTTCACTCTATTAAACGATGTTCTGTAAAGAGTTTCAAACTTGTCCAGTACAAACCCAAAAGGTTTTGTATTCTTTGTCCCAGAAGAGCTAAGACCTGGGACAGCAATAAGAATTCAGCAGTAAGCTGCACTGGCACAGGTGGCAGGTACAGAATGTAAGAAGGCAAAGCACTTCTTTAACACCTTGCCAAACCCCAAAGCAGCATCTATACTTGAATTTTCTAGTAGAAGTCAAAATGCACAAAGCCAAAGTCACATTTCCTTCCCCTGTTTGGGTGTCCTTACAAACTGAATGTGTTAGTCTTCCCTGTAGTTAAGGCAGTTTATGTTTCTCTGACAGCAGAGTCCTTCATTCTCTGTCCCAAAGGACATCACCCATCCAACCTCCTGTGCAACATACCTTCAGGTCAGACACATCTCTGTAGCACTGCTCGGAACGGGTGTGATCAGAGAGCTGCACATTCCAGAAACATGGGAGCTGGTAGACAAGGAAGGGATTTTGTTTGATGACTGCATTGAAGATATCCTAGCAGAAAAAAAACCAGAAACATTTGGGTATGTTGTTTCTACTGCCTGTGAGGTGATCTCAGCTCCTCCCCCAGCTGACTGTCCTTCTCCCCCTCACAGGCATTTGCAATTCCAATGGTGATGCAAGGGTAAGTCTGGAAACCTTTCTCCATAATTCTGTTTCCATGGAGGGTGCTATTAACTGAAGGGGTGATGTACAGATCTGGACAAGAGGAACAAGCTCTCCTGACACACAGAGCTAAGGGACTCCAGCAAAGTTTTCAAGCACTCATCTTGTACTGCTGGCATGAAGTGTGGTTCCTCTTCTAGTCACCAGGGAGAGTAACAGGCAGCAAAGGACAGCGCCTGCTGGTACTAAGTACTGCATCGTTTTTTAATAAAGGGCAGGAAAGCGATCCTGGCAGCTACACTGCTTCAGGGTGAATTACTAGGTGTGATTTTAGCTAGCACTTTATTGTTGCAACAAGAACTCCAGGTACTTTATGGAGAAGGCACGTAGGACAGATCTGCAGAGCAGCCTACACCATGAGGGACAGAAAATGTTCTGCTCCTAAGCAGCCATTCTGTTGGAGAAGTAAGTTAAAAGGACAATCTGAGGGTAAGGTATGAAGGGAAGACACAGGCAGCCTTTCTCTGCTCTGCAAAATTCTGCTCCATGCAGGTATTAGACAGCAACTCGGGACCTGATTGAAAACACAGCGAAATTTCAAGAATCATTTTAATGAACCTCAGGAGCTTTTGGATCACCCCACAAAGATGCTGTACAAAGTGCACATCTCCATGTGCACAGTGAGGAGGGTGCTTCCTTTGTGGTGACTGGTCATGAGCCAGATGCAGCTCAGAAGGAGAACAAATATCTAAATGTGATGCTGTATTGAGTTAACACACTCAAGCTGTTGAGCAAGAGTTATTGGTTCAGGTCTAGTATTACATTAACAGGGTTTCTGGGCTTAAACTGAGAGCTGGCAAGAAGCACACATTGAAAAACTGTATTTCTATGTTTAGGCACACTATTTGTTCTCTTGGCCTCAGTTTCCTATCTGTGGCAGGGAGACAGAAGCACTTTTGTCTTTACAGGGCTGTTGTGGCAAGGAGTACATTAAAAGACATCTGGGACTCATCTGCCAGAAACAGCAAAGAAACGTCAGGAGAGTCTTAAAACTAAAGTTTGATTAGACAATAACCAGTGGGAAAAGACACAGTTTATTTGGACCTCTAGCGTCTGGAGAGTTCTGTGTTAAAGAAGGGAGGACAGAAAATAAAGCTTGAAAACCCCATTTGTCTCTCTTACGAATCATCTGAGCAGAGGGGGCAAAAATGTCAGTGTAGTAAGAGGAACCTTGTGACTAAATCTCCATTCTCTTCCACATTTTCCACAGAATGATTCAACAGATGGTGACTACAGGCAAAACAGCTTTCTCCTGCCTTTTCCCATGTCATCCCCTTTCCCTTTCTTTCCTTCCTCAACCCATGGTTTAATGGTTGTCCCACAGTCCTGCAAAGTCCTACTCACCTGGTCAGCCAGTGAAGTGGACAGCATGCTCATTAGCTCCCGCTCTGCCGTCAGTCTCCACATCTGCTCCCACTTCATCTTCCGCAACTTATCGAGAAGCAGCAAGATCACCCCTGAAGGGAAACACGGGGCAGAGACAAAGGGAACCCATGATGTCATGTGCCAGCCAAGGCCCAGCCTGCCCATGCGGCGATTCAGCAGTTAGAACAGGACATGAAGTTATCTGACACATCTAATTGCAATCCTGGAACCTTTGCTGAGGAACAGATTATCAATGCTAGTTGCAACCTAGACTTTGAGAGGGCCTGCCATTAAGGCACCAAGTGTTCACAGAACAGGATCCTCAAACTGGAAATCTAAAGTTGGAAAAAAGGTACACCTCAATAAGCATTGTTATTCCTCAGTTGCTTTTTGGGTGGCCAAAATTCCTAGTGTACAAGAAGGGAAAACAGCAGAAGCAATGAAGCTAGATTGAAACATCAGCAAAACCTTTCCTACAGCGTCTCAGAAAAATCTGCTTGAAAAATGAATTTGGAAAGACTTACACAAGAGGGCTTTCATGGGGAATAAATGCAGACTGAAGGACCACAAGGAAGGAGTGCCGATAAACAGCAGCCTTGCAGGCTGACAGAAACTACCTAGTAAGAGCAATGATGGGTTCTGTGATGTTTTGCATCTTCATTAGTGGACGAGGGAAGTAAACAGAACAGTAATGACATCTGCAAATGACATTTAACAAGAGGTCTTACAAAAAAAAATCACGGCAACTGTACAGAACTATAGCAGCTACATAGAAGAATATGAAATGACAAAAAGCAGGCATTGGGAAAAGCTGCCTCAGGGAGTCCAACTTGATAAAACTAAAAGTAATGAGAAAAAGAAAGGAAATGTAGTCTGAATGCTTAAGAAAAATTCTCCTAAAACCGCTGTGGTGAAATAAATTAAAAATGGCAGATAAAATACTTTATTTCACAAGTCTTTCCAGATCAGATTATACCAGGATTAGAAAATGTACCTGGAGAAGTACTGCACTGGCTGGGAGAGGACAAAGGTGGATCCAGTTCCTTCCTATATTTAGTTTCTATGACATGACAAGTTTCTTTCTTGTAAAACCTGGCACTGCAATGCATAAAAAGAAAACCTCTCCTGGCAGTGAATTTTGTGGCCTATTTTAGTTGTGTTTTCCATTTCAGTCCATCTGGTACCCAAGGATGCTGGAACCTGTACTGGAGGGATCCCCTTTCATCTTCAGTCAACCTTTCTGCTTCCAGCTGTTGGATTGGAAAGGGATGTATTGTCACAACACGCTACAGTTTATTTATGCCAGCGTGTTTGTCTTCTCTCCAGCATGAGGAAAGCCTATTTGGAGCACGTAGTGTGTGTGTGCAATAGCTTCTAAGAGAGCATTGTCCGAAATTCTGCGTCAGTGTGAAGCAGGTTCCTTGCGCTCCAGCAATAAATTGGGTGGGAGATCTCCTCTCTGGCAAAGGATTTTTTCCAGCTGGCAAGAACTGTCAGCTTTGCAGTGAAATGCAACTGAGAAGGCTCTTTATTGAGAAAAATAAAGAATAATGGTAAGATTCAGTTAACTGTAATAGAATAGTTTTTATAATTTATAGACAACAAACCAATTTTTCTTAATTTCTCTAAACCTCCAGTCTGAGGAGGAAAGGGGGCTATGTTTTAATATGTGCAGTATCCTCTGATTTTTTTGACTTCCACTCTTATGCTAGCAGCAGATTATGGCATTGCAGCTAACAAGATTATGCTGTCCTGAGGGGCTATCATGGTAGCAGCTGAGAGTAAAAGAGGCAGATGGAGTGGAAGAACTAGAATATATGTGAGAAAGGATGTACTAAATTATAATGCAATCATGTCTATTGAAAATATTCACAAGGTTTTAATGTTTCACCGTCAAAACTAATTTCAATGTGATTTCCATTTTAATTCACCTACAGGCTTGAGTTTAACACCTTTGTACAGTTTCTATTTAGGCTTCTAATTTACTGCTGCCACAAAAATAACTATTAGAGAATATTTATAGCAAGTTTAAATATTTACTCATTAGTATTAGAATAAGATATTTCTACTAAGAGGAGAAATTAATACTATTCACCTAGTTAGTGTTATTAAGTCCAATAGTGAAGCAAAAAGCATGTGTTTTGGGAACTTTTAAATAGTTCATGTAGAGGAAAAATTACTCTTTTTCAGAACAGTGAACTTCAGGTTCTCTTCTATATTGTTGTGTTGCCAAAAGCAAACATAACAAATGAACTAACTTCAATCTGCACAATTAGTTTGCAGGCAAAGTGTCTGAAATAAGGAAAGGAAAATATTTGCCTCAGGATCCGCTTCCCTCAGAGTCAAATTGACTGAAATCTCAGACTAAATTCAAGATGACATACAGCTGAACATAAGGGGAAAAGGGACTTACTCTCATCTGCTGTGCTGGGGGAAGAGGAGACTGGAGGAAAAACAAGAAATCAAAGGAATATTTTATTAACATCTGGCCCCAGGCAGTGGGACTTCTGATCTTTCGAGAAGTGCGGCATCTTCCTGCCCTAACCTACCTGAGGAAAACAAAAGGAAAGCTTGGCAGCAAATAGACAAAAAGAGAAAAGTGGCAACCCAAACATCTCATGAGTATTAAACAAATTATGATCAGCCACAGAACACCCTATTTCCCTTGCCCTGAGGAAATAGTTCAGGCATATCCAGAGATGTAAATATCTCAAAGATCTCAGAGAATAAGAATGCTTTATTACTAAATCTGCGGAACACATCCTAGTCTAGTTATAACTTGAATGGCATTTTTCTCCCGCTGCTTGATGAGATTTTGCTTGAACTACCAAATTTTGACAGATTCTGAATTGCTCAAACAGACAAACAAACAAGAAAGCAAACAAACAAACAAAGCAGTTTCTCAAAAATGTCATTTAAGGACACACAAATAACCCAGCTCCAAAAGCAAAACAAAAAAACTCCCCCAAAACACAAAAAAAGTAATTTGGTGAATAAATTGAATAAAACAGGGCAATAAATCTGAATTAATATATTTGGATTAAAATGTTTCAGTTGGGAAGCACTGCAAAATTTTTTAAGTACATTTTAAAGCCCAACTTACCGTAAAATAATTTCCATCACAAAATTAGTATAAATTAAAAATCTTGTAAAAATTACTACAAGATCTGAAAAGGAAAAGAAATGTTTCATTCTGGGTCTAACCAAAATTTGGGAGTCACCTGAATTTTTTGTCCTTTTCACATTTTCTGATTCAATCTAAAACAACTTTTTTTTCTTCCAATGTTTTCACTAAGCAACAGTTTCCAGAGATGCTTCAAGGCATGTCAGCAAATTAATCTGTTCTTTTATTTTGTTTGGTTGGTTTTCTGTTAAGCTGCTGCAGAACAAAATATTTTATTTCTTTTTTCCAAATAGTAAATTGAAAGTCTGCAGAAAGATTAGCAATTTCCCTTGGGATGCTACCAAGGATTCCCACCTCTTGCTTCAGGAACACAGACAACAGCTTTTCCTGAAATTCAGAGAGGAACATATAGTAGAGCTGGAAGTAATAAACATTTTAAGACAGAACAGAATCACTTGGAGAAGTTATAGTGAAACTGGACAAGCTATCAAACTCAATCAATATATTACAATGGGCCTTTTAAGGTGCCTGAAAAACACACTCAGGTGCTGTGGGAAAAGAAAATGTAGCTCCTAAGGAATCATTTTCTGTATGATCTTGCGTGTTCCTTTTGGGTGGAACAGGATGCTTTTGTGAGCCCTTGAGGCAATGCCATTTTATGTGAGTAGCACCTCAGAGCCTATCCTTGTTTTAAAAATTTTACTTGAAAATTTTAAAAACTTCTTCTTGAAATTAAGCCTGCAACAGTGAAGCATCGAGACAAATAACAAGCAGGTATCATTATAATATGCGAAACAGGTAAAACAAGCTTCAGAATATATCATAAAGCAATAGTGAGTTTTTTAAAAATGACTGGGATTTTGCTGCAGCTGAGCATCAAAGACCATACACCAAACCACTGAGCCAGAGATGCTGTAAGAAATAATGTTAAATAGGCCTGACGTTATGGAGATTTGCTGTAATAACTATCTCACCCATTTAGGGCAGTAAGCTACCGTGTTTTGTGAAATAGATTTGGTACCAAAAATTTGAATTCAGTTTTAGGTGCTATAGAAGGGACTTGTAGCTCTAGCAAATACTTATGCAACTTCTTTAATTCTGATTTATTGTACGTGAAATCAATGGAAACGGTCACAGTGTGTAATGTTAGGAATGTGACTATGCCTTTGCTGGATCAGGGCTCCAGTGACCAGTTTTGTTAAGGATTGTATTTGGCAAACACTGAGCCACAGCTCCACACCACTGCCTGTGGCCTCTATTTTCCACCCACAGTATCAAGAGCAAACAGACAAACACAAGTATATGGCTGTTAGGGATTAAAACATTAAATTAAAGCTATAATTCCAAAGCAAGCCACTGCACACATTTTAATATTTATGTCTTTGTGTGGATAAAATTCACTGCATTTATTTCACTTGGTTTATAGACTATCTGTTGCTCATAATTTGACCAGCCATATCATTAATGTAATAAAACTATATCTGTCTATAGCTTTTAACATGATATGACCAAAGGACTGTCATTCTAGCACATTTCTGGAGCATCCTGATACATTACTTAACTATGAACTTACACGCACCAGCCTTCTTTTCTCAAAAAAAGCTTTTCATAATCTAAAAAATCCAACCCAAACTAATAAAAACTTGCAGGGATGCACAATGTGTTCACTGGGAATAAATGATGATTCCACATTTGAACTTTCCTCTAAGAAAACTGAACAGGGCTGAGAAGCTGTTTTGAAACAAAGTGTGTGTCCCTCCAGGGCTGGTGACAGAACCCAAGAGCCCTTGTTTTCCCTGCACATGTATTAAAAGTGAAGTTGTCATTTTGAAATGTTGTGCAGTCACTCTGTTAGGAGGCTGAAGCATTGTAAACATTGCTCCTCAGGAAGCACTGTAAACATTTTGTTTACGCTTCCTGATGACCATTTAATGAAATAGAAGGCTTTCACTTTCTTTATTCTCCTCTTCCCAAGTATGGTGTTTTTCCTTAGGCAGAATTAAGATGAATGTTTTACTCAAGCACAGTTCTAACTTCTTCTTACAGAGCTGCTGACTATAGCTCAGTGTCCCAGTTTTCTGTTTCTTTACTGCTTAGATGCTATGCTTCCTGAGCAATTTGGAAGAAGATAAACTTCCTTTCTATCTTCTCTTTAATGACTTCCACTTCTGGGGGAATTTCTCCAACTTTCTTAAAGCCCCAAAGCTGGTACAGAAGAATTTCCTTGATTCCAGAGTCTATAAGGTCTGGAGGAGAGGAATCATGAGCCACAAGACTTTTAGCAGGTCTATGGAGGAAAACCTCTGCTACTTAGAGACCATCCTGCTAAGTATTGCTCTCTCCTCTTATCTCCCAGAGTCTTGTGAAGAGAACTAGCAATTCCACAGGCCTTTCAGAGGTCAGCAAAGAAAAAACATCTCTAGACCTGAAGAAATTGGCCTTCTCTCACACAGACCCCAAGCGGTATGAAGTCCCAAGCAGTATAAATTCACACACTTAATAGCCCAAATTGCTGAAAAGATTTCCATTTTAACATGGAAAACAACATGGTTGGCAAAAAGACAAATATTAGAAAAATAAAAAAAGGAAACCAGGGGTTATTCCCAGCTGTTGTACCAGCCTTGGGCATCAAGGAAGACATTAAGGATAGTAACCCTTCTAAAAACCCTGTATTTCCTGAACCCTGTGCAAAGAGTTGTTGGAGATGAAAACCATCTGTGAAGAAGCTCCTTACATGGCTTTTATAAAGCTCCTGTTTCCTCATAGCCTTTGCACTCTGTGACCCTTGTGAGTATATAGCAAAGAGAAATTACATTCTAGAGGCAAAATGGAAATACTCCAGGGACTTCTCATTTGGTAAACGATGGAAATGGCTTCTAAGAATGGAAAAAACCCTGTAAGAGGCACATCATTAAAATCTCTTGAAATTCCAAAGACTGAGAATGTTTTTGCTGAGAAGTATAAACCTCACGTAAGACATTCTAACTTCAGGCCTGCAAAGGGAGAGAGGAGGGAGATTTCAGCCTTTATATGCTGCAGCACAATGGCAACGACCACGTGGAGCAGAGGAGATGTGTCTCAAAGACATCTCACCCCACTGCCATGCACCAGGACCGCCCAACGCTACTCCGTGTGCATCTCTGTACACGTCTGGAAGTCATCATGAAGGCGCCAAAAGTGGCCACTAGCAAAAAGATGGCCAGGTACTCACCTTATTATAAAGCATTTTGAAATGTGAGATTTAAAAAGAAAAGTGATACGGGTGAGGAGGGGTGTGAATGTGGAATATTTCTACCAAGTTTTAAAGAACTTTTCCTCTCTTCAATACTAAAATTGCACTAAGTCCTTACACGCAAGATTGGCTGTGGTTTTATTTGCTGAGTGCTCAGGTGGCTTCAACAGGAAAACAAAATCCTGATTAAATACCTATTTATGTGATAAAGTCAGAAAGGATAATTTTTCACTCTTGCATCACAGAGGCAATAGGATTTTTCAAAATCAGTTTGGTGTCTACTAGAGCATAACTTCTAGAAAAACATTCAGTCTTTATTTAAAAATTTACAATAATGGATAATCTGCCACAAACTTTGATAAGTTATTCCAGTGCATAATTACCCTGATGAAGGGTACTTCCTTTATTCTAATTTGAACTTCTCTTTGAACTTTCAGTCATTTGATCTTGCTGAACCTTTGCTAAATTGGCAAGCCCTCTATTAAGAAATGTTATTTTCTCCTCCAAATACGAATAACCTAGGATCAAATTAGCATTTGACTGGCTCCCAGATAAGCTCCTGAAGCCATTTTTCTCACTTTATGGAAAATTTTCCAGTATTATCTCTGAATTTTGCAAATCTGTAAGTGGTCATCTTTGACCTGTGGAGCTTAGCCCTGGACAAGTAGCAAAATCTACATTTTAACATAAATGTAGTCCAAGAAGTGGTCCCCAGCACCCAGAGCACCAAACTCCCAGCTAGGCGTGTACAGCCGTGGGTGTGCACGCACTGTTCAGGGTCTGGCTCTTCCCTGAGCATGCTGGCCACATTCATCCTGCACAGCACTTGTCTCTCAGGTCCAGTTTATGCTCCTTCAGTTTTTGGACATAACAATTATTCTGCTTGCACTTCTCAGTGTGGAGGACATTATGAGAGAGGCATGTCACAGTTTGCTAGACTGGAGTGTTTTTAGCAAGGAACTGAGGCTCTACGTTGTATGCACTGAAGAATGTCATCAGGGCACGTGGGAATATTGATCTTCTGATGCCACATTTAAGGATTAGAAAGAGGTGCCAAATGGAGCGTAGTCCTATCCATGCTGTCTTCCAGAAATACTTCCTGAAGTGAACTATGAACAAATTACACTAAATATTTTTTTTTTTTTTTTACAAAAGACAGTTTGGTTCTTGAGAAAGACAGGGTACCAACTAATTTCTGTGTCCTGTGGATAATCAGAGAGCCAAGAGAGAAGAATGAACTGGGCAGCTAAATTACCTGGCAGTGTAGACATCAGGTATGACATACGACACAAATGCATCTCCTGTATTCATACTTGAAATGACTTTGGCTGTACATCCAATGATCACACAAAGTATTTTGTTAATAATATTAAACCTGGGGCTCATGCTAATCTGATTATCCATCCTGGACTGACTGTCAAGCATCTCTTAATTCTTTCCGAACATAAAATTCTACATGTCAGTGCCTCAAACCACAGAATTGTGAGTGTCACAACTCTACATAAAGCCAGAGGAACTGGACTTTGGGTGAGCTGTTCTGAGTAGGAATCACAGAATAATACAGACTGTACAGGGTTACTGTGCAGGAGGTCCAGTCACTGGATCACTGTGTGCAGGCATGTTTGGAAAAAGGGATCACACAAAGCTTGTTTTTATGGATAGAAACTGAGGAGGTTTGCTGAAATTTGCTATTTGCACTGTTGAAAGCAAGTACATCTTCCAAAAGTAATTTATCTTGGACTCTCCACCAAAGAACCACTACCCTTAAAAGAAAAAAAATCTGTTTCTTGATCCTTGGCTCTTGTAAATCAGTTTAAGTTTCTTTAATGCAAGTATCAGGCATTTATAACAGATCTGGACCTTATCCATGATACTTATCTATGTTTTATTCTTGCACAGAAAGCAGCAAAACCTGAAAGGTAACAGGGACCACTGCTTTAAATTATTGGGCCTTTTTGGTTTTGAATCTCTCAAAAGCATCATATTTAATAGGGGTGAAAATGTCGACAATTTTACAAGGTTTCCACTTGGGATTATGTGAAGAGGAAAAATGGACCCTGCACAGGTGCTAATTATTTTGGCTGGCTTCTAATCTCAACAGTGTCTGCCTTATACCTTCCATCATGGTGGAGAATAGCTTTCAAAAGCAGTTTCTAATATTAACAGTAGTCCACAAGGCTAATTGTAACAATGGGCACAGTGAGCAAGAACCCATCATAGCTTTTCTGGGTCTGGTGTTCACTCGACATCTTAGCAACAAAGGAGGAGATGTGGCTCAGGGCTGAACCACCTGAAAGGTATTTCTTTCTATTTGGATGACAAAGAGGTTTGGGGTTTTGTATTCAGAAAAAAGCAGAAAACTTCTTCCTGCCTTTTCCCCCCCTTAATGGGCAGTTTATTGACAGAGTGAGATTCAGGAGGAATAGAACATTCTAAGAAATGGATTAGGGGAACGAAAGCAGCAGCACACAATGAACAAGCTTGGAAATTAACTCTAGCATTTAAAAAAACCCAGGAAACATAATCCTTCCTGCACAACCACTTATTTTCTAGTAACAGAGAGAAGGATTAGTTTCACAACAGAAATACAGGTTTGTATTTGCCTAAGGAGCTGTTTATCATGCTCATATGGCCAAACTGGGGTACAGTTTGGATAAGTGAACTACAAGGAGCCTGCAGAGTTGGACTGCCAAGTTCGAAGGGTTGTGTTCAGCAATAAAACACTCAGATGGTGGTCAGTTACAAGGGGTATTCCACAGGAGTTGGTACTGGGGCTGGTACTGTTTAGCATTCAGATTAATGAGCTGGAAATGGGATAGAATGTGTCCTTGGCAATGTCACACATGACACCAAACTGGGGCTTGTGGCCAAATTCCCTGGGGATGGGCTGCTACTCAGTGACCTTGACCAACTGGACAAGTGGGTAAGAGAAAGCTCCTAAAATTCAACAGAAAATCCGGGGTGGGACTATTCCTGAATGAAGAGTATGGGCTGGAGGACAAGTGGACAGAAAGGAGCTTTCCAGGAGAAGTTCTAGGGGACTTGGTGGACAGCAAGTTAAACATGAACCAACAGTGTGACCTTGGGGCAATATTCCACGTCTTGGGCTATATTAGCCCTCAGGCCATGGGAAGTGATTAGCACTCTTGGCTCAGCACTTGTAAGACCATATGGGAAGTACTGTTTTGGATTCCTCAACCAAATAAATACCCTGACGCGCTGAAGTAAATCCACTGGAGAGCAACCCAGATGGTCAAATGCCTGGCATTCATGAGGAGAAGCTGGGAGAACTGGACTTCTTCAGCCTGGGGAATAGAAGGCTGAGGGATCTCCTGTTGCTTTCTGAAACTACTTAATGGAGCCACACTTTTCTAACAGATGCACAGAGACAGAATGAGAGGTAACTGACACATACTGCTGCAAAGGAAAGTCTAATTACATATTAAAAATTTTTACTTTTGTTTTTTACTGAATGGAGAAATAGTGGCTGAATACAGGAACAGGCTGCTTTGAGATCCATGAAGACACTTAAAACTCAGCTGGAAAAGGCCCTGAGCAACCTGAGCTGACTTTCAATGGGAGCAGCAACAAAAGACCTTGGGAGATCTTTTCTGACCTAAATTGCCTGTAATTCAACAGTTCTACTTGAGAAAACTTCTATTTTCACTGTCTGTGTCTTTCCTGAGAACAACTGTGTAGAGATGATCTGCATATCGAAGGTATTGCAGTGCTCCTGTCCTCCCCATAGCTCACTTTGTCAAAGACAGGTGCAGAAGGGATGGCTGAGGAGCTACAGCAGGAGCAATTGAAGGCAGGAGGTAGCTGAACATAAAGACAAAAAAGACAATGAGGAAAGGCAAGAAATGAGCTGCTTCTTCTGAGATTTGTATCCACTCAGTTTTGCAGATGCTTCTCTTTCAAAGTCTCTTGGTATTTTTTTAAAGGGGAAAGGTTTGTCCTGAACTTAGTTTGCCCTAACACAAAAGTGATTTCTGTAGTAAACAGCACCTAAGAGAGTGATCTGACGATGATCAAATCCAACTGGTTTTGTTGGCACTCTCTTAGTGGGAATGACTTTAACACGGGGGTAGAAAGACATCTTAGTTACTCTGCTACTTTCTGTGACAGGCACCAAGCTACCTATTAAGAGTCCAAAGATGGAGTCCAACTGTGATGGCTCTTTGCTTTGCTTTGGGACCATGGCTAAAACCGCTTCTCTGTCGCTACAAAAAGGAACTGTCTTTACACATTCACTTTTATGAGCACAATGAGAAACTGGAAAGTGAACTTGCACTTCAGAAGAAAACGTACTGGTTTTACTATTACTATGCATTTGTCTGGGGTTCTCCTGTCATATAATAGAAGGTTTTGTTCTCAGTTCAGGCACCTGGATGCCTTCACTAAGCTTTTATGTGCAAGTCTTTCATCTAAATTTAACCTGCTAATGATTGTCCCTCTGCAGTAAAGAGGGCATTTTAGAGTGCTGGACAACATAATTACTGATCAAGGTATGTATGTTCACATAAAGAACTGCCTTGACGAAGCTAAAAATAAAACACTTCAAAACGATTTTTTAAATCATTACATTGGAATGCTACATCTAAACGCCTGATTTATGTACATTACATGGAGAACTTTACATTATGGACTTAGGTCAGACCAATAAAACCCCCAAAGCTAGGACAATTTAATCAACTAAAAAAAAATATATTTTATTTACTCCAGTACAACTAGAATCTGGTATAGACTGTCTAAATGCTACTTTTTTAAATCACAGGTTTCTGAAGAAAGAAATGTTTTTAGTGTTTCAAAGGAATTCTGATGGTGTTTTTTAAAAAGACAGTTTTTGCAGGGGCTGAGATATTCAGTTGCTGAGGAGTAGAGGATGTATCTGAGACAATACCATGAACAGCAGACGAATTCAGCCACAGTAATGCCTCTACTACATGGATAGGCCTCTCAAACTAGAGGCACCATTTTCACAATCAAATACATACTGACCCTCCTTTCAGAAATGTCAAACGTGCTGTAAACAAGTTCTCAGTACATCGCATGCTTTAGAAAGTGCACGAGAAAGACTGGGAAAAAAGCTATTCTTTGAGGGTAGTCAGCTTTAAGATAGCTTATTTTTAAGTGCAAACTACAGATTATAGATTACAAAGACAGGGATGTGGTCATCAAAAGCAGAATTATCGCTTTAGCTTCCCACCTTTGACATAAACAGACTGATATTTCCTGTTGAGACTAAAAGCAACCATATGCTGGCACTTCCTAAACTGCTACCTGGACAACATGCACGATACTTGCACTTCAAATGCACTTTTACATGTATAAAGCTCATGTGTATCAGTATGCTTTGCACTGATAAGAGTATTTCCTGAGTAAACTCACAGTGTCTTAAAGGAGGAGTACTCTAATCCAAAAAACTGGCACAGTGTGAACCTAAGTAGATGAAGAAAGTGCTGCTTTTTGACTTGTCATCAGTGTTGGACATGGGTTTTTTAATCATTAAAACGCATTTTTCATCTGTTTGCAAAGGCTCCTGTACTTCCAACCAATCCTAATGACAGCAGTTCCTGTACCAAACATGACTAATCTCTTAACTAATGTGAGACAAGAATGTTGCAATGGCTTTTAGAGGGGGCATGCCTAAGCTTGGTCAGACCACAACGGTGGGTTTAAAAGGTTCTATAAACCATGAGTTTTCTGACTTCCTCCTTCACTGAGACACATTTACAAAAGCCTCCTCTTTCAAGCAGCCAACATACATGAGTACAATTACCACAATGTCACGAGCAGAAGCCTGTGGAGCTGGGCTGAAAGCTGTTACCAGGTTTCTGGAGCAGGACCACAGGCAGTGCCATGACTACCAGCAGCCCATTCTGCACTGCTTCACCAGTCATTTGTTTTCTGCACTGAAGATGCACTATAGCACCATGAAGGAGCACAAGATGGGATCCAGATTAATTTCATATCAACAGTCTGTTCTATGCTTGTCTTTTATTGTTCAAATTTGTTAAGTATTATGCAAAAATGATGTAATATATGCTTTCAATTTCCAATTCAACTTCCATAGGTCCTTTTTTTCAGGGAAACAATAAAGGAGACAGACTCATTCTAGCACTCTTCCAGTCATTACAAACATAGGAGTAATAAGGCACAGTACACACGTAGCCTAGGAATCGTTAGGTGCTAGCCATTCCCTTCTGTTCCCAATCCACAAATCTGGTAATGTCACATTTCCCAGTGTGGGAGTATGAATTCTCAGCTCAAGCTGTTGAGACACCTCCTTACCATTTCTGGTGGCTGCACTGAGGCAGTGCATTTCAGATGAGCCCCAAATCCTCAGGATGGGCTTCTGTAGTTTAGGAGCCTGAAATCCCCTGGACCAAAGTTTTCAGAAATACCTCCCCTGGCACTCAAATTACAGATTCATCCTAAAGCTCCATTTGGCAGGCATGGTGTCCATTCTCGGCTGATGGACGTTGGCTCTGCTGCACTAAAGCCAGAGAAGCCAGGGGTGATTCACACCAGCTAAGAAGTGGCCAGAAGTCTTAACAGTCACCAGAGATTGCTTTTAAAAGCTATTCTCCACCATGATGGAAAGTATAAGGCAGACAAAGTACTAAAAGCTTTTATATTTAGAACTTCTTTTACAAGATACTTTTCTGAGGACTAAGATGACTGTTACTCCCGAAATGAACATCAAACCATACAGTGCAACTCTGGAGCTGTCAGTTTAACATCTGCAAAAAGAAAAATCATAGTGTAGCAATACTTTGAAAAGCACAGTTTAGTCAGTGAAAGATAATATAGTTACATAGCCAGAAAAGTGTGCTTGAACTAGTGTATGAGGAATGTATACGAGTTAAACTCAGTGCAGAAAAGCAACATGGAGAGCATGATATATAAAAAAGGCATTTTATTAAGCAGCTTACTGAGTGTTTGCCAGTGAAGTACAGAAAAAACACAGAAACCTCTGTGGTACAGAAGCAATTGTGTTCAGATTGAGGAAAAGAATGTTATCGCAAATAAAGAATGGTTCTAACTAAGAACATTTTAAACACTAATTAAATTGTCACTGAACTGACTTTGAGTTTGGTCTGGTTTTCCTACAATTATATTACCATGGACTAAAGTATGACTTGGATTATCTGCCTGTGCAAATGAGGAAGAATGAAAAACAACCAAATAAAATCTTTCCTTGAAAATCTATATCGGCTGTCAGGAGATCTGGCCTGGGCACACAGGAAGAGCGGAGCGCAAATGCTTACTGGGTTTAAAGAATCAGCAGAGAAGGAACAAACACATCTTTGCCTTTAATACATCTGCCTTCTGGGACTCTCCCAACCTGTATATTGTCCAGAGAGGCTCAGACACAGAAAGATGAGAGTGAAAGAGAAATCATTTCCTTCAGAAACTGTGAGGAAGCAGTGGAACAATTCTGACTTTGTGATGTGCTTCTGAATCAAATCTGCCAGAGTTAGGTCTGGCTGAAGAGGCTCACAAAAAAATCTCTTTCCTTAGGATTGTATCCTAGGTCTGTAGTAAACACTTTCCCAAGAGCGAAGTCTGTCTGAGAGCCTCCCCTGATCCAGCTCTGTTTAGCTCATTAAAGTTTCAGAGGTCTGGGGGCCTTTTCACTGTTCCTAAGTAAAGCTCTAGGCACCTGAATTTCTATGCCTTCCCCCTCCTGGACCACTGTCTTTCATGAGTGTTTTGCTTAGAGATACTGCTTCTCTTTTCAGAGCACCCCCTTTAGTTTTCTGAATCCTCCTTGGCCACACTGTTGCGTTCAGTGTCAATTATTTTAATTGATTGAACACATCAAACAAGCTCCAGTTTCATCTTCCTTGAGAAATGTATACCTCCAGTGTCTGCTACAGTACTGAGGCAAACAATTAATTCAATCAAGAAATTTATACTAAAGGGTGCTGATTCTGTCAATAACCTCGTTTCCTCCTTCTCAGAGGCTGCACTGTTTCACTCAGCGACCTCTTGTTCCACATACTTGAAAAAACAACATTCCACTTCTTACGATCACTTGTCAATCTTCCATACATTATCTACCTTCTGGTTTTCTTTCTAAAAACAGGTTTTATAACTAAGGTGAGTTGTGTGAAGAAAGAAATTGTGAGGAAAATAAAATCATGTGCAGGATTATGGGATAATGCATGGCTTGATAGGTATGTACTAATACAAGAATTAACACATGCAATGTATGTGAAGGACTGCAGATATTTGATTATTTTTGCTTTCAGGGGAAGATTCATGTGATATACTGACATTTGGTATTCCTATATACCATTTGGAACAGTAAGTTAAGACAACCTAAGTTAAAGCCTTACAGAATTTTTTTAACATTAGCATTTTAGATATATGTATTTTATACTACCCACCATACATTACTGCATTATTCTGATGTTATGTGGTTGTGCCAGATTTCTCTCTGCCAGCATTAAAATGGCAGAAAGCAAAAAGCAGAAAGAAGGTAGCTATAGAAGGTGGTCATGTCTCAGCAGAACAAAAGATACTGCTTTGTGCTGTTAACAGTGAACTGAACTGACACGAGAAAGTTGAGTTGTGTATAACATAAGCTTTCAGATTTCAGGAAAAATCCATGAAACTTATCTCTGTCTCATGTGTTTGGGGGGCTGGGGAACAGGGGCGAGCAGACCTAGCCTTTCTATTTGCAATTCTGGCAAAGAAGAGTCAGGCAACAAACCTATTCTGCCAAAATCTTGTATCCATACCAATCTCTGTTCTGTTAGGCTATTCTTTTGAACATTTTCAGAGAACAGAGATGCTCTGCAGAGGCTAAAACACTAATTCACAAAAATTAGTGGGATTCCCATAAATATACACAGGAATACAGAAATACAGATGACCCAACCACAACTTGTTCAATCCTTTTTCTAGTCAGTCTGTTTAATTCAATCCAATAGATTTCTGTGAAGCAAAATCACTATTATGGTGAATAATTTCCTGATAGTGCAGGGATATTTAAATGGACTCATCTGTTCCAAATGAAGGCTTCACCATCTGTTCTGTCCTTTTATTACAAAGAGAGAGAGAACCTAATTCACTGCATCAGTATGTAAAGCCTAGCACTGAAATGATTTAGGTGTACGTGTGTGTTCTTTATGCACCTGGTATGTTTTCCCACATACCAAACACAAATCAGTGGGAAGACCTGTCTCTTATAACCTAATAAATTTTCTGAGCTAGTGCCTTTATTCCTTTCTCATGGCAGCAGAAACTGATGGCCAGTAGCTTGCATTTTATTAGGACAATTATGACCCTGTTGCTGTCCTGCAGGAGTTATTATCTTTATTGGGCTAACATTTTGTGATACCATTTACTTCTCTACAGAAAATGAGCCTCAATTCCTATTCATTCCCTCCTGCTGGGCCTATATACAAGTCATCATGGACAGAAATCTTGTGGGAGATGTGCTGAGGACCTATCAGATTACTGAAAAGCTCTGTTCTTCCCCAAAGGATGTCACACAATCTTCTCTAACACCGTTTAGAGAAGAGCAGAAACTCCAAAATGCATGACATTGTATCATTTTTACTTTTTTAAAAGACAAATTTAGCTGTATCTTAGGAAAGGAGGTGAAAATTACCACATCTCAAACTCTCTATACCAGGAGACTGACTGCACACTCAATGCAAGCGTTAATTCAAAGAAAACCCTCAGGTCCTACCTGTGTTGTAGCCCCTCCCAAGTGCTGGCCAGGGCCGATGGTTCTTCCAAAGGTTGCCCAAATACCAATCACTCTGGTTCTCCACTAAGCCAAGAACTTGTTGCCCTGGAAAATAAGCAAATTGCAAGAAGATCGTAAGATAAAAGTCAAACAATGGAAAACACACAGGAAATCTGGAGAGGAACAACCATGGAAAGAGAAGGCAGAAGTTGGGGTGCTGCCTTCCTTCCATGCCTTTGGAAGAAGCCAGCTTATGTAACAGAGAGCAAGCCTGGCACAGCAAATTCAGCACGGCTCATTTCTTCCCTTCTTCCCTGGCTAGTCCGAGTAATTAAACACTGTGGGAACCTTTGTCATGCTGACAGAAATATATCACCCAGACAAATCTGAATGCTGCTTGATTTTGGAATACAATGATGAAGAATCCTCCCAGTGAGAATTAAGTGTTGGTAAAACGATCATCTAATATGAAGATCTGTTCATACTCTGATGGAGAGAATATAATTGAAGAACAAGGCTCAGTATAACAAATTACTCTCTTCCCATGCTCCCCCTACTAGTTTCAGGGATTTTTATTTCTCGGTCACAAAAGAAACCCCTTTTGCTCAGAAAAATACTGTATTCGAAGAGTTTACCTACATAAGAAAGTTGCACTGTTTTAATTTAAGAGAGTAATTTAAAAGTCATTTAGGTAAGCCTGTGTAGAATGCTGCAAAGAAATTATGACTTCCGTTTTATTTTAGTTTCTCTTACATTGATTAGCAGCTGGCTTCAGCTAGAGTAAAATGTATTTTAAATCAAAGGTGTCTAGAAGGTTTGCACTGCTTAAAAATCAACCGAAAAATGAATGTTTGTATAGATAAGGACTTAATTATGTCTCCTAAAATGTGGTGTATAAAATGTAAATATGAGAAGTGATTGAAATGATGCTGTGGTAACAGAGGATGGAGGGGAGAACTGCATTTGGATGTAGTCGGAGAAAGGAAAAGGAATGGTGGTTTGAAAAAAGGACATGCTCAGTGAGGCCACTGAAATAACTGGAAATTATTTTGCAATCATTTGAGAAAGCAATTAAGCATCATGCTTTGAAGGCTCATTTTCAAATCCCAGCTATGCTCATAAAATTGTGTGTATGGTCACAGCAGTGCACTGAAAGCCTGAAATGATCATTCCATGTTACAGAGAACCACAGCTGTATTACTAAAATTTCAGTATGGCCCAAGACAAGGTTGGGCTGAGAACAAGACATAAAGACAGATATGATTAATTCCATTTTATAACTGGCTTGAAAGGTGATTGCAATACTCTCCTGTGGTATCTGTAATTCAGTGGAATGTTACAGTAACCCCAACCTGTCTCAAATGCTGCTTCAAAGAGTGTGAGCAGCAGTGATTGGCCAACGCAGAGAAAAAATAAATCAGAACACTATGAAAGCATTCAAGGAGCAAACGGAAATCAATCTAAAAATAACTTTGAGAGATTATCAAGTCCACTTCACACCATCATCCTACTCTATCCTAATGACAACATGTCACTCCTCACCAAACCTTATTTTCCAATGATGTCTCTCCTATTCCATTACATATTTATTATACAGTATATATAATTTTTCACATTATATCCCATAAATCGTTTTTTAAGAAGGTGGAAAATCTGGGGGAGAGTAAAAGGATCATATAAAAGACCCATTGGTGCTACTGAAAACTGGTAATACTAAGAGTGCATTGCACAAGCAAATGAAGGAAATTACAAGCTAGAGGCAAACATATCCTAAGCAACTCTGTTCATACAGCTAAACCATAGCATCTCTCAACCTGTGAGACACATGGAACACTCTGGAGAGCACATGAGACATCACAAGCCATATACAGAAATATGAAAGGGATCTCAACTGGCTGAAAGGAGCCTCAGGCAAAAAGAGGCTGAAGGACACAATTTAAACCAACACTTGTTGACTCCATGCTGGAAATGTGCTTGTTTATAGCCACTCCCTTACAGTTGAAGTAGAAAAAATCAAGATAAGAAACTACATTGCCTAGAAAAGGATGAGGAGGAAAGAAAACCCAACAGAAAATGCAGGTGCAGCTGGGCTGGAATGGGTTAGCACAGCCGGTAGGAAGAGAGTGACCCTGTCCATAATCTAATAGGACATTTCCCAACTCAGCAGTCCACAGATCCTTCTCAGGATAGTACAGCTACCATCAAAAGAAATGCTAGAATTCCGTTTGCAAGCAGCACGTACCAAAGTTCTTTACCATGGAACATCAATCTGCTTTCATTATTTTAGCCTCATGGATTTCCCAGCATGCTACAGACTTCAGCCTTTAAACCAATGGGTAGGAAAAAATGAACAAGCCTTAATACTTGTTAATGGTTTTCCTTTCCCATGTACCAGTCCAAAATCTCAGTTCATGTAATAACTTACTCCTGAAATACTTATTTCTCAGTTATTATTTCTCATGCCAAGATAAACTGAAAAAGGTTCAGGAAATTATGTTTGCCTGTATTTACTGTAGCTGTGTAACCTCCTTCCACATTTTCCCTTGATTTTTGAAGACACCAGAACAAATCTCGCTTTCACCAGTATTCCTTGAGGTTTGATACGGGACACGGATGAAGGCAGAAATGAACATCATGTAAGCTTTAGGGCTCAGATACATGGCTCAGATAATGTGACTTACTGTGTATCAACTGAGCTGGAATAACTGCCTGTACATGTCCCTTCAGCTTGTCACAAACACACAGTTAAATGTATGAGCTAACACGCTCTGGTTTGCTTTTGCAATGGCCTGGGAATGCGCACACGTTCATGTACTGTCCTAGGGTAGAGCATTATGCAACTTGTCAGGCTGTTGTAACTCTTACTGGTGCATAAAAGCCTATTAGGCAGATGTGATGGCTTGTCTCCCAAGCCACCTTGGAGAAAATTATGGAGATATGCTTTCCATCTTCTCTAGTTATATTTCTATTTTCTCTAGGCTGGAATAGTGTTGCTGTCTCTGCCAAGGAAGAATGTATTTTCATTTCCCTTTACATTGTCTCTGTGATCTCCACTTAAGGCAGAAGTAATCCAGAAAACAGAATTTCAGCTGCACAGCAAATATTAATGTTTCCAAAAACATTTTCATTCTGAATCAATATAGAAAAAATAAAACTAGAAATATTTTCTGGAAGACATTCCCCAAATATTTTGATCAGAAGAGATCAAAATAACATCTAAAAATGTACGACCATCCTCACGTTAAATAATATAAAACAATGTGACACATAATACAGATGCATAATATATACCTTACAAAGCACATTATTTCATGTATCTTAAAGTTCAGACAAAAAAAAAAATCCATCCTTCCAATTGCAACCAACTAAAAATTCACTCAAAAGCTTTCACTCAGAGCTTTAATCAAATTTTTGTGTTTTAATGGATCATTGTGAGAATATCTGTCCACTACCAGCTATTTCATTTAGTTATCAACTTTTTCGAGTGCATTACAAAGTTACAGACATGAGGCAGTGGCCAAAGGGATGTGTGGTGTCAAGCAGGCACCGTGAACAGCTCTCTGACCAGGCACCAGCCTGTCCCTCTGCCACCCTTGTGCCTTCCCTACGAGGTGCTCACAGTTCTGCAGGGACTATCACCAGGTTCACTTCACCTCTGATCGTATCTCAGTCTGAATTCAGGTTTCCTGGGCAGGATAGACTAGAGTTCCCTCCCAGAATGGCCTCTTGGAAAAGGCAAGCATAAAAGAGTTATGTGAGCTATTCTTCCAGCAGATGAGAACACGGTGCCTGCTGTAATGGATTTGAACCTTTCAGCATTCTGAACTGCCGGTTTCTTCTTCCTAAGAGTTATTATAATAAAATACCACAACTAACAGCAAAAGCTCTATCATTTTCTGTTCTGGTCCTGCAGTTATGATTAAGTGCACTCCTCTCACTCTCTGTGACTCCAGGCACAAGTTAGCTTATGAAAATTAAGCTGTCTTTCTTACTTCTTCATACATCACCACTAACAGCCAGACAAGAGAAAACAAGGCTATGATTCTGGCATGACCACAGTGAAAAATTATCGGGCAGACAGAATTACAGCTGGATTGCTGGGAATGGGGCTGTATGCTGCCTGCCTGTGGGTTGAGACTTCTCCAGAAAGCAGCTGCAGCTACAGCATTTTGCACAGAACAGCTGTCTGACAGCTCTCGCATGATGAGAAGCTTGGCTGTTGCTGGGAAGAGGTTTCCATGGAAAAATAGACACTTCTGAACCTGACAACTCAGTGCCTTCAATTCTGCTGTTACTTCACAGATTTTTGGTGGCTAATGGAGGGGAAAGCATTATCCCATAACTCAGGCGTTGAAGGGGACTCCAGACCTCAGCTCAGCTCCCAGCTGTGATACTGATTTCTTGGGTGACACTGAACAGCCTCTTGCTCAATTCTCCCTGAATAAAACTTCACCCCTCTTCCATTCTGCCTGTCTCCCATATTGCAAATGTAAGTCCTCAGAGTTAGTACGTGTGTGCTACTTTCTCCTGAGAGGGTAAGAGCAGCAGCATGTGGCCAGGCTGAAGCTCCATCCCGCACATTGTCTCCGGCAGCAGGGAGGAGCAGCTGTGCAACACGGAGCACAACAGTGCACCTGTATCGTGGCACTTCCTAAGAGTGGTCCTCTGGATACAGTGACTCATGGCACATCCGAAGGAGTATCAGCTTTTATTTATGTTGGGTCTGGTATCTGCTGCTTTCATTTTGTGCCAGTCTTGGTGCCTGTGAACAATATTTTGCTGTTCTGCCCTAATTTTTTCCCAGTTTTAGAGGATTTCGTCTTCTCAACAGTCCTTGGTAAAAAGGACCTTAACCTCAGCTCTTGCCTTGATTTATTTTGCTATTAAAAACAATAAAAATAGAAATAAAAAATTGTAGTTATTAGAGCTACTTTCAACATGTTTAGTGGAAGCTTTTTTTCCTTTTAAACCTATAGTGGCTTTTACAATACTCCACTGCAATTACAGTAAAAGCATTGGACCTACTGCAAACACTTTGTGTGAATTGCACTTTCTCAGGACATCAGACTGGTTCCAGAAAGGGGAAAATAAAAAAGGAATATTAAAGGGAAAGAAGGGCTGGGGTGCCACCTTCTAAATGCCCATGGCCAAAGGGTGAACTGGTATCACAGAAAAGATCTGTTTCAGCTCAGTTCCCCTGGTTGTTGGATTTGCAAGGTTTCGTTGTATTTGGTAGAAGACTTCAAAGTTAACATCAAGTGTAAAGTAGTTATCAGCCTTTAAAAACATAATAAATAAGCAATTTCTACACTGTGGAGACTATTAAAGGAAAACAGAGCACAACTCTGTCTTGCTACTTCTAACTACTTTAACAGCCATGGTTTAGATAATTAGGAATTTAATACAGACACAAATGCTGGAGCTGCAGCCAAATACTGCCAGAGCAATGCATGTCTTCAGTGTAAGCTGAAAGAGAGGAGCAGGACTCAAACAAAAATTAAAGATTCAAGCTTGGCAAGATTCAGAACTGCAGCATTCTGTTCCCAAAATGGGACACAGAAATAGAGAATAAAAAAACTGACAGAAGGGAAGAGGGGAAAATGTACATATTCTGAATGCTGGAAATATTCTAAATTGGCTAGTACCAAGCCTGATGAACACTATCAGGACTAGTTGAATCTATACTAGAGCAATGAAGCAGGGTTATTTTCAGCATGACTTAGAGGTAAAACCTTTGATTAATGTCTTTTCCTTCTTTTTGGCTTCTCCTGACTTCTTTTTCTTCAGCCTTTAAACACCTGCGTAAGACACTCTTCCTTCTGAAACGTGTGAGGTCACATCCTTAGCTGGATGAAACTGGCATGATTTCAATGAAATTAGTGTACTTAAAATGACTGATACCAGCTGAATGTGTTGCACTTCATGTTAAGTCTTGCCTGAGTGACTGACCCTTTCTCGATGGCCTTCCTTCCCTGATTGTATATTGGTTCATACAGAATACGTGGCTTCTAAAATCTTTCATTTCTCCTGTCACATCTCTCATCCACTTCTCCAGATCACTGCTAAGTTCAAGCTCTTCATCCTCACTATTGCTGCCCTCTGCAATTCTTGCACTGTCTTTATAAATTCATGTTTTTTCCTGCTCCCAGGCTCATTCCTCTCTTCTACTACCATGTCCTCTCTCATTCCTAAAAGAGACTCCATCTTCTCATGCAACAAATGCCCTGACTCACCTCTGAAAATTTATTTCAAGCACGAAATCCCTCAGGACTTTCCTCTATAAATTTTTCTAGAAATGTTACCATGAATCCAATGTAAAATACACACAAGAAATCTTGTGTGTACACTGCACACAAGTGTGCCAGACGCTAGAAACACAGTATAGTACAGGATACACTGTGTTCAGCAGAATTCAATACTTTGACCACTACTGTGCATTTATTTCACAGGTGTGCAAACATCTAACAGATATATGCACTGTAGCTGTATGCACACATTCACATGCACATACCTATATACATACATAAATATGTACAGGTATGTGTGTGCAAATGTACAGTCTCTGCTGTGCAGAACTTCTTTATTACATATGGAAATGTTAAGCTTCAGGGAAAAACGCCTCCTGCAAAAGTTAAACTTTTTTGCTTGATATCTCATGTGCTTTAAGTACGTTGCTGTTTCCCAACAACCATTACTCCTTCTTAGTGGACTAAATACTCATGGAGAGAAAATGCATGGACAGTTATTAAGGTGCAGGTTGGATGAGAAGGAGGCCAAAGAGCAGCTCACTGAAGGTACAGCAGGACTGGCTCAGAGGAGGAGAGGATGGCTCCACAGGAGCACCATGTGGATAGTACACTGGTGCCAGGAGAAGAGAAGACAGACGCAGTGAACACCTGATAGAATGGATGGTAGATAAATGAGACAGAGGTAGATACAAAATATAAAGCACAGAGAAAGTCAAGATGAGCCACGGTGACTCAATGAAAGAGAAAAGAGCAAGTGAAAGGAATTAAGGCAAATTCTGGCAATGTTGAAACAAGGCTGTAAAGCAATGGTATCAGCTGACTTCTGGATGTACTCAGAGGTGGAGATGTGACAAGGGCAAAAGAAGTTAAAGCAGAAGAAAAATAACTTGGCAAGAGTCTATACAGAGAGAAACATGACAAGTGTTTTGCATGCGGTAGGAGGGAGGACTCAAAAGGCGTACGTAAAGGGTGATCAAGAGGATGAAGTATACAGAACCGGACTGAGAAAGGTTGGGGTGAAGACCTAAATCTGATTCATCTTCATAAGGAAAGATGAAAGAATGAAATCAGTCAAGAGAAGAAAATATACTGGGTTTCTGTGCATCTTCTAGTGTCCTCCAAGGAGCTTGTTAGAAAAATTAAGAGGACAGTGAGAAGTCCAGCAAACCCCAGCAAAGCCAGTAAATCTATCATTAATGTTTGCAGCACTTTCATCTGCAGAATTTCAGGGAAATGGACTCTCAGTAGCTGAGCACAAGAGGGTAAGCGTAGAAAAAACCTTTCATTTTGCAACAAAAGTTTTTGAGGTTTTCTGTGGTCCCTTCTGACCTGACCCATTCTGTGATGTCCCCAACTCATTGCCATGAAATGTGCTCTGGCATGGAGTCTGGAGAAGAATGAAATGGTTGTGCAATTGTAAGCTTGAGCAGAAGAGAGGCCCAGAACAGCTTCATGGGCTGCTGAGCCAGTCCTTCCTCACCTCAGGTTTTATGTCACTGTTTATAGTACAAATTGTCCCGGCAGTAGAACTGACATCTAATTAACAGCAATAGGAGACTTCACATGAACCTTTTCCAGCTGGTAAATATTCTTTTCCAACCAGGCTGCAGGAGGTCAGCAAGATGCACCCGCTGCTCTGACTACACACCTTGCTTTTTTATTCACACCAATGCCTTTTCCCTTATCATGGTCTCCCTTTAAATTTTTGATGTATTCAATATAAAACCCTACACTCTTGTAAAACTGAAAACTTCTTTCTCTGAAAGCAGCAAAACATCCTTGTGAACAAAGTCAATTCAAATCCACCACTTCTAATACTCAGGCATTGATCTGAGAGAAAGAGTCCAGAGTTTCAGAAACATACAAGGTATCAAAACCACTGCTTGAATTTGGGCTATGAAGGAGTAAGTGATCACTGAACAAAAAATGCTTTCCTTTTTTTTGCTGCCAAAGATAATGCAATAAAACTGTGAAGAGCAGGAAAGTAACTATCCACGTGCTATGACTCTGCCTGTCTTAAGTGCATCAATTTTATAAAGAGGATAAGGTCCTGATACACACATTTTTGTTGGCACAAAGCCCATCTGTGAAACGTGTCTCAGCCATGGGGAGCTGAGCAGCAGGATGCAGTATGTGATCAATAAGGCTCTGATGCAATGCCTTTCAGTAGCAGCACTTCATTAAGGAGAACTTACAGCAGAAGAAACTGAGGCTCTTGGTGATGGAGTGACACTTCCAAGGTCACTGGGGAGGTGAGCGGTCATCTAGGAACAGGTGCCAGGACTTACGAGACCCAGAGCACTGATTTGAGACACCGAGAGACTGTCCTTAATGACAGCCTAGTGCCTAAACTGTCGCTGCCAGTAATCACTCAGAAATTCCCACTCAGCTTGCCTTCGAGCAGCTGTCAGCTCGCTGGGTCCACTCATGGCTGAGTTTTTCCTTGACACATCTCCGAATGCTATGTTCTGCCCTGACACAGACTCACTTTGGGTACATCCCTTGGGATTCCAGGCATGTCTCATCACTTTCCTCCTGACACTCAGGCAGCTCCATTTTTCAGTAGCGATGTAAACTGAACGATCTTAACTCATATTCACACCAGGTAAGGGAGGTTAGAAGTTGTCTGTCTGACCCTCATTTTCACCACATCACTGCAATGCTACATTTCATCACATTTCAGTGATTGCTGTCTGAGGTTGTTGGAATAGTAAACTTCTTTACTAGGAAGGAATTAGAGAAAGAGAGTAAGAGCTTCCTAGTATTCCAAAGACTGCTCAAGGAAACTGTGCACAGCTTCCTACTTCATATCCTTTTGGGCAGTTATCATATATTAACAGCAAGATATTAAATCCCCTTCCTTTTTATTTAAAAGGAACAATTTTTTAAAATTGATTGACACACCAGGAATGTTTGTAAGCAAGAAATCAGTGTATGTATCATATGTACTTTCCCTGAGAATCAGAGAAATCCCAGAATGCAGAAGCAGAACCCCCCCGCCCAAGATGAACAAAATGAAAAAGACTGGTTTTCTAGTGAAAATTTAAGAAAATCAAAACAAATCTTAAAAAAAAAGAAATTATAGAAAAGGCCTGTAGTCATCCACTTAACGTGAAAAAGGTTGCCAAGTTATGGTATGTGGTGTTGAAATCCAACTATGTTGACATTATTTTTCCTCTCTGTTGGGTTCAGTTCTGTTAAAAATATAAACAAGCTTTGCATTTCCCTTTGGCTATGTGGCTTTACCAGCCTCTACAAATTCTTCCAGATGAAAATTCAGGAGCTGTCCCTTCAGTAGACACAGACTGCAGTAAGATGATGCTACCTGCCTAGCACTCCTTGCCAATGCTATTAAGGGCACTTACTAAACTGACAATTGGTTTTTGTAAACAGCTCACTTTATCCTTTTAATTGTGGGCTTTGAGACACGTTAGAGCTCACAAACACTCCTGCTAAGAATTATTTATGCATTAGGAGTATCAGACAGTAAGATGACACAGCAAATATTTGTTCACACCTAATGATTAAGCACAATTAAACCTGTATCAGGAAATAGGGCTCTGATACAAACAACAACTTGCTGTTTTGCATCTTGAGCCTACAGAGTAAGAGATGCTTCTGCCTGATGCTACAAAACAGTGACTGTATCAGACATCTCATGCTTTAGTGACGAGCTCAAGGGTCTTAGTTTCTGTTCCTTGTTCTTATGTTGACTGGCTGTGCAGACAGGTCACCTCTTCAGTGAGCTGCAGCCTCCCTAAATAGGGCATGATTCTGCACTCAGGCAGTGGAGAAGAAAAGAACAACTTGGAAAACAGAATAGAAGTGTTGCAAGTTATTTTCTCAGCAAGAGATGGAGCACTGCAGACACCTAATAAGCATGCAGAAAATTCATCTTAAGTTTGAAAACAACCATCCTTTCTCTATATCCTTCTCTGTCTTTCAAGCTGTACTCTGGAGACATCTGGATTTGAAGGGTAAAGTGGCTGAGATGTTCTCTTGCTGAAAATGTGTCTACTTGTAAACTCAACTTGCAATCATACATTGCACTGACTCAGTTTTGCCAGCATGTCCAATACTACACAGTCATGATGGGCACAAAGATAAAATTACGTAGCCACCTTGAGCTCAAGCTGAGCTCAGTACCTTCAGCTCCAAGAACAAATTGTACAGGACGTCTTGTGGATTGCTAACAAGCATTGGTTAGTTTACTTTCTTATTTTACGGCTGTTTACTACAAGCATGACACATTTTGCTAGTGTGACAACGAAGCAGTTAATATTCCTGATGCAGAATCCAGTAAGTCTTGGGAAAGGCAATAAACCCCCCATTCTTCAGTCTTTTGCAGATCAGTCTTTGTGCATAGTTGCAGAGGTTTTCAGATATTTAACGCAAGTCCATCTCAGCACTGAAATTTCCCTTTTGTCCCTGTTTATTGGCTTAGTACTGAGTGATTCCTGCTGTTCTGAAGAATCTTCAAGCAAAGAGGAAGAAGGCTATTTCAAATAAGTAAAGGGATAAAAAACAAGTGTTATGAAAATCAGCTTAAGTTTCCTCTCCCTCTCTGTTGTTTAATTATTTAGTTAGTGCAGGTCTGGCTTTAATTAAGACAAACAGATGAAAAATGTGACGCCAATAGTACACAGGAAATATAGAATTTTATCACACAACCCTGAGTCAGAGAGTCTTTAAAGTGTTGCAAAAGCGTTGAAGTCCAAAGGCAAAGAGGTGAAAGATTTGCAGAAGGCACCAGTTTCATTAAGTAGATCTGTTGATGATAACGGGAAGAAAGGGCAAGACTTGCTGTCCACTGAAACACAACAAGTCCCATAATGTATTCTGCACATCATATCGTTCAAGCCTCTAATATTTCATTCATTGATTTTATTGTCAAATGAAAAGGCGCTTGTTCCAAGTGGCATTTAGTGAGACAGATGGGCAGAGACCCAGAGTTCATTACTGGGAGTTTGCTCAGTGGATAACGTTGACATTATATGACAAAAAAGCAAAAAGAGGGCAGAAGTCTACCGGTCCTAATGTTTAGAAAGGTCTTTTTGGTTCTCCTCCTGGAAGCTGAAGGGCTTTGCACCTGGTCAGACTGCAGATTGCCTCACAAGTCATCTGCATATATGAAAAGGCTTCACTCCGATTTCTCAGGCTCTCCCTCCCTGTTCTGGCTCTGTGCTCCTTCCCCTACATTAGTATGTAAAACGTCGCACTAGCACCCCACAAACCCCACAAAATCATCCCCTGTAATGAGGTCAACTTGTGTGGACCTTCTAAAAGGTTATGTGCAGGAGAGGCAAGATGTAAAATGGATTTAGGCTGAAAATAGCTAGCATTTGCTGGGCTTCAGCAAAACAACAGCATCTGTAGGCAGGCACAGCAGCAGAACTTAAAATGCCCAAGCTGTTAAAAATAAGGTGCAGCTTAGAAAAACTTTTGTGAACTTCTTTATTAGCTATGTATAGTAATTCCATCTAGATTTAAATTTAAACAACAGTGTCCCATTATTAATCTGAGCCTAATTTTACTGCTTTTTAAAAACTGGTTTTTATAGCAAGGTTTAACACTCAAGCTTTCATTCAAAAATACTAAAGAATCAAAATGATCAGCTTAAATATTGAAAAACCCTCATATTTCCACAGTAAAATGAGAGAGAGGCATGAAAGTATTAAGAATTCTGAGGACATCAAGAGGCAGGAAGCCAAGTGTGCAATTGCTGCAGGAAAGCAGGCAAAGGGCAGGAAGTTCTGGTATCCGCTAATCCCCTTAATCCCTACTAATGCATGAAGTGTAAGCAACGTCTGTTTTATGAAGTAGTAAAATGCTGTTATGAATTTTGAATCTATCTTGCATCTCAATAAATTTTGTAATCAAAAGGGTAAAAACAACAAGTAAAATATCAGTAAATTTCTATTTACTTATTTTCCTCTTCACCTGTATAAGGACAAGATGGAAAACAAAATTAAAACTGAAATCTGTAAAATGGACCTGGTCAACTCACTCCCTCATAACCACAGATGTCAGACAGCACACTGTACCTGCTCTTACAAAAGGGATGAGATAAATATGATAAATTATTCACAACCTATCTGTATCAGAAGCCTCTTCTGTGTTAAAAAAGAAATAAATTCCAAAACAAAGGGCTTCCCTCTCTGTTTTCCTTGGGTAGGAAAAAAGAAGTCCCTCACTTATCGGATAATCACATGACAGACCAGACCCTTTATTGGCTCATACTTCCATGGAGTGGAAACTGATGTCACCTTTTGTCAGTCATGCTGCATAGCCATTAAGCACCATAATAAATACAAATTACAATAGAAACATACTTAATACTCCAGCAAATTAAAAATGGATTGCCTTTCAAGTACTAAAAGGCAGCAAAAAGTTAATATATGCATTTGCAGATTAGAAAGGCAATAAGTCAAAAAAAGAATGATAGAGTGATACGGAAGACAATTTTGGCTGCATATTGGGAAGATCAGTAAGACTCAGTTACACGTAGTGATGAAATCTTTACTTCCATTGGATTGAACATTGTGAGAATTAATTCATATCTCAGTCACATAAATGCTGCAGAAGCAAGCACAGTAAATTGAGATATTACCACCCCACAGCAGGAGTTACTGCCCACTCAGTTCACCTCAGTGTCCAGCCATCCAGGCTAGCTGCAGCCCTCTTCACTGCTCCTCCACAACGGCTGCATGGAGAGTGAGAAGGGACAGTAAGACCCCATAAAGCCCGTTAATACAGCTCATGGAAAAGTACTGAAGAGATGATAGCAATAATTTCTTAAATGACTCCAAACAAAATTGTCAGGACATCAGTTTATGGCTCCAAAAGCACCCAGTAAATGGGACACTTACAGATAATCTGTTCTAATCTCTAAAAAACATAAATCCTTTGGTAGCACTGAGGGCAGATTTGTGCAAGTCTCCCTTCA
Organism: Callaeas wilsoni; assembly: GCA_013398955.1. Lineage (NCBI taxonomy): Eukaryota > Metazoa > Chordata > Aves > Passeriformes > Callaeidae > Callaeas > Callaeas wilsoni. Next base: position 131,565 of record VWPU01018105.1, on the reverse strand, counting down.
GTATCTCACTTTAGCTTCCACCTCTGCCCTTTTAGAAGGCAGAACTGATCTTCCTTCTCCATGATTCTTTCCTGGAAGTGCACAAACATTGTACTCACTTATAAAATCCAATTGTGTAGTCCCAGACAGACCTGCCTAGGATTTACTCCTCATGAAGAAAAGATAATGTAGGTGGTTCTGAGTAACTCTTGCAGTATCATCTGTGCACAGGGTTTGTTTTTTTTAAAAATGTATCCTAATTAACTCTTATTTTAATCCATCCAGTTTCAGTCACCTTCTATTACAGTGTCATAAGTGACCCCCTGGGGCATTTCTAAACACCCCACTTCATTAGCGCTACTTTTAGCTTGGACCTACACTTGCTTCCTATCACACCCTAAGCATGTTCAGAAATGAGCTTCTTCTTGACAAGACTGTTTTCTATCTAATTTGTAGGATTTTCTCTCTGTGTTCAAAGCTGTAAGATATGGATGGTCAATTGTGCTTTGCAAACTGGAATAAGAAACGCAGGGATCATTTTCACTGGCACTTATATACTCAAAGCAATGCAAAAGAGCAGAACACAAGACCCCTCTGTAACATGTGAAACGCTACTTTCTGTCCTTCCAGAGTAAGACATGACCTTCTGATCGAATGTAAAGCTCCTATTCTGTCACTTAACCTCAGCCCATTAATTGCATGAGGAAATGAACTTCAAGGCATAGATCAGATTCTGGGACAATCTTCCATTTTTTATCACCACAGGAAGAGCAACTCAACTCCTGTCTTTCCATGAAAGGAAAATAAACAATTTCCCATTTAAGCCTACATGATCAATGCTGCAAGGAAGTGAATTTTGTGAGTATGCCTGCACTAAAAGAAAGAAATATTTATGTGAGATATGACTTAAGACACAAAGGCATTGAAAAGAGATCATTATCTGTTTTGGAAGTGGAGAAAAGACCTTCTATATATCATTATCAGATTCTGATCAGCTCTAGAAACTGAAAAGTACTAATGTTATTTCATTTCACAACAGATGGGAAGGTTTGCCCATCAGAAAGAGTGAATGAGGGCTGACTCAAGAGCAATCATAAATTATTAACTAACTTGAAGGATTTTTTTCACTCATCTTTTCCTCCAAGTCCTCTAAGCTAATTTTGTAGCTAATGCAAGGACAGATCTGAGAGAGTAATTATCGAGCAGGTACGACAGGATTAAGTAAAAGCTCTATGACGAGACAATGCTGAACTTCTCTCACTGAACCACTACATAAATTATTTGTGGCCAGGATTAAAGTATTTAATTAAATCATCTTTGTGTAGATGAAACATGAAAATCATTTTATAAATTGCTGCAAGAGAGAAAAACACTTCCCTTCGTTTACTTCTTACAATCTATTGAGTCTGTAGTTCAAAAAACAAAAATGATCAAAACAGCAGTGACTCACTGGCAAGAGCATTAGGATAAATCGAACTACCTTGAAAGTTATCTCCTTACATACTTTTCTCCTCAGCCAGGATGATTGTGACGTTAGGCAAATGCGTTACTGGAAAAAGGACAGCTTCCAGACCAGAAAGGTAGTGTCCCTCCATGATATGAGAGGTTTACACACAGGAATTCTTCTTCAAGTAAAGCTGACAGTCACTTCAAGGAGCTCTTACTCAACATTAGCATTCTGCTACAGGACTCTGAGGGAGAAAAGGGATTGTCATGTTTTTGTTTTACAAAAACAACAACGGGAAGTAAGGAAACCCTGCTACTTAAGAACGAGTGTGTGTAGAACAACGGATTTTCTGACCCCTGAGACCAACAAGGCGAAAACCCATCAAATTTAAGACATACCTCTTCTTCCTGAGATTTATTTTAGTACAAGAAGGGAGAATCAACATTGCAGAGTTGCTCAGTTAAGGTCAGTAGGTTCAAAATATTCTCTGCCTCTCATTGCCCACATCAACAACTAAGAGACACAGCAAACCTAGGAGAAGAGAACTGAGAGACAAGTACCTAGAGTCTTTATGGACTGCACTGAAGACCATCTGATGGCATGGCTGAGCTGGGGCAGAGAGAAATTTTAATGTTTTCATGAAAATGTTTTTTAAAGTCACATTTAGCACACTGGTTTGAGTACTGAACATCTGAACTTGGTTTAACTTCATTTGGCTGCAGAATTGAACGGAATAATCTACTGGTGGATAAGATGCAAGGATTTGGACTTAATTCTCTAGCCACTGTCAACTAGGATGGAACGACTTCAAGCTATTTCTTTTTATTTGGACTAGTATCTTGGCTGGAAGAAAGCCCAGTGGGGAAGAACTGTGTTGGTTATTAATGCAAATCCCTACTGTCTCCCTTCAGAAGAGAAAGGTGTTGTCATTTTTCATAGTGGATGTCTACTCCTTATTGCAGAAAGCAAATCAATCCTTTTATTTTTTTTCCTTTTAATTGCAAGCCGTAACAAAAACGTAGAAAAAAATAATCATTTGTACAAAACCATTACAGATGCATCAAAGAACAAAGTACTGTGAATTGATTTTTAGGTCTAAGAAACCTTGTCAGAATCTCTTCAAATGACAACTAAGATGAAAAATCTACCTCCAGCTAAACTTTATTATTCCCTCTGCTGCATGGATGGTAAAATAAATAATTTTCCAAAGGGAAAAAGAAGGAAAGTTAGATAAAACAAATATCATAAATTTTTATTATAATTTCAAGTCTACTGTTTGAGAAACAGTCTATGGATTCTTTGCTCTCAAAAATAGCAAAATCAGTTAACAAATGTCCTATGTGAACACTCATTAAATGAAGAGTCTGTTTGACTGTATGTGCAATAAAAACCAAGACCTAACATTCAGTAATTTCAGTGAGTTTTTGCTCATACAACTATACACATGCACATGTGCATATGCAGCAGAAACTAGATCAACACTGCTGAACAATGTAACAAAAAAGAAGTCTCTTTTAGTAATTCTAATAATTTCTGGATATACTCTATTAGTAAGTCACTGTGAATGAGAGAGAAACTAACACTATAAACATGCCTGTAACAATAACATGTACCAGAGAGGGGGGGAAAATATAGAAATGAGCATAAGAAACTGCTAATGGAAATGAATTCTACCCAAGAATTATAGAGTGGAGATCTCTAGTAAGCTCCAAGGTGTATGATACTGCACATATTAAAATGTTTCCACAGTATAATCCAAAAGTGATTTCAATACTTGCAGCAGCTTTCATAAGAAGTTTGATGTATTTCTTCTGGACCACTTAACAATCATGAGCTGCTGCTTAAACTTCCTTTCCCATCATTACTTACTGTCAATAAATGCATGTGTGTTAAATTTAATTTTTCTCCTTTGTAATTAGTCTTGGTCTACCTGCTGGATGTATTAACTGATTCTACAATCTCACATTTGTGACATCAAATGATTTCCATGGTGACAGATTGAGACATATTCCTGAAGAGGAGTTGGAAGCGGGTCATATCTGACTGGAAAGGGAAGAAAAATTCCAACTCTCCTTTATGTATGTTTGCTTTGATTAGGCTAATCAGTAACTACAGGAAGACACGACTGTGGTACAGTTAATTTTCTGGGAAGCTGATAACCACAGAGGCTTGTGAAAAAGTTTTTAAGGTTATTGTGGCTAATGGAGACTTTAAGAATATGTCAATCACTTTTTGAAGATGAACTAATTTGATTCATAACTTCAGACTCAGTTCAGTATAGAACTTAGTTCAATGATTTTAAAATTTTTTTTAGTGGGCTCTTCTGAAGAATATGCCACTTTATAGCCATGTTGCAGTAGCTTTGAACACTAAGGTCAATCTGGACTCGACACTAGAAAATCTCTCATCCCTGTCCCTTTGCACAAGGAATTTGCTCTCTTCTCAGATTTATTTCCATTTATCAGCTTCAATTTTTACTGTAGACCATACTTGAACAATAGAACCGTATCTCATGTCTCTGAGTCTGGATTAAAATTTGATGTGTTCTGCTGCACGGGCATGTGTGTCCTTGGATGATACCTGTCAAGGGTGTTCCAGTGACCACCAGCACTGTCAAGTCCTTGAAACCTGCCAGCACTTCTGGCTTTGAAGGGCAACTGAATAAACTACACTTAACAGAGTGGTCTTGTATGTCAGCAATAGCACCTGCTGTGATTCCTGATAAAGTGATTCAGTGGTGTGAGTCTGTGTGACAGGGAATGAAGACCCTCCATTTACACAAATTGACTTGGAAGAGTAAATACTCAGACATAGCTAGCAGGTATGACTCCTTTTATCTCAAATGGAGCCATTCCAACTGGTAGCAGGTTAGAATTTGGCTCGGTAAATCTATACTACAGAAGAATCAAGTGTTTTTCACGTATTTTCTGGGCTTTACATATTTTCTCATAAAAACACCGGCTGTTGGCTTTGCTGCTGATTAGCAACCTCCCACTTTCCCATTCCGGGCAAGTTGGTGAGGAAAGCTGTCAGACCAAGAACAGAATTGCTGGCAAGGCACCCTCTGGCCAAGGCACGCTCCATGGAGCACATGCTGTGTAGGAGAGGCTTTGCCATTTGGGAAACTGGGCTTCATGAATTCTAATCCAGAGTGGCCCAAGTTTAGTTCCTTAGAAGAGCAAGCTAAATTAAAACTAACAACTTTCCCAAGTGAAAAGGAATCCAACCACTATTTTTGAAATGCTACCAGAATGGCATAGCGGGATGTGTATATTGCTGTTTGATCACTGTGAGAGTACATCTAATTTGATGTTTTCACAGGGAGAAACTCTGCAAGTAGAAAGTACCAGAATGATGTGTGGCCCTAGATGTTAAATTTCACAGAAAATGTAGTACCTGCCCTCTAAAGTGTCTGACAGCTATCATTCAGGTGTACAGAAAACAGCATCTGAGAAACCATAATGAAACCAGACAGCTACATCTTCACGTATTCACAGTAAATCTTGTGCAATTATTCCACTGAGGCTAAAAGTGAGATAAATCAGAGGGAACTACGAATTCCCAGTAAAACGGCTCAGTGAGGAAAATATTTATTCTAGCGAACAATTTGTTTGTACAGGGGGAGCTTATCCAGAGCTAGGGGCTGTACAAATGCACCTTGTAATGACTAGGCAAGACAGAATGGGATGGAGAAAGGAACCCACAAACAGAATCCAGGACTGCAGAGGCTGTAAAGTGCTCGCTTATGTCTGCAGCAGAGCTGGGAAGCAGAGCTCAGATCCCTGCTGTTCCACTTGGAGGATCTGCTCTTCTCCTTCTCAATCCCTCTATGGATTTTTACCAACTTATTTCATGAGCAACAAAGTTTGCCAATACACTGTGACAATGTTAATATGTATAAATCACGAACCTTTTTTCTTGTTTCAACAGAAGAGTCTAAATAGTTGCTAAGATTGCAAATTAGTTCATCTCTGCTTAAAGGATTAACTTTTCAGATCTTTCGCAAATCAGTGAATTTGAAAGAAAAGAAAAAAAGAGACAATGGTTTCCCAGAGGGAGTACAGTCACTCCCCCAGCAAAGCTGCTTTCAACTCCAAGTTCTGTTAACAAAATGGCAAAGGAAAAGCTCTCTGCACCAACTTATTCATGTCAGACGCGACCTTGGGAAATGTTTTGTAACACGTCAGAACGCAAAGAATACAGAATTCAGTAATTAGCAAGCATGCAGAGATTATACTGATGTTTTATACATATTGGTGGGTAGACAAACAAAGGAGGGACAGCAAATGGGAGTACTGAAACCACAGCAAGCTGGAAAGTCAGGTTGATGAGAGTAGTTAAGAAGATTAATGTATACTCTAAACTGAACTCCCCTAGTCGGTCAGTGCTCCATAATTTAAAAGACAATGCCAGAGCCTTCATTTCAAGGTGACAGAAAATTCTGATGATGAAAGACGCAGCTGAAAACTTACTTTTAATTAAAAAGCAAACAGGCTGAAGCACCCATGTGCCTAAAAGAAAGTAATAGCATTCAGGAAACAGTGGGGAGGGATTATTATTTAGATAGTTCATTTTACTAAATAGAAGAATTCAAAGAGAACCAGTAACAACTTTTCCGCCCTAGTATCCTCAAAAACATAAGATGATTACTCACTGACTTAATGAGAAAAAGTTTGAGGCTAAAGAGAAAGCAATTAAACTGACAGATTTGCTGCTACCAAGAACAGATATCCACAAAATGCAGAGCTAGGATGCATTAAATGACCAGAATAATTCATGAAGATGAATGAAGACAATGAAGAAATGCATAAAAAAATTCACATTCTCTATGCAATCATACAATAGGCAGACCAGTGACAAGCAAACTGACAGGTGCATGTTCAGATGGACACAGAGGTGACATATTCTTAATATTTATAAAAAACTGATCAAAATGATTATACTAACAATTTATGACACGTGAGAGAAATTCGAGCAAAAGAGACCGAAACTACAGAAGCTGGAGGTTTCCAGTTAGGTTCCCTTTCTTGCTGCAAACACTTTTAACCTGCTGAAGTTTAGTTACAAAACTATTTCAGTGTTAAGAATTTATGAGTTGTGGGCAAGAGCTCTTTTTCCTAGGGATCATTGAGCTCTGTAGCCTCAGGCATGCAGTGTCTGCCATAGCATGTGCCAGTGGGGAGCAGCAGCAGTTCGTCATGGTCAACTGTGACATTTTGCTGACTGCTCCATCTTTTTCCCGATGCTAAACTCAATGATCTCAAACTTCAGCCTAAATTTCAGCATCAAAGGCCTAAGAGGAAGTTAGTACTTCACATATCCTCTGCACTTGGAAAGACCACATTTGGCAGACACTGTTCAATGAGGGGGATAAAAGAGGATGCTGGTGGAGAGCAACACTTGGCCCTGAATCTATTAGCCAGGACAGGCTCTGATGTTATCTGCCCTAACTCAATGCTGTATCTCAGTGTATCATCATTTTCAATCTTGCCGAAGTCAATGAGACTACTCATGAGCTTTTACGCTTCAGCCTATGATTAAGTACTTCACTAAATAAGGTCATTAAATTTAAATTGTAGATGCTTGCTAGGTACTCCTGAAGGTTGTTCTCTCACCTGCAACATAATCCCTGCAGGCTCATGGCTGGCAAAACAAGTGGCTAAATAACATCCAAATCTGCATGTCAGCAATCCTCCCACTAAACTTAAGACACAGGAAATTGATTGATTCAAGAGGGAGCTGTGTTTACCCTACTGCTGATGTAGGGAAGAACAGTAGCATGTTATGGCTCGTAGAAAAGCATGAGACACACAGAAAAGGAAAGGTGGATGAACCTGGCATTCCACAGGGTCTGGCAGAGATATCTGAGCTGGTTTAAGTAGCAAAAGCCTTACAACGCTGTTAATGCAGAGTTTTGCCACTGTGTAGTTGTGCCATTTCTCAGCAGGAACAATCAATGCAACACAGTATTTGCCAGTGCAGTTAACTAGCTCAGGTACATATGCATATGTTGGCGCTCATAGAGATATATCCTAAAGGATTCCTAAAGGATTAACACAGCACTTCAAACACTACCAAGCTATTTTCACTTCTCTCTGTTCAGCGTGCACACTTCGAAGCAGCCCTCTACCCTGCTTCCTACTCCCAAACAGGCTATCAATCATGATGAGGGGTATGCTAAAGCCATAATGCAGATAACAGACCATTAAAAGCTCAAATGAGACTACTAAACATGTTTCATTAATCATAGCACAATCCAGTCTTGAACCAGGAGCTACAGATTTGGCAGGTCAGTAATGGAAGGCTTCTTTCTACTCAATTCTAGTGACTGGGAAAGGGAGTTGCCTTAAACATTCTGCCCTTCCTCCTCTTCCTCGGGTGCACATGACCTGTGAGGGTAACATTGCTGGGAAAAGAGAGTGAGAGAATAGAGAATAAAAATAAGAGACCTGCTACAAAACAAGAGTGTGAATGCTCTCCAGAGAGCCAGGATTCTCAAAGGAGCCAAAACACCCACAGCTCCACAAATTTTAGTAACAGCACTTCTGAAAAACTGGCCAAACTGGCTCCTTCTCCCTGGCAAGGGGTCTTAATTTAGGGATTTGACAGAGTACCAGAAAGAGTTTTCTAGAGGCCCGAACCCCAGTGCTGATCTTACCACTGTAAAAGCGTAGCAGATATATTTTAAAGAAAATACTGTAAGAAAGAGATGCCCGCTTTGCACCACTTCTTATTCGTACATGTCTGCCTTTTTCCAGTAGCTTTCCAAGCCCTTCCCAGAAAAAGTCAGCAGGTTACCTGCTAGGCAACTGCCAAATTAAGAAGAGCTACATGCTGAACACATCTGGCTATTTAACCCTCCTCATGCCACACACCTCCGCATAATAGCTTCCAAGTGGTGCATATATTTTTGGTTTTTTTGACTCTGGAAGCAAGTTGGAGAAGGTGGTTTCAGCAGAGGTTGTTTCCTTGGACAGCAGAGACAGAAGACACTCTCAAAAAGACTCTAAATAATTAACTGGAAGAGACAAGATGCCAAAACTAAAGGGGTCTAAGAGAATGGGTTTCAAGTTTAATCCTAGTGGAAGATTTGAATCAACAAACTTCTTGTGAGGAGGAATGTTTTTTTACCTTAGTTTCACCTCATTGTGGCCATGCTGAACTCCACGGTTTACCCTGTAAGACTTTCAAATGAGCAGACATCAGTTGTTGACATTGTTGGATGGGTTTTACTATGGAATGCTAAAAAATGGGAAAGAAGTGTTGAATGCAGAACAGGAGCTTTCAAAAACACAGTAGCAGAGGCTTGATTATGCCAGATATCCACTACCCTATTTTTGAGCTCGTTCTGTTCACAGAAGCATGTATTTGATATGTTATCACTTAATTCCTGTATACTAAAATGACAGCTTCTATTCTGATGATGTGTGTTTCAGGCAGGATTCTGGAGAACTATCAATTAAAAGGTAGATTATTAACATACTTTTATATGTTAATAAACCCCTGATTCCTGTTCTTTGTTTTTAATGTTCCTGAATATTTTAAGATCCACAGAACCTACTGCTCCTACTTGTGCCCTGCCAAATGGAGATGGGATTAGAGGACTCAAAATGTCCCTACTGCGAAATTTCTTGAACACATTGTGCTTTATGGCAGGGGTTGGAAACACTCCTAAGCATTTGGAGAAATTAATTTCCGACAATTAATTATGTTTCTAGAGTACAGTATCTTCCTTCCTCTACAGGGTTAGGCACCAGGGGCGCCACAAATACCTTGGGGGTGTTTATTAGTATTGCATATTCTAGAAGTATCTAGTAACAGGAAAAAGTTGGTGGTTTCTGCTTTTTATAAAGAGTACTCTTTTTGCTCTTACAACTCCTATGAAAAGCAAGGAAGTGTAATATTAATGAGCCAGACAACAAACAAGAACTGCATACTTTCCTTTTTCTTGACATCATCATTTTTAAGTAGAGCTCCTGATCTTTGATGGTTTTACCATGGTAGACTATCCCCTTTAGAGCAGGTTTCAGGAATTAACCTCTCAAAGTCAGTATTTCAGGTCCGCCTACCCCTTCTTACACAGGTATTTTTTCTCTAGTGTGCAGAAGGCTGTGATGAAACCTTTACTTTCTTTGGCACGGCTATCTGCATATTTTTCAATGCCAGGGTTTTGCAACAGAAGTGATATTACTTTGGTAGCCATCAAATGCTCATGCAGCTCACCAGGATACAATAGAGATGAAGAGATACTGGTCCCGTACTGAGAGCGAACTGGCAGCACTTCTTGCACCTGCGTTGTGTGTCAACACCAGTGGGCAAAAAAGCACCACACAGTCACTCACTTCCCCTCTCCCTCAGTGGGACTGAGAAGGAGGAAAGGAAGAATAAAAGCAAGAAAACTTGGGGGTCCTGATTGAAAAAAACCCCCAAAACAACAAGCAATTGCTTAATAAGTGAAGTAGAGGAAGATGGAAGGGAAGAAAACAAAACAAAAGAAGTGATGCCTAGGTCCCTCCTGTGGTAACTGATGCCCAGCCAGTTCTTAATCAAAAGATGTCTAGTCCCCTAAAGCCCCCTCCTTTCCCTTTTACTGCTGAGCAGGATGATGAATGCCATGGAATAGTAACTCTTCCGTTGGTGAGAGTCACCTGCCTGGTTGTGTCCCCTCCCAGCCTACTGAGTGCCCAGCAGTGTACTCATTGCGGGGCAGAGCGAGAATCAGGGAAAGCCTTGATGCTGTGCAACCACAGCTCAGCAAAAGCCAGAACATGAGTGTGCTGTCAGGACTGTTTTGGTCACAAAATCTAAACCCCAATGCCATATGAGCTGCTACAAAGAAAATTATTCCAGACTTCCAAGGAACTTCCATGTTACCTACAAACACAGCTCAGATTAAACGAGACTGGTAAACTAAGGAGTCCAAGCCATGCTGAATGTTTTACATGGGAGCGAGCTTCAGAGCTACTGTGTCCTGGACATCTTGTCTTTATTTGGGTTTTGCTGCACTACGACTTCTTCAGGAGACCTGCTGGTGTTACATGGACACAGTATCTCCTCGCAAGCAGCTGCCTGTCTCTGGAGCTCTGTCATCTTTCTCTGTCTGAGATCCTGCTAGGAGGGATTTACTGCCCTGTTCAGCTATCACAACCTACTGCATGTGGGTTTCTTTTGCTATGGTCTTTTGCCAGAGGTTTCACAGACCCTTGGGTAAATGCAACCCAGGTTTTGAGTGAGGAAGTGAAAATGTTAAAGGGGGTGGGAAAATGCAGGAAAGTATCTTGACAGTGTAACACTGGCATGAGTCATGTCAGGTGTATCAATAATTAAACCCTAAAAAGAATGAAGCAGAACAAGGGTGGATTAGAGGTGCATCCCAAATATGGGCTGGAACTAATGAGGCTTTTCTTTTTACCATCAGAGAAAGTTTATTACACGTACTTCAAAGGCAGCTGACTTAGTGAGCAGTCGAGGTGGGTCAGATACATCCTTTCCACTGACGCTCAGCATAAAAGGAGAGGCATTCATAATGGAACAGCTGAACTGGCTATGAAAATAATAACCCATGACTTTGGAAAATTTTAAAGAGAGGATTAAACCCAAAAATAAAAAGAGAGAGAAGGGAAGAACAGCATATTAAATAAAAACAGAATCCTGTAGTTATTTCGCAGCTACAAAAAGTGTGTGCTGATGCCATACATGCTCCTCATTCTGACCTCTGGCCAGGTCCATAAAACCTGACCTGAGATACATCAGGCTGTTAAAAAGCCTCTACTCTCTATAGCTGAGGCTGCCCAATTAAATGTTAACAGTTCTGAAAGTGGGGTAAAAAGCACTCTGATTGCCAGTGTAAGTGCCATTACATCGAGAGCTATTGCAGACACCACCAGACCAGAAGAGATAGAGATCCACAGGGACAAAAGTGCAGATGGGGAAATTAGGAAAAAAATAAACATGCAAAAGGTACACGTTAATAAGCTTGAGGAATAGAAACCCAGAGAGAAATACTGAATGCGGTGAAAATGGGTGGAAAGCAGTGTATTAGACAACAGAGAGCTATGATCTGTTGTGCTTTTCACAGGAACTGAAAGACAGGAACTGCTTGGTTCTTGTTTTACTTGTGAGCCTGTCTGGCACTCAGCCCCTTCTCGAGTTATACCCTCCTGCCTCTAATGCTGAGTCTTGCCTGAACTTTAAGTAATGTGGAAAGAAAAAGTGCTGCTCCTTGCTGACAGCAGACAGGCACACCATATCTGTGTAGCACCAGATTTCTAAAATGCCCTTGTAACAGAGCTGTACACTCATCAGCTGCTTCTCTTGCACCCCATTGCTAAATCTCCTTGTGATTCTTCACAAAAAATCACATCAGTTTGCAAGTAATTATTAACCTGCCACTGATAGATGCAATGGTATTTCAGGAACAGGACTGTGCCACTATAACATGGGCTACAGTGTGTGGAATAAATATAGGAGACCCTTAAACTACAGCTCAGATGTAAGTAGACAAATCCCAAGCTATTCCAAGCTAAATGAAAGCTATGTCAACATCTCTTTCACGATCACCAAATTTATCCACACTTCCAAAATTTTGGTTCCTTCATTTTTTTCTTGATTTTTAACAGAATTTCACACATTTTTATTTTTCAGGAGAAATTCATCTGGATCAACTGTTTTCCCGGTTTTATGTCGAGCATAGATGGTAGGAGTACTTCTAGGAGACCTCTGCTGGTCACTGAAGTCTCCTGTCTTCGGAAAAAGCCCCACTGTACATTTCACACATGCACCATTTTCTAATTAAAAGCTAGATTTTCATCTAATTTTCCCCAATATAAATCCGAGGACAGCTTAAATGAAAGTAATGAAATTGCTCTGGATTCAGTCTATGGCAAATGAGACAAAGATCTTGGCCTAATCTCACGAATGTCTCCCTTGAGATCTCCATTAGTAACACTGTTATTTTAGTGAAAAATGCACCCCATTCTTGCAAGATCCCCTGGAGGAGAAAATGGTGGTTTTGAATACATAGAGTCTACACAGTTACTGTAAAATTTTGGTGAGATCTGAGGGGAAATGGTTACAACACCCTGCTATCTCAATATACCTCCTCACCAACAGCACTAGAAATACAATCATTACATATAATTAAGTAACAGTTTGTATATATTCTAAGCCTGTAAGGGAAAACTGTGATGCAACTACACCCATCTTCCTTCTTAAGTATCATTAGTACTAATTGTTTACAATTTCACTCATGGCAGTTGCTGGATTTGGTTGATTTCAATATATTGCTAAGAGATACTAATCTCACTTGCAGGGCAGGAAATGGCCATTGGAATTGGTAAGGGTGCTTCAAGTTTTCAGGCTAATAAAACACTTATGACAGTACTTTATCCTGACTCATCTGAAGGAGTTTGCCTCCTCTTTGCCCTTTGACAATGGACTATGAACAAGACATCAGAGCTACAACGGTCCTTGGAACAAGCTTATGTTTTGCCTGACAGCTAGGCCAGACAGAGGCAGTCTTTGGAGAGAAGAACAAAACGTACCAGCTATTTTGGATATCTTAAGAAGCATATCCTCAGTGCATTTTTGCAGAGGTTGACATGTAAGCATGACTTTTTTTTTCCCCCAAAAAAAGCCCTCAGCCTTAAATTACAGCTCTCCTATCTCTGCTTTCAACTCTAGTTGCAACTTCCTTCAGAGTTTATCATTGCTTTTTCAAGCATTGGTCACAAGAGGACAAAAATAATGAAAGGTGCTCTCCAGCTCTCAACACACTTTCCAGATATTACTAACCTAATCTTTACTTCTTAATTTTGACAACCTGGAAATCTTGCATATTGTTAGAGAAATGATTAAACATCTTCCTCTTCCACCAAGGGATAGATTAAGACTAATCACAGCTTGGGATAATGAAAATCAAATTTCTTCTACTTTAGAATCTGTCTTCCAAACCTCATCTTAAGAAATTAGCATTCCCATCTGCCTTCAGCATGAAAGTCAGAGTTACATAGCAAGGTACCCTAGGACAATATATTCCAACCGAGTTAGTCCAAGCCTCACTCCAGCAATGGCTCCATGTTCATCAGTACACAGGTTCTGTTCACGACTGAATCACCCAGCAGAGAAAACCTCATACACAGTCAAATGTGGGCACAGATGACATTTCTATTGCATTAGCCAGAACACATGATTTGGAGTTTGGGCTGACTTTAAGCCTACTATGGAAAGACAGATGGTATCTGATCCAGGGTAAGGTTTCTCAGAATAGTTAATCCATTAGTATTTTAGAACGAAAATGAATCAGTGACTTTATCCCAGATACCACTTAGTGCTAGGTAGCTATGACATTTCCATCTCTATTTTTTTTATTTATTATATCACTAAACAGTGATCTTCATCAATAAGTCTGCACCTCATAATTTTCTAGCGTTTGGGGAACGGTTAAGTACAGAACTGGCTCTCTGGTGAAGTGTGCCTCACCACTTCAGAGAGAGTGTGTTCCAGCAAGAAACTGCAGATGGACCTCAGTGCTCTGTTGAAAACACATGGTGATGGGAAGACATGAAACAGGTCGTAAACCACAAGAAAGGTGAAAAACAAGGCAGCTCAAACATTGATGTCACATCTTCAGTGACAAAACAGCTCTGAAGCACATGACGAACTACTGTCACTGAAACACACAGATATTCAAGTATCATTTTTGCTGCCCGTGCTTCAATGGTACCGACTGTACTGGCTAGGGCAACGTGGTGCTGATTCTACATTCTGTACTGCCAATATCCTGACAGTTCCAGGGCACTGCAGTGGGTTAGGGTAACCTCTGTTCCGTTACGGGGTTTGCCAAGAGCGTACTGCAACCTGCAGCTCTTCCTTACCTTTGCTTCACTTTAAAAGGAAATCTCCCCAAATTCTCCTTCTGCACAGGTAGACATTCCAGATACAGATCTAGATTCCCCCCGACATGACTCCTGACACTGCAAGGTTCACCTGAGTTTATCTCGTAGAGTAATCTCAATCAAGTGAGGAAAAAGAAAAAATAGAAATCATATAGCATGGTGGTCAGTATTCAGTAACTTAAGTGAAACAGGTACTAATTTCAAGGTGATACAGAAGTCCCTCTGAAGTCTGGCTACATTTTTTTCACAGAGTACAAGTCAAGATCAATGTTATCAGGAGATAAAGGAAAAGGAGAAGCAAGTATTTACAACATTTAATCTTTGATTTATTAATTTGAAAATTCTTGACTGGAAAAAGGAGGTGAAGAAGAACAAGGAGGAAATAATGTCTAGTAAATCCTGATTAGATTAGATGGAAGATGTCTCATCTGGAAACTTCAAGATCATGGACAGGCTTTCCAATACCATGAAAATGAAGGATAAGGCGGATTCTAGGGTGTCATTTCTCTGAACAGGTTAGAGGGAGGCATTCAGAAAGCAGGAAAGATATCCTCTTTCCAACTAATTATCACTCCCAGTGCTAGAGGAACTCAGAACGAGGCCTGGAGAATTGAGGGTCAAATAAGAGGAAGTAATAGCAGACTTGTCTAGGCTTACAGAGGGGTCAGAAACCATAAAGCATAACTATAAAGCATTTCCTGCTGCCTGCTTGACCTTGGCAAGGGGAATTCTTGCAAGATCCCAGCTGGAAGCTTTTCTGTTCTTTAAAACATGCATATCAGGAATGAAAAGTTTTTTTCATCATTGATGAAACTGATTACAGGAAACTGATAGACCTGTGCCTCCCCATAAAAATACTGATCAATAACAATCTCCACAGCTGTCTGACTGTGCTTCTCTACCCTCCCTCCAAAAGAGTTGTGTGGCTTGCCATAAGATTATGAACCTGTAACAGTTTACTCTGTGTACTCTGTTTGCTGGGACAGAGTGAACGGTCTGCAACGGGTCCATAACTTCAATTTGAAGTTTGATAGCAAAGATGCACGGTAAACTATCAGACATTAGGAGAGCTGATATGCTCCAGTGGTCCACTGCTCCAGACAGTTATGTAATGAGTAGATGGAGATGCAGATTAGTGGAAGGAAAAGCTCTATTACTATTCTTTTCGAAGCCAAGAGGCTTTGAAGAGCGCAGCCATTAAACCTATCATACAGGAAGACGGAAAAGTCCTCAATACAGAGAGATCACAAGCAATTTAGGGACTTGCCAGGTCCCAAGCCACACCCGAGGCTTGCAGGCTATCAGTATGCAGTTGGAGCCAGCTCTCAGCACGAATCCCTCTCAGCTTTGTGAGAGGCTGCCTCCTTACGCAATTCTCACTTCAGCCTCCAAACAGTCTCAAGGAGCAGCCCCATGCAGAGAACTTAAAGAAGTCCCATACTTTGATATCTACAACTATCATGGCAAGTTGTTTTTACACTAATTGCCTAGTGCATAATCTAAGCCCTAAGTCCTGTTTTGCTGTGATTTTGTTTGAGTATTTACTCATGCGGACTGATTAGCTAGCCCCGCTCTAAGCTCAATACTTCTGACCTCCAAGTTAAGCAACAGGAATTTATTTTTACGCTTTTTCTGTTCTCAGTCAACCATGACACCAGATTTTCTTCCTGGGTTTAAGCATATGCTTCATTTTTGTTTGCTTATTATGTCATTCTGACACTTTCTGAAACCCCTGTAGTGTACTGTGATATACCTGCAAAAGGCCAGTGTTAAATACATTACGTGAAGAATAAAAAAAAAAGGATTCTCATAAAAACTGTCACCCACAACAGCACGTTTCTATGGTAATACAGGACTGCTTTGGGTTGTTATGGCAACTAAACCTTTAAAAGCAATAGCATAAAACCAAAGCAAAAAAAAAAAAGCACAAAAACGGAGCTTCATCACAGCTCTTCTCAATTTTATAAATAATTCTCAGTCCTCCTTCCCCACACAAAGACTAGATTGGGTGTTACAGTGATCAAAATTCTTTAGGAAGATAAAACCACTTGGCTTCATAGCAATGGGTGTGTGGAGCCTCTTACCACTCTCTTAAAAACTACGACTAGAGATGCTCGTACATAAACAAACCTCTGGCACCACAGAGCAAAACAAATAAAAAGGTGGTGGCAGTGAGAGTAGACTAATTGCTGACTGCAGCTAAGTGGGGATGGTATCTGCATTACCAACCCTGCAGAAGGGACAGGCCAAAATTACATTGAATTAAATGTTGTGTTAGCTCCTTAATGCTACCTTGTACTTCATTATTTCCTTGGCAAGTGTTTTTTTATAGTCAGATGTCACTGCCAAGAAAATGCAGAAAAATTCTAGATATGTGTACTTGCCTCTATATAGCTTCACAGAAATTTACTGTGATATATGTTGTTTTTAAATAATCTTAGGTTTCAAGTTATACCATCTTGACTAACTTGTGATGTGTTGCCACTTCTCCCTTTTCCTATTCTTGCCTGCTCAGTATCCTGTATATTTACTCACTCTATTCATTTCCACATTCCTTTCTCATTTATCTACCAGTTATGTCCACTTCCCATTATTACCTTGGTAAGAATTAAATGATCACGAGAGTAGAATTGTCAGCATGTGAACACTCTCTTCTAAACCTGTTGAGGTGCCTCAAAACTGATACCCCAGAAGAACATCCCTTTGCTGCCCTGCTTGTGCACTTCAGCCTTCACGCACATCAGACCTGGCTGAGGTCACCCAGCTCTTTGTACTTGTGACCCATAACAGGGGGCTAGAGTTGAAAGGAGAACATATTTAAAGATTGCTCCCCCAACTATTCACATCTTTTTTTAGTTAGTCAAAAAAAGAAGCTGTAAGTTCAAGGCAGGAATGTTTACGTAAATCAGGGAATACAGGAACTACACTTCTTTGCTGATGTAAATCAGCACCATCCTGTTCACTCCAATGTTTTATAAAGATAGTTCTTATCAGCTGAGATGCACTCTTTCAGGATTTTAGGACAACTGTGACAACATTCAGATCACCATTTCTTAGCAGTATGGGAACAAGCATGAATCTCCAAATACTGTCAAAAACTGGTGCCAATTTGACTCTGGAGCAGGTTGGCAAAGCCCTACAGAGTGTCACTTCGCACCTGCAATAATGATATCCTGAAGCATACAGAAGGAAATACTATTATTGTCTATCAAGCAGAACACATGCAGGAAGACAACGCAATGAATTCATGAAATTCAGGAGACCCTGTGCCACTTTCAGAGGCGATGTGCATTTCAGTAAGTTGCTGTGAGCATAAACTGGCAGACGTTTAGTGCTGATGACAGAAGAGTGGTGGCATTGAGTCAGCCAAGCACGATTTTAAAAGAGAAAAAGTACGATGGCTCACTTTGCTGTAGGGCTTCAGTCCTGCTCCAAGTCACACATCTCAGCAGGGCAGAAGCAGTAAGCCTGTGCTAGGTCCTCAGATGGTTCACGCTCCGGCCTATTTGTCAACAGCACCACTGAACGCTGTACCACCTCCTTGCTATCCACCTCCACCTCTGTTCCCACCACACAAATTCTCTTGCTGTGTCAGAATAGCACTTTGACAGCTCCTCCAGTCCTTAAGCAGAGAGGAAAAAAACACTACCTCCCAAAACAGATGTAAGTGGCTTCAGGATTTCACTTAGTTGTGCCAGTAGTTAATGCTTTTCAAGAACATGTTCTGCTGACATGTTCAGTCTCAGCTCCAGAATGAATCCCAAAACCACACACACCAGAAGCAGCTGACACATGGTTTGTGTTATGCCAAAGCAGGAATACCATCAGCTTAGATCTTTAGACCCTTTTCAGTATTTAGGCAGTGCAAAGGAAAAATAAACTGGCCTGGCTTTTCACCAGAAAATGTCTAATGTGCATCTCTTTTACTGACATGAACTTGGGCAAAATTTACTGCAACTATGGATTTTGCACTTAAGGTCCAAATTCTTTTCAGGACTATGAATTTCACTGTGACTAAATGCAGGAAATAAAATACGAATACAGAAAAGCTGTGGACACATTTTGTCCCCAAGTTGTACTGTGTGTTTATCAATCACCTTTTGGTATGCATCTAGAAGGACTAGGACAAAATTCTTTTTGTTGCTAGCAGTATCTCAAAGGACAAAAAATATTTACCTTGAGGAGTCAGAGGTAGCAATGCTCCTCTGTTTAATTGAACTGCTTGACCTATGTGAAATACAGCTAGAGATTACTGCAAAGAGCATGAAGTGGAGCCAGCTTGAAATTTAAGTAAAATAAAGACACTTGAGAGATGCAGAGTGAAATGGCCCATTACAGACCAAGGTAATTTTTTTCTTTTAGCTTGCTAGGATTAAAACAAGGGGTTCAAACATCCCTGATTCTCTGGATTAATTGGAAAAAGGAAGCATGTGGAGGGTCTACTTTTTCCACAAGATTGGACTGATTACTGATTTCATTAACGTATCTAACCACCTTCATGTAGCTCTCCCCAGGTTTTGCTCATGGTACATTTGTACACAGTCTAGTGCAGTTATGTAATAAACTGGTTTAATTTTGTACACACATTTCCCTCTTCCCTGGCTGTGCAGAGAGCAATACCCTGCACTCACCCTGCTGATGGGATAATCATGCCATTGACCTCTGGGCAATACGTTCTACCTTACAGCTTGAACCTGTGAGACAGATATTCCCTGCACCACTTTACCCTATGCAAATCCACGAGCTGCCAAGGACAATATTACAGGCATAATTTGCAGCATGAAACCAAAAAGGTGAAACCTCGAATGAGAGCTTTGTAATTGGAAATGGGGCCTCAGGTCCTTAAAAATGTGGATTGTTAATGCAGAAAAAGGTAGGTTCAGAGAATGTGCCTGGTTTGGAGCGGGAGAAAACAGAACATCAAGTTATTACAATGCATGTCACAGAAAACAGTGAAAAGTGTATGTGCTTGATAGATTGCACGTGATTAGAATGAGGACCCTAGGCAGGGAAATCTAGCTATTAAATATCATTCTTTCTTTCGTCCTATTAATACAACTATCAAACCCTAGAGTAAACTTCATTTGTTAGGTGAATGACCCATGTGTCTCTTCTGCTTAGCTTTTTCCCACGTGCAGAAGTTACTTATCATTACACTTTATTAACTGGTGGACAGGCTGCCACTCCCTCCGTATTCAGTGCCTGCTCATGCACTTGCTCTGCTTTACTCTCACCAAGGGAATGCTGAGTGACTGGCCACAGGGATTGTACATGGGCTTCATTCGTATGCTCCACCCAAGAAGACAGGCAGACATTCATGTCTGGGGTTTTTTTAACAGCATTCTAAACAAAATATAATTAAACAACGTGTAAATTGACAGGACAGGGCTACTGAATGCACCTGAAGGGAAGCAGAAGAATGTGAACAGACTACAGGAAAAAGCAATCAACCGAAAACGTTTATTGGTGGACAGCAACTCCTGATTGATACCTCCTTTTTAGTTTGGATGGGCGAGTTATTATTTTCCACCTTAGTTTCTTCCCACCCCTTGTTCTCATATATTTTCCTTTTAGCACAGCTACTGGCATCTCATTCCCAGAAATACATTTTACTCTGCCAATAACAAACATGCGAAGCAGAAATGCTCCTTCTCCTAGTCTGTACCCTGTGGGAGCTGGATTTTCTAGCTTCTGAGCAGGCACAGCTTTTGCTAGTCAAGGGAGATGGGGATATGCACTTTGCTCCTTTGATGCCATGCTCTGCCCAGATTTCTCTTAATAAATATTTGCAAGGCAGTTCAAAAAAGCTCTAGGTCCAATCTCCACAGTTGGAGTACTGGAGATTAATAGAATTAAAGTCTCTTTTAATCCTGAAGAAAGAGCTCAGAGGAGAAACTGATTTTTTGCTTTAACACTGTGTGAGTCATACAATGTTTAGTTTGGGTGTTTGATACATCATAGCATCTAAGCCAAAAAGACAGCTGTAGAATGAGTGGCAGGTTAACAAAGACTAGAGAACAATAACACAGAAAAAGCACTAGATTGATGTTGAGAAGGTAGAAAAAAGTCCTCAAAATTTCAGTGTTGCCAACAAGATTTTATTACAAATCTTGTAGCATGTGGTGGGTTTTTATTCTAAAAACTCCAGTTGTGGTATCAAAAGATGACAAAAAAATATCAGCTTTCATTTACAATTAACACATCCCTAGCCCCCATGGGAAAGAGCTTGAAAACATGACCAAAAGATATCCCTTGGAAATCAGAATGAAAAAATAAAGAACTCAAATATTTTATTTTATTTTAGAATTTACCCCACCATGAGTTATACCCTATTTCTATGCACGGTTGGCCTTTCACCTCTAAATATTTCTGCCTGATGGCAGAAACAGACAAAGAACCATTCAGCTAAAATAGAACTACAGATGTTTCAGAAACTGCAGCCATTCTATTTTGGCAGCAATTCATAATCAGAATTTTCTGATTATGTCCCTTGTCACATTAAAATCCATAAACTAGAATGTGCACATGCTGATCCATATAATAAACTCTCTCCCTTGGAGCTCATTTACTGAGGTCAACCTTCTCACATACTGGCTTCTCAATAAAGGAATATCACAGCAAAGCAAACTGCAATTAGGGCGGGAAAAAAAAGAAAAAAAAGGAGAACTTCCACCCAGTCAGCTTATCTGGCAAGTGTGGAGAGACAGAAGTGTTTTTCCCTAGACTCACAGAATCAGCAAGTCCCACCTCTTTGTTTGATCCCCTCCTAATTACAGTCAGCAAAATTAACCCCCAACCACAGTTAGAAACTTGTCTTTTTTCCCCAAATAGCCTAACCCCTTACTTTCTTTCTCTCTTCACCAAAGTAAATCAGTATTCTCCTATAGTTTCACACACAGATGATAACAGCATTGGGAGACACCGAAACACAACATCCCTCAATATTTCTATCAGCTATAGCTAACTAATAAAATTCTTTATCAATGAAGCTTCAAAGATTCTGTAGCAGAAAAGAAAAACACACCACAATATAACAATCAACAATAGAAAATCTTAAGCATTATATAGCCTCCACAGGGACCCTTTCAAAGAGAAATTGTATTTCTTTCTGTGTAATAACCCTAGGACGACCTATGCAGTATAGTTTAACCATTAAATACTTATACAAATCTTTCAGAAGCTAACAGATGTTTCTTTTATGAGCAAAGACAAGTGCCATTCGGCCTTTTTAGACACTTATAAAAATTCAGATAATTTTAAGCTATTTTAATAGCTGCCTGACAATTTTATTAATGCACTCTGCTACAACATGATCCTGTTTCCTTCACAAAAAGACTGACTCATACCATGGATTTTTATACACACTAATGTTGCTAATGCTTTCCTCCTGATTAGTAAGAAAAGAAAGCCTGTTTTACTGGCCAGAAGAAACAGAAAGATCTCTGCAGGATTTAATACAACACTGTGTCAGCCTGCAGAGATCCTGTCTCAAAATCATCTGGAAGCTTTAATGATTTACTCAGTGTAAACTGACAGACTGAACTACCCAGAACCTGCCCAGAATCAATTCTGTGGCTCAAATCCTGCCTTGAGCCATAGGTGTCAATGAATTTTAAATTTTAATCTTGGCAACAACTGAGTATTTTACATCATCGCAAGAAGAGCACACCTATAAAAAGCACAATCATTGCAGGAGAGTCAAGGGCTATGACAAGTATAGTTTATTAAAACAGGGCTTCACCGGTAGAGCCAAATTCAGGGAAATTTATACAGCACCTGCTGACTCTGCCTGACTCTCACCAGTGCCATCAGCATCTCACTTTCTGGCATGCTAAATTCACATACAAATGAAAAGTTCTGCATGCACTTAACATTACAACCTTATGCATAATAGTTCTTATGGGAATATAATTACTAAAACCCCTGCACAAGATGCTTAAATTTGTGAGCGTTATGATTTTTCTCAGGTTTTTTTTTGTTTGTTTGCTCTTTTTCCTGAAGAAGCTGCAAAAATAATATGAACCTAGACTGTTACCTCAGGCTTTCTGCAGAGCAATATGCCAAAGAACCCACATGCTGAGTGTGTGCAAATTTTAAGTTTGGGATTGACTATGTGCCAGTCCCTCTTCAGCTCTGGGCACTTGATCCTGCACCAAAATCGCTGCTGACCTTTTCTGGCATTTATGATGTCAGTATGGATTTTTATCATTGTTTGAGCTCCTGACGCAAAGCAAACAGCTTCTATAGCGTGTTTTTATTCATGAAAAGTATGAATATGTGAATCTCAGTATTCCTGTCAAGTTTGCCATTTTGCCTTCTTGTATGCTTGGTTAATGGAGGTCAGCTTTCCAGAGAAGACTTACTTGCACAGATGAACACTAATCATAGCTTTTATTCTCCGGGTAACTTAATATACAAGTAGAGTTATTTGAAATGCACTAGTTAAGTATTATCTAGACTCTGCTGTTTAAAAGTACTTAAAATATTCATCGTATCAGCTAGCTGGGTTGTGAGGCTAACATGCAGTAGTAGTAAGACATCACTGTTCAATACAGTCTCTGAGTTTTGACATGTACTTAGAAATATCATAATGTTCTTTGATGTAGCGTTCAATTTAACACAGAGCTCCTCAACACTGATCTCTACAGGGATTATTCAGGTCTCATTTGTGAGTCTCAGCTGTGACTCATACACAGCAATGGCCTAAAGGAACAAGGCAGACACAAGAATTGTCACCTGACACTACGTAAAGCACAAAGAGAGTCTCTTGCTATTTAAACGTGGAGCACCCAGCACACAGAGACTGTGATCCAGACTGAAACTGCAACTTGTAACACAAATGATTATGATGACTGTTGTAGTCAGGACCCAAATAAATTCACTCTTGAGAATCCATATTTAACATACAGTAAAATTAAAAATCAGAACCTTGGAAAAAAAGGACCCGCACTGCAGTACCAAGAGTTTTGGTGAGCAAGAATAATAAAACAATTAGCAGATGTGGCCTCTAAAAGAACTTTAAGATTGATGGCACAGAACACAGGTTTGGGCTCATTTTTTTCTCAGAAGAATTTGTACAGTTTCTGCAATAAAAACATATTGGTTCCTAATCCTTGGGATATGAAACACTTTGCAGCACTTCATCCAAGAATACACTGTGATCTACAGTCCCACTTTTTTGCCCTTAGGCTAGGTACTTCCTCAAGTTTACAACTGTCAAAATCTAGTGAAAGATGAATAGGAAACATAATCAGTGTCAACTAAGTCACAGAAACATGCATGACAGGTTACCTTCACCAGACTGGCTGCAGACTCAAACCTTTGAAGTCTAGATTTTGGAGGAAAATAGTCCTAGAGGAAAACAGTCTACCTATCTATAGAGCAAGAGAGAATGAGGCTAAAGCAGAAATGCCCAAATCCCAGCTGAAAAGCTGGATATGACTCTTGAAACTTAAGTTATGAGTTCCCAAAGACATACTAATGCATAGGGATTGAAGCTTGTATATAAAATGATTAATAGTTATACAACACTGACTGACTCCTAAGAGAAACTGCTAAATGTGACATTCCTTGAGACACTGTTTCAGGCTACCGAAGAGAGGTGTGAATTTCTCCCAAAGCCTAAGGTTGCCACTTCAAAGAAGAGATTTTTAAACTTCTGCACTCTGCTACAGAACAGCTGGATCACTTTTGGTAAGGGCATATGCAAAGAGCTTATCAGAAAAGGGCAGAAGAGCAATAATTTACAAAGAAATCCTACTGCCTTTTTTCCCATCTACAGAGCGAATGTAGTAGTACCTTTACCACCTAAAATATTAAGTTACTGTGTAAGAGTCGCTGATATTTCCAGCGACTCTTAAGATGACTGGAAGAAGAACTTTTGCAGAACAAGGATTCTGGGTATTGCAGGTGCTATTTAAAACATACTGTAGGCCCTTCTACACAGCAAATCAGTTCAATTACAAGACAGTCCTGAATCTGAGTTTCTTCCAAGCATGGTGTTTAAAAAAAAAAGGAATCTGAGCTACTTGTCTCCTTTTATCACTGTTTGTGTTGGGAAGAAAACCCTTTTCCAGGCACAGAAAGAATCACAGACTCTAGGACCTTCTCTCTATGTGTGGCTCCAAGTCAGAAAAGGCTGTGCAGGACTGCCTCGTCAGTTATCGTGCAGCAACCTGCAGACAGAAGCTCCTGACTTTCCTGCACTGATGTGAAAAATTCTTTAATTTGCTCGAAAAGCATCCTGATGTAGGCAGGTTTATAATGGTGGCTTCTAGCCAGCAACTGGTTGTTAGACATTTCTAGAAGGAGACCCAGTGGGTCTAAAGCTGCCCTCCTAATTGGGGTTGGGTGTAATGACAGGCTCCTTTGGAGAGTAGCATTTCCCTTCATAGGAGTTTTATTATTCTTCTGTTTATGCAATATTTCAACAAACTTTCTAGATTGCCCCCAAGAAATCTTCATAAACTTACTTGAGACTTCTGAAAGAGAAAAAAGAAAGAGATTAAAACATCAGTTTAGTAAAATATCCTTTGGAGGAATACTTGGGGCTAATGACATGGGATGATCTTTCAATCTTTTGTAATGCAGGCAGGAGAAATAAAAACACACTCAGGAAAAATTGAGAATCACCACAGAATTTAGGCCAAACTTTTACAAAGGAGTAAGCGTATCAGTATCTCTCCAAATTACTTGCCCTTCCTTCCACTTCCATTGAATCATAGAACAATACAATCATTTAGGTTGAAAAAGACCTTTATGTCCTACCATCAAAGTAACACTACCAAATCCACCACTAAACCCTGTCCCTAAGTGCCACATCCACACAGCTTTCAAATGCACCCAGGGATGGTGACTCCACAACTTCCTGGCCAATCTGTTCCAGTGCGTGTCAACCCTTTCTATGAAGAAATTTTCTGTTGCCCTTCTCTGGACACGCTCCACCTCCTCAATGTCTTTCTTGCAGAACTGAACACAGGATTTGAGGCGTGGCCTCACTAGTGCCGAGCATGGGGGGACAATCACTGCCCTGGTCCTGCTGCCCACACTGTTGCTGATACAGGCCAGGATGCCATTGGCCTTCTTGGCCACCTGGGCACACGCTGGCTGATGTGCAGCTGCTGTTGACCAGCACCAACAGATCCTTTCCCACCGCGCAGTTTCCCAACCATTCTGCCCCAAACCTGTAGTGCTGCATAGGGTTGTTGTGACCCAAGTGCAGGACCTGGCACTTTGCCTTGTTGAAACTCACAGAACAAGCCTTGGCCCATCGATTCAGCCTGTCTAGATCCTTCCTGTCCAGAACGCTCCTGCCCTCCAACAGATCAACACTGCCACTCAACTTGGTGTTGACTGAGCGTGCACCTGATCCCCTCGTCCAGATCACTGACAAAGATATTAAATCAAACAGGCCCCAGTACTGAGCCCTGGGAGGCACCACTGGTGACCGGCTGCCAAATGCATTTAGCTCTATTCACCACCACGCTCTGGGCCCAGCCATCCAGCCAGTTTTTTTTATCCAGAGAACATGTCTAAGCCATGGGAAGCCAGTTTCTGCAAAAATTCTGTGGGAAACCATGTCAAAGGTGTAACTGAAGTTTAGGTAGACAACACCCATGGCCTTTCCCTCATCCAGTAAGTGGGTCACCTTGTCACAGGTGGGTCAAGCAGGACCTGCCTTTCACAAACCCATGCTGACGGGGCCTGATCCCCTGGCTGTCCTGCATATGCTGCCTGATGGCACTCAAGCTGACCTGCTCCATGACCTTCCCTGGCACCAAGGGGAAGCTGATAGGCCTGTAATTCCTCAGATCCTCCTTCCGGCCCTTCTTGTAGATGGGCATCACATTTATTAAGCTCCAGTCTGCTGGGACCTCCCTGGTTAGCCCGGTCTGCTGACTGATTCAGCCAGGCACTGCCCCTGGCTGGCTCCCTCACCAGTTGTGTCAGGAAATTATCTTCCACACACTCCAGGAACTTCCCGGACTGTTTCCTCTATCCTGTGTCGTATTTCCAGCAGGCCTCTGGTAAGTTCAAGTCCTGCATGAAAACAAGGGCTAGCGATTATGAGACTTCCCAGCTGCTCATAGAGTAGTTCTTCTGCCTCCTCATCCCAGCTGGGTGGTCTATAACAGACTCCCACTATATCATCTGCTTTGTTGGCTTTCTCTCTAATTCTTACCCTTAAACACTCAACTCTGGTGTTACCATCATCGAGGTCATCTTTGCTAATGGACCTGCAGCCTATGACACAGGCTGGAGAACAAGCCCGTGCTTGGACACCTCCTCTCTCCTCCCCAACATTTAGCATCCAAAGTCTTCTCCCACCCCAGCTCAACACCTGGGGCTATGGGACTCTCTTGTCTATTCTTTGTTCGTGCATGATTGCCTGGAAAATGAGCAGATGTAGACACTGACCAATTTATTGCCAAGATTAAAAAACTGTGGAGAAGCAGGTGGTCAGCTGGAATTAAAAGGACACATGGGACAACTTACAAAATCATGCATTTGGGAGTTGTGCTATGTACATTATGAGGGCAGGAATTCTGTCTCCTTGTGTAAGTTACAGCTTTTCACAGCTCTAATCAGATGAACATTCTTGCCTAGCTCTATGGAGACTGTTTTACACACACACTTTACTTCCATTAATTATTCTTCTCCGTATTTCCATATTTTCTGCCTGTATTTTCTTTCAATCTTGTATCTGCCTCTGCTCCATGTTCCTCTCTTTACAAGCAGTCCTTATGCTTGGTTTCATTCCCCCAGTAAAAAAGCAAGGATCTTCACTGAAATTATGACAGAAATTATAAGCAAGGAGACAATCCTCCTCATTGTCTCAATTCAGATTTTGCTCTCTTTGACCATGCAGTCCTCTATGCCCAAGTTCAATTTATCCACATTTCTTTTCCTGCTATGACATGCTAATATGCCATATTCAGTCAAATATTGCTATTAATGGGACGGCTGCACACAGTGAGACAGTACAATAGCACAGCATTCCTTCCTATGCATACATTTATGTTACTTATAGTTGTCAAGGTGTATGTTTACATGAAACTCAAGGTTCAGTGCAGGCAAAGGCTTGGTGAAGAGGTCTAAATGATACCTGAAGAGGAGGAAAAATTTTATATTCCTTAATGAAGAAAGCTTGTGAATAATTCAATTAAGCAAAAAGGTGATTGCTTCCGGCTTGCAGAAAGACACCAGTGCATCCACAGAAGGGAAAGGTACCAAATGCGTGAAGTAAGCACTAGAACCCAGTTCTTGACTGTAGAGCCGAAGATAATAGGTCCTGCCCCAGAGCTGGGTACTGGGAAAAGCAGGCCTTGTGGATTCCAGCAGGGGATAAATACAGTAAATGTGCTCTTTCCTGGCTCTCTCCTAATGGAGTGGTGTATTTTGGCTTCTCTAAATAAATACTCCCATTTGCTTAGGCTGACTTTGCTTGAGATGATTTTGAGAGAGCTGATGAAACAGATCGAGGCTGCACTTTTACAGCATTGTAAACCTTTAAACCAGGATGCTGGAATGCCTCTGCACTTACCAGCACTGCAATACATACTCTGAGGGCAAGAGGAGAACAATAAGGTATGTCTCTGATTCTCAACAGCTGGCAACACTGGAACCTGGGAGCATTAAATGGTTTTAGCAGTGTGCTAGCCAGAAAGTGCTCTGCTTTGTGACAGGGTAGTGGGGAACTTTTTTGTAATCATCTCCTTACAGAGTTACTCTGAAAGTCTCCTTTCTCAGACCAACTATGAAGTACATTTTCGAGGAGCTGTGGAAAATGGGAATAGGTAGGGAAAACTATTTTAGGTGCTTAAAATCCAGAACTCTTTATCAACTCATTAAGAGGAGCAAGCAGCACCTTATTTCTATTCACATGTGTAATTCTGCTCCCTTCATTTTCCTCCCTGGTTCAAGAATGATCCCGACTTCATTCATTTTCAGTGGTTACATGGAAAAGTTATACTGAAAGCAATAATTAGTTTTTATTAATTAAAGAAAACCAATAAAACCCAAGTTCTTCCAAGTATAGAGTATATTGAATGGTACATAACTACAGCATGCTCATAATTCTGTATCATCTACTGTATTGTCAGGCTCTTACCTGCCTCAAATGATCAGATCAATAAAACAAACTACATAGATAATCGGTGTTGTCAATTATTCTACACAGAACATCATTGAGAAAGGGCTCACAAAGTGAACAATTATATTCAAACACCAAAAACTGAAAGAATGAAAACATTTAACAAACTTCAGCTAGCCTTTTCACCCCCACTGTATTGCTTGCCTCATCATTCTCCCTCCCCCCTCCAATAAGGACAGTAAAAAAAATCATTAAAATACCTTTGAACTTGTGAAAGACGGCCCATAGCTCAGCAATGTCAGTGGCAAATGTAATGTCTGTGTCGAGGACAATGACTCGCTCAAGATTGGAAGGTAGAGTCTTAGTCAGAACCAACTTCATCAGCCCGTAAATCCCAGAGTAGTGTTTGTTGGGGATCCAAGACACTTCAGACTTGACAGGAAATGGGAAGTGGGAAAGAGGAAGAAAAAATAATCTTCATTAGAAAGAGAAACTTTTCCTGACACTAGTTTCTTGTAATAGTGGAAGATCTCTGAGGTGGAAAGTCATCTGAAAGCCTGTTTTTAAATTTACTTCAGAAGCTCTGAAATACTAAATACTAATAATGAATACTAAAGTTTCTGAAAGCCTGGGAAAAAAAAGTTCTTTGAGGAAACCTCTTCACACAATATAACTAAAATTAGTTGAGACTTTCTGGTCTAGTAGAATTCATTCTGAGACATCCATGTGTCCTGATAAAACTGAAATACATTTTTAGTCTAAAACTTCAGGTGTATCGGACATTACTTTCATTTTCAACCAAAAAAAAGGTTGTGATTCTCAAAATTTTTTCTGATGCAGAAGTAACAAGCATAACATTTTCTTTATATTTTTATAGATTTGGTGGTCAGAATTTCAAAAGGCCAGTGATTTGAAATAATGGGCCAGAAAATTGCAAGAAAAATTGTTTCTTACAAACTCAAATTTTCCTTAAGCCTTACATCTTTAACTTAAAACTACTGAGATACCACAGATATGATCAAAAGTAGAGAAAGTGACAGAAAATTGTTAGCCACAATTTTTATGTATTGAATGTGGCAAACTCAAACATTTTCATTTCTTCAGTAAGAGCTAAACCAAACATCGGTACAGCTTTAAAATAAAAGTTGGGAGACTAAATTCTGTAATGCATTGTACTATTGGCACCAGGATGTTCCATGAGCTATGTTTAGTTTTCTTTCTGTGAGACTCAAGTTCTCAAATATCAAAAGTTTCTGCTTAAAGTGGGATATTAGAAGTTTTTTTGTAAGTTACTATTTCCCTGTTTGAAACACCTCTTGTTTGTTTTAAGGGGCATGTACTACAATTCCCAGATTTTAAGTTTTCCCTGTGTTGTGCTCTCATTAACTTCAATTAGTATTTTGTCTACAGGGGACTTGAGTGAGACACATTTCAGGATTTGTCCTGGCATGTTACACCTTGAAGAAAGTAGGCAGAAAGTCAGTGTATTCATAAAACTGAGGAGATTTATTCTGTTGTTTAACTATCTCATATCTATTCACTGCCATTGTAAATTTTATTATATGAAACAACATTTGCACAAAAAAACTCATTTCCCCCAAAATCCTTAGAGAAAATCTTCTGTAAGAGAATGAGTTCCTAAATTTGGAAGTTGGAAGCATGGCTGAAGAAAGGCTAACAATAGGTGCTTAGAGCACATTTCTTTTTGAATATAAAGTAACAAGGCCTTTGATGACGTAAGCTGACCTGCTCTACTCCCTTTAAAATGGCACACAACTTTTCTCTGTATTCTCAGGATTCCTGCACCAGAACGGAGCACTCTCCCACTACAAAGTTCATTAGAAAGACAGAATGAAGTAGAGCAAACTTTTAAGGAGAAAGACAAGAATTTCAGGGGAAAGGCAGGAAAAGTTGATTCCCATAAAATAAAAACAGAAAGTGCAAACTGAAGTGTGAAGTTTTGGTTGGTTTATTGAAAACTCAGTGCTCCTCAGAAATGTCTTCTGTGTGTAACAGAGATAATTTCAAATTCACACCCTCAAAACTCTACTTATTTGCGGTCCCTGCTCTCCCACAGGGTGGCTTTTGGAATGGACCATCAAGGTGTCAGCAAAGCAGTATCGACTTTGCTTCTGCAAATCATATTGTTCTCAATCTGTCACTTTATATCCTTGTGCGAGACCAGTCATACCTGACATGTTGAAAGAGTTAAGTCATTTTTACAGACTTGAACTTGATTTTACCCATAGCTGTGTTATTAATTTTGGCAAGTCCTTCATTTCATTAATTCAAATATTTCTCCAGAACAACACCCAGTATGCCAATGCAAATACACCTAATAAGGTAGGGGTTCATATGTTGCATGAATAGCCTGACACAAGCAGGGAAGGTAAACAGTGGCTGGAAAAGTAAATCACTTTCAAGGTGCAGTTATTTTCTTTGCTCTCAGGATTCCCAATTTCTAACACCACTGCCATGTATCACTGCAGGGAAGAAACCCTTGTCTGGCAGTTCCTTCTGATCTGGCACACAGAAGCCAAAAGCCTGCCTTCCTGAAGCCTGATATCTGAAGAGATCACTTTTAAAAATGAAAGGGGCAGCCCCTGTTCCAAATGGTCCATCACAGCTGGCTAGCATGTGTTGGATTTGAGGATATGTTGAAGCTTGGACTCTCAATCCGTTCAATTTATCCACAGTTTCCTCTCCTGTGATGCAGAGTTGACTAAGACACAAACAGAGATCCTAATTAGTCCCCAGCATAATTTCTTTACGGCTTTGCTATTCATGAATAATGTAACAGTTCCATATTCACATTAAGGAAAACTCCTTACGCTACACAAGAGCACTGTGAAGGCTCACCCTCTGGGTACTACACACAGTCTTATGAGAAGAAATACACAGGCTCAGCACTGGAGTAAGTGCTTAGTCCTTGTCCTAGTTTTGGCCAGGACCTGGAGGTTATTCTGTATCACCTCAAATCATTGCCGGGGGCAGGTGAAAGAGACTCTCTGTCTTCTGAGAAGAAGGGTGTGGCTTCTGGTCAAAAAACCGTTTTTCTAAATATTGTCTAGATACTTTCTGTAAGTTTTAATACTATTTTCTCTAGCATAGTTAAAATGGCCCATATATGGCATGTTTGTGAATCATCTGCTAACAAGCTAGATCAGAGTTGCCTTCAGAGAACAAATATTCCTAGAAGATACATCAACAACATTAAAAAATAGAGTTAGTAAAAGGGAGTGAAACAAAACAGTGTGACATACTTTGCCATTTGTATAATTCCCATTTCAGCAGAAATAGCACACCTTGGATCTCTAGCTCTCAAGATCTGTGTTTTTGTTCATGAGAGAAAAGCATTTAGCTGGTGCCAACACTGACTCTTTTATGTTAAGTGAAATAGCATCTACTCACTAAAGGTCTTTCATCAGAACCATCTTTATTCTTTTCGTAACTGAAGACTGAAAACAAACTAAATTATCTAAATTACTTGAATATAAAAATCACAAGCCCATAAGTCTGCATGCAGCAGATAAGTGATCACCCTGTAAATGCCAGAGAGGTGGGACCAACAGTCTCCATGTTCAGGTATACTTCACCAGCAAGTTGTCTTCCCTAAGTGTGCGAAATCTCTGGGAAAAGCTGACTAAATCACAGTTGCTGTACACAGCCTGACTCAGCTTTCTCACAGTTGCTACCACTGTATAAAATGCTCACTGCAGTTAGCAAAAGTGTCGTTTTTAATTAAGAAGTCTGATATAGACATGGAGCTTAAAATCAAGGTTCCCTGTTTCCTTGACTGAGAGAGGGGGAAATGGTGGTTTGTTCTCTGTTTGTGAATGAATTGTATAGTGACTACATTCCCAAGTATTTAGGTATTTTTATTTTTAAAAACACTTGGGTCTGGTTGCCCACGCATTATGATCACAAAGCACAACTCTTGCACCAAGTCATCACAAATATATCCAGCCAGACGTCGACTCTTATACTGTACTTCTTTAGGGAACTGTATGATTTTTTAAAAATGTTTTTTTTCCCCCCACAAACAGATGATGGGGAAACTTGCCCAGGCTTCCCAGGTGAATACTGACTGCTCCACAGCTGTAAGTGAACTAGCTGTAGAAGGGCAGGTCACCTGAGCCTCTCCGCAAGGGATGCAGCTTGGACTTGTAGACTTAACATAAAACAAGTTGGGAAAACAGTACCAGCATGAACAAAATGATAGTGGCCAACACAGGAGGACAAAAAACTTTGGAGTGCCTGTATTGTGTCAGATCAATCATCCACTGAGCTCAGTAGCTGGCATCATATACTGGATGGTGGCAGGTGCCTACTGAAGAACATAAACCCAGTGAAATTCTGCAGTGATACTGCCCCCGTATAGACTGCCAACCTGCAGCAATTTGCACCAAATTTTGCAGTACTGGTGGTATTTTTGTTGATTAATAACTTTTGGTGGATTTTTCACCTGTGAATTAGGTTGAATTAGGATACAGTTTCATATTTGCTAGAAGTCCAATTTATTAAATTCAATTATTATTACACTTCTATTTAAACCTCACACTCTTAAAGGTTATCAGTCTTACATACCAAGATACTTTGTTTGCAAACATGACTTTGCTGCACTCAGCCTTCTTTCCCACATTACTAAAATCGTGACAAACAGAGCAGTAAGATGAAGCACAAGAAACGAGATGATGTATTTGCTGTCCTACCTTAGGGCTTGTTTACATATACACAGAGTGAAGCATCAAAACAGTAGCAAGCACAAAAGCAGAGGGAAGCTAAACTAAGGCTATATGGGACTGTAGGACTGTACACGTTTCTCTCATTGTTTACCATCCTCTGTGAAGCGCTGGACACTGACAGAAAGCCTAACAGCCTGATTTGCTATGTGCTTCTTGGATTGGGAAGTGATATATAATAGTACCATTAAAAAAAGCTCTCAAAAGTTTTAGCTAGCAACTGCATAAACTTAAGACTGCATTTCCCTTCTACAAATAAAAGCTTCCCTTCTAAAAGCATTTCCCCTGTTAATGACTTCTGATTACCTCCCTACCAGAAGAAAATTCTATCCTGACTGTTCCTGATGAGTAAGTTGTAATCCACACAGCATCACAAAATCACAGAAAGAGTTTGGAAGGGAACTCTGGAAGGCATTTGGTCCAATGTCTCCCTGGCAAGCATGGCCACCCAGAGCCAGTTGCAGGGGACCATGTCCAGATGGCTTTTGACTATGTCCAAGGATGAGGACTCCACAATCTCACTGGGCACCCTGTGCCAGTGCTCAGTTACCCTCAGAGTAAAAGAATGTTTCCTGATGTTTAGAAGGCTCCTCCTGTATTTCAGTTTGTGCCCACTGCCCCTTGTTCTATCACTGGGCACCTCTGAAAAGAGCCTGGCTCTGTCTTTTTCACACCCTCCCTCCAAGTATTTATGTACAATGGTAAGTTCCTCCTCCAAGCCTTCTGTTCTCTGGCTGAACAGTCCCAGCTCTCTCATCTTTCCTTGCACGTGAAGTGGCTCAAGCCCTCCATTATCATAGTGGCCCTTGGCTGGATTCTCCATTATTTTCATGTCTCTCTTGTACTGAGGTACTCAGAACTCAGCCTGGAGCCAGGCCTCCAGGTGTGGCCCCACCAGTGCTGACTTGAGGGGAAGGGTCACCTCCCTTGATCTGCTGTCAATGTTTTGTCTAATGCAGTCATTGTTGCAAGGGCAAATTCCTGACTCATGTTCGAGCTGGTCTCCACCAGGATCCCTAGATCCTTTTCTGCCAAGCTGCTTTCCAGTGAGGCAACCCTCAGCATGTCCTGGGACATGGGGTAGTTTCCACGTGCCAAGATTTTGCACTTCTTGTTGAACTTTATGAGGTTCCTGTCGAGACCCCTTTCTCTGTTATATAGTATTTTTTTCCATTTTCCTAATGAAATTCCTCACTGTCCCAAAGAATATACAGCACCATAGAACCCTCTGAGCTACAAAATGTGCTCCTTGTTCAGCACGGTAAGATGGAATTTTGGCTGATAAAGTGTTTTCCCTGGCAGCATGTCCTTAAACACTTTACCCTGGAAAAATGCAACCTTCAATACAGTATTGATTTTGTCACTACATTCACTGCATCTTCCTAGGTATGCTTGGGGGAAAAAAAAAAAAATCAATCAAAATAATCCAGAGCTATGACACAGTATCCCCTTCCCCACTCCAAATCAAAGACCCCCTTGCTGCTCAGCTGACTCCAGAAAAGCACCAGGAAGGTCAGTGCCTTGCAGGAGCCTGTAGGTCAGACTGGCTGGGGTGATGCACCAGGCTGAGAATCAGCAGCCCTGGAGGCACAAGGTGCCACTTGCATGCCTCCTCCTCCACCTCAGAGCTGGGCTCATAAATGGGATCAAACTAATCCAAATCGCACCACCATCCGGACTCAGTGGCTGCAGATTCCCTGTGCTGGGGAAACGGCCAGCAGCAAATAGAAGAAATCAGAAAACAGAAAAGGCGGGGGGAAGAAGAAAATGCAGTCTGTAGATTTTGCCTCCCCAGAGCTTTCATGCCAGGTTTTACCATTAAAAATATCTAGCATCTAGAATAGACTGATTAAAATAAAGAGAAACGTGAATCACGTTTTGTAATGAATGACTCAATGAGAACATGGACATCCAGAAGTATTTGGCATCTACTTGCTCTAACCAACTTCAACGTAGGCACTATCTTCCTTGAAAATTGCATCAGTCAGATGATAAACTAACTTTGAAATCTTAAAAAAAGGCAAACAGACCAAAACTTCCAGGCCACAGCAAAATCCCGGAGTGTTTTAAATCTGCACAAGTTGCAGCTGAATTGTATCTGACACTGATCTGAAAACCAGTGCAACCTACATGGTGAAAGAACTTACAGCGAAGGAAAACCAGCCAAAGTCATTTGTAGCTGCTGGCTTCAGGCAGCCCTTACAAATGTCCCAGGCATGGGAAACAACCCTGAAATTCTGATGTGTGAATCAGATAACAATACAAATTGTTATTTCCTTAGATTGGATAAATAACTTTCTAGGTGCAGCTGACAACTTGTTTTCACAGCTTTTTCATTACTTGCTTAGTGCTTTGCTGCTACTATGAACACTACAAGTAGCAAGATACTGTTTTTTTAAATCATGGGGCCTTCATTTAAGATAAAGCTAACAGAACCGGGGCTGTCATGTCACTTCTAAACTGGAGGAAAATACTGCCACCATTTTAATGATGAACACATTTTGTGATTTGCAACATTAAGCATAAAAAGAGGGGGTAAACAAACAATATTGATTTGCTGGCACAGGACAGGAAGTTTTCTTGATGCACAGTTTTTCTCACCACTGTTTTTCACACAGGGAGAACTTCATCCTGCTGTGAATATATGCCATACCTCTTCCCACATTCCTGAAACTTGAGTCACAATTCCAGCAGCACCAGCACTGCTCAGGATTAGTTCCAAGATAATCCTTGCCATTTTACATTGACGATACCTCACTTATCTAAGCTCTTTGCAGGGATATGTGACTGATCCCCTTTCTCACTCTCCTGCTTCCAGGAGAGCAGTATCAACACCTTGTTGCTGAGTCTGCGTTAACTGAATCATTGAGAAAGGAGACAAACAGGTTAGCATTTAAATATGGGTAAACATTCATGCCTATCTTTAGCACGTTTCTTTTTTACAGATAACCATAACAATAAAAAAACCCAACCTAGATTGAGAGAGAGAAATTCCAAGTCATGAAGGTCCCCAGAGGAAGAAGATTACTGTCACCACCAAGAGTGTTCTCAGAAGGAATGCCAAAAGGAAGCTCCTTGCATCTCACCTTCAGAAAATCACTGCCTTTGCTCCATCCTTGTCAGGCATCCAGCAAACATTAACAGAAGAGCCTTATTTAAACAAAACCAGACTCTTCTACTAATGTTGGCTGGATAACTTGTAACTTCAACATTGAATTTAGTTTTTTCTTGGGTGATTCACAGGTTTTGATTATACTGATATTCCCCCCCATAACAAGTCCTTACTATTTATATGAATGGTTGTCAAGGAAACCAAAAATCCAGCAAAGCTGGGTAACTTTTCTAGATTCAGAATTTCTGGTTTCTGAGTATTTTAAGAAATAATAATAACTTGCTCTAAGAAACAATTGTAAGGAGAAAGGAATTTATACATCTCTGCTAAAATCATTTTTCTATTTCTGCTGGCCTTTGCGGCTTTTGTTCTTACTCATCACAGATGCACTGGTGACTTTAATAGGATTCTGTCTCATCTTTCACTTTAAGAAAGAGATGATATCTTCCACACATGCATGCAACAAGTCTGGATACAAATAGCAGTGAGCAAAAAGGTTGAGATAGAAATGGATGATTATTTGAACCTCTGGGTCCTGGATAATGCAGAGCAAATGCAGAAACTGTGGAGCAAGCCACAACTGGAAAGGAAGATTAGATATTAAAAAGGCAGAACAAACAAAACCTCCCAAATCAGCATTAGCATATGGCAAAGGAAAATAACTGCAAATTAATTCTCATCTCTGTAGCAAAGTCTATAACATGGTCTGACTGATGTTGAGGACTTCTCTTTTTTTTAGTTTTCTTTCCAAATCTCTCACCAATACACACATGCACACAAAGGTAGACAAGTGGGAAAAATCTGATTTAAGGATGCTTCTTCAAAACAACTTTCTTAACAACAAAATTAACTGAGGGTGCCAAGAGCTTATCAATGCTTTATATGGATGCAACTGCAGACAAAGTAAAACTGATGTGGGTTTTTTTTTGAGCTCTGCCATTTAGTAACAGGACATTCAGGCATACAGCTTCTTCAGAAAAAAAATGACCAAAAGATAATTCACCTACTGGGATCTTTGAGGACTATCTCCCTCCCCTTAGGTATTTAGTTGGCTTTTTTCCCACCCTGTTTAGCCCCATCAGACTCAAATGGCCAGTTTCTATTTGAGTCCTTTTCTTTACTCTCATTTGAGACTTTCTAAATTTCTTCACTCTTTCTTGCTCTCTCCAAAATGTTGAATGCTCTCTTTGTTTTCCTCTCTTCATTTGTGCAAGATGAGACTGCAGAACAGAAAAGTCTGGCCAGTCTCAGTGAGTGCTGTTTCTTGTTCCTTTGGGGCCTCTGGCCTCAACTCCAGCTGTTTTCAGTGCAGCAGTCAAGGGTGGAGGACCTACAAGAGTCTGAGCATCCCGAGAGGGGTCAGTGAGAACCAGCCAAACACCAGCCTCCCAAGTCCCACCTTCCCAGAAGAGGCAAAAGTACAAATCTTCTGTAGAAGGTAAGATGAAGCCTTTTCAAATTTTTCTTCCTGTCAGTGAATGAGTGAAAAGACACAAACAAGCTGATGTAGATAAAATGGCAGGAAGCCAGAGCTTTCTGCTGAAAGTTGACTGACAGCTAGATCTGGCTAGAATTTGCCCAGTGGCAAAAACTCATGGCTGCCCTTCTCGCTTCATCTGTATGGAAAGATAAGAAAGATCAATTGCCTGCTTTAATTGCTAGTGAACTCAATCAACAAGCTCTTTGTACTAATTCATCAGGGAAGATACAAATCCATGAAAATATTATCACTGCCAGCCTTTTGACTTTAGTAACTATGCAAGTATATGGCTGCAGCCATTCCATGTTCTAGAACATTTCCATGCAGCTCTTGGGGTCAAAGTCCAGGGGCACACAATCTGTATTTTGCATGATGTCAGATAACAAACAGGTGTCATCAGGATGGACTGTCCAGAATAAAAAGCAACACCATATCTTGCATAAACATGCTATGTTGGATAGACAACAGCCTCAACTCAGTGACAAAAACTTATCTGAAGTGAGATTCTTTCCCTACTGGAAAATCCTTTTTTAAGGATGATGAAAGAAGGTTGCTGAATAGTTACAGTGACTATTGCTAACCAGATAATGCCTGGCAGGAGATTGCAGGTCTAAAATACTAGTTATCATGAGCAAAACAATCCCCAACCAGACACCAAGAATGTTGATGGAATGACTTCCTACCCGTTTAGGCTTGAAAGATCCCTGTTCTGTATCCATAGAAAACAGTATTCAACAGCCAGAGTTGCAAAACAAAGAATCAAATAAAGAATCATAGAATCATAGACTATCTCAAGTTAGACAGGACCCATAAGAATCATCAAATGCAACTTCCTGCTCCTCACAGGACTATCTAAAACTAAACTATATGACTAAGAGGGTTGTCCATCGTCAGGCTTGGAGTCATGACCAGAGTTCAAGAGCTTGGCGACATGACCCTGAGGAGCCTGTTCCAGTGACTGCCCACTCTCTCAGTGAAGGACTTTGCTGATGTCCTAGGATGGTTTCTGAAAAGGATGTGGAAATGCAGCTTCCACCAGACCTCTGATATCCTAGCACAAAGTCAAAACATAGCAAATACATATGAGAAGAACGATCCATTCTTCTATTCAGAAGAAAATCCCTACCTACTGTCAGGCATCTCACTAGTAAAATCCCTTTTCTCCAGACCAAAACTCTTACTGTTTCTGCCTAAAGCATAAGAACAGTAGAACTTCAACAACTGAAAATGCTGCACCAAAAAAAGGCCATTACTGGGTGGAACACACATTCAACTAGTGGAATAAATGCTATATCCCACAAAAAACTCTTACGCCTCTTATTTTCACCAAAAGCAAAGAATTTGCAGGAAAACAAATCATCCTCCATCCTGCAGAGTTGGAGAGCAGGTGAGTGGAACTTCTTATATCGCAATTATTGCTTCACGGGAACAAAAATTACATGAAGCAGTGTTCTTTTCTTCAGTGCTAAGTATTATAATATATCAAAACTCCTGGAGACTAAAATGCTCCAAGAATACATCTGGAATAAAAAGAATAATAAAGGATAAAAGGTATTACAATTATGAACAAGCAAAACTAACAATAACATAGTGTAAGAAGCAGTGAATGCGACAGGGGTGAAAAAGTGTTTTCTTTGTTATTAGAAAGAGCTACAGTGTCTCTCAAACAATGCAGCACTACCTAGAGAAACAATCTGAAGAAAATAAAGACATTGGGAAAACTGGGCTCCTTCGGAAGCAAGAAACACTGAATTTGAAGTCCATGACATCAGTCTAGTTAATTGCCCTGCTTCTGATTAAATATCATCAAATACTTCAGATAACAGTGAATTTGCATGAGTAGTGTTTAAATGAAGTGTCCGTGTAGCAGGCATGCTCTTACAACTTCTTGAAACACTTCTTGGAACATCTGTGTGGGGCCTAAGACCACCAGTGGTACCCTAATTCCACATAACTTTGTAGCTTCACCCTAAAGAGCGTCAGATAAAATTGCAATCAGACAGGTGAACACAGGTCCTAAATGGCTCATTAAAACTATACAGATGGAACTATTTTATAGGCTTTCATCTGTGTCAGCTAAAAACTGTGGAATCCATTCAGCTGTCAAAAGGGTCAAATCTGAAGTTACGGAGAAGCACATGGGAAAATTACCAGAGGATCAAAATACTACTCAGTTTTCATCTTTGTTTCTGAAAAGGTGAGACCTAGACACCATCGCCTTAAGCTCAAAGAATGAAACTTCCACCAGATTAAATCATTTGATCTGAAAACGGGTAGGTCTACTAAGAGAAATGACTCAGGTCAAATTACCATTAGTGGCATCTCATTAATAACCTTACTATGTATCTCAAAAAATGAAACTTTGTAGGACTGCAGATTGACCTGAAAAGTGAGAACTCCAATAACAGAAACAAAATTTCTCAATTTAGAAGTTCAAATGTTCTCATACTAAGTTGACTCAAAAAGAGGTGATGTCAGTTGTTACAGACTCCCCCTTTAAAGCAAGTTTTGAGACTAAAATCAGCCTGGACACCCTTACCTGGACTGAGATGGTTTCAGAAGACCTATGAGAAGAGTGACTTCAGCGTGTGCTTGTGCTGTGCCAGGCACACAACACGGCTTTGTCATTTTCAGTGCTGTGCAAACGTGTCACACAAAAAGGTGTGCCCAGACAAGATGAACATCATTTTTCTCCACAAGAATGACTATTTCAGCCCCAGTCCTTCAGAATACTTTGCACCTCTGCTGTCTGCTGAACTGCTCCACGGCAAGTAGCTCATACCTGATCTTTTGTCCAATGCTTCTCTGAATCTCAGCTGTTTCTCAGAAATAAGCCAACACCAAGTACTTTAAAAATGAGGAAATCTAACCATTTCAGCTCCCTGGTGGTGTATTAAGAATATTCTTGGAGTCCTTGCAGTCTCCTATCGTTTTCAGCTTATCAATCAGACATGGAAATACATATACTTCAGTTCTTCGTAAATCTAGAAGCAAGGCTCACTAAACGTTTTGATAAAATGCTCACATCAATACTGATCCTGACTAGGAATGCCTTGAACAGTCGCTGCTGTTCTTCTGTGAGTAATCCAATGCCCCTTGACAGGGAGGTGTCCATGGGAGCAAGTGAAAAGCCATTAAGATTTAAGACCACCCAAGCTCCAGTCTGCCCAGCTTTCTACCCACAGGTGCCAAAAAAGAAATTGTGCTGGAGCACAGGATGACCATTAACTCAGCCCAGCAAGTACAGGGGATATACAACCTGCACCCCTCATGCAGATCAAAGTGTTCAAACAATTTGTGTACATCCAAGGTTAGGATGGCAAAATGCTCTCATTTCTCATAGGTGGATGACAATGTTTTGAGAAAGCAGTTGTTGTAATGGAGATGCATGGAACAAGTGATAGCTGCTGAAGTTAGCTTGAGACATTATGGGTTTTTTTAGTTTTTTCCTGGGCATGCTTTTTAATTTTTGTCAAACCGAGTAATTTTTGGAAAATCTCATGTGCAGTTATTCATCTTTTTCTCATTCTCTGCTAAAATTGCCTTCCCTGGAGGTGCAGCACATGTTGCTGCAATGAGCAATGTTTAAGAAGCTGAATGCCAAACAAAAATCCTTGCTATTGAAATGTCACAGTCAGCTACTATGATATAAATGTGGGTGATGTTACGTGGAAGAGAGTTGGCTCCTTAGTCCCCACTCCACATATGTTACAAAGAGCAGCTACCCCGTTTTCCTGGTGGACACAGAACAGAACAACTGTACTGCTTTTCTCTAGAATCAAGAACAAGGTAGAGCTACAGAGAAGCCCACGGCAATTAGAAATAAATTATAAAACTAACAAAGAACTCCAATGTTTTTTCAAAGCACCAGCAACAGTAGAAAGTACAAGGGGTTTACAAAGCCAGACATGAGGCTTTCTTCTGGAAGAGCAGTAGAAGCACTGCACAAGGCCTTGAAAGAAGCCCAGGAAATACTGCACTTTCTTGCATCATACTGGGCTTCATCTCAGTATACCAAACTTTAACAGTTCTAAATCTCAAATTAACTGACGAGAAACTGCATAAAAGTCTGCAAGAAAGTATTCCATGTTTGGTATCTTGCGTGCCTCCACAAAGTCAGATGTGAGGCTGCTCATGAAAGCTACATGCCACTAAGCAGATGATAACTGCTAAGTCAGAAAGGCAGTACGAGTCCATTATCATGACCAATTTCTGACCAGCCTCAGTGATCGCCATGGCACTTCTTTCTGACCACTTGTTTAGAACAGGCAGAAATGTAAGACTCAGTCTGATTTTCTGCAAAATTACTTTCGTCATATTCTAGGTCTGAATAATAAGGGCAAACACATCTAAGTAATAGTCTTCAATGTTGCATGGCTCTTTTCTTTTTTTCTGTGAAGAAAAGGGACTTGGAGGGCAGAGGAAGTACTGCTTAGGCTACTCAAGATAGATTCTGACCTCTTCAACAAAGGTTCCACTGTGCTGGGGAGTTTGAATTGCTATCTGTTTCTTGGTCGATACTAATTTCCTCCCAAACAGTCTGAAGGAAAATATCTCAGCTTACAAAACTTGGTCTGTTAATGTCTAGTCATCTGTACTGAAAACCATGGATAAAAGACCCTGTTCTTAATATGGCAGCACTGTGTCACAACCACAAGCATATTTCATCACCTGAGACTTCAGGTCTCTAGTATTCAATATGTCCAGTAGCAAATACACAAAATCTCAATTATAAAGTGGAAATTCAAGTCTAAAACTAAGCCATGCAAGTTACAAAAAGCCGTAAAATGTTTTGATTATAGACTTTGTTTTTCAAAATCTTGAATTTGCATATTCAAAAAAAAAAAAAGAGAAGGGGAAAGGGCAGGAAGAAACAGCAGTCTATGCCTATTATTTCACTGATGTGCAGTAGGCCAGTTTACAGAAAGACAAAAGGCTGGTGAAATGCAGGAGCACTGCAAGTCCCCCATAACACATGATGGTTTTAGATCAAAACCTCAGTGCCGTAGAAACACTTTAACTGAATACTTACTGCTGCGTAAATGAATGTAAACATAAACAGATGCTGGGTTTCTCATTCTGTATTGCATTAATAGCAATTAGATCTTGCATATGAAGTGGAAAAGAAACATAGGAAAGTAGTGTACTTCTGCTTTATAACTTTGTGTGTTTGCCTCTGAGGCATGCAGTGAACTACTTAACAGATAAACAATCCTGCACTGCCCTTAACAATATATAATCTGCATGCAGTGCAATGCAAATACAGTCAAACCCTTACAAATCTGTGATAGTTTAGGGGTCAGTCACTATTACTGTAAAATAAATTGTTATGGATGGCTGCAACATCCAGTGGAACTTCTTGACTAGGAAGATGGTGGAAGGCAGGAGAATGCTGACCAATTTTATTGTTCAAGGCTATATCAACATTGCTAGTGCTGTCACTCTCTTAAATTGATGTGAAAAACACCAGGCTAATAATCTGTTCATCAAATACACTCTCACATCTTCCCAACTGCCAGTCAGAATCCCTCTCTCCCATGCTCAGCAGGTGGTATCTGCCATTCTGTTAGAACTATTTGTTTGATCATGGCTCCAAAATTGGTATATGGCAATGTACAATACATACAGCCCTAGCACTGCTATCATTCATTGAAGAGCTTCTGCTGGTATCCAGCGATTTCATGGCATTTGAGCTGCTTTTGGTGCCATTTGCTGCAAAGATACTAACAAACTGAGCATACTTTAAAACATTATTGGGATTTTGACTTAGAAGAATTTTTGCATGGACAATACAATGTGCCAGACAAGACGCTTGCTGTCTAGATAGTAAAGGGAGTCCTCATAGCAAGGGTTCTTACAGGGTCATCTTAGTTGGATTGGGTGAGAGTCCCTAAAATATGTTTCTGTACAATTTTTGTAACCCACCTGGCCTGTGGTCCTACCTGACCACTGCAAGACATGCATCAAGTGTCACTACAGATCACCTTAACGTATATAGAAAACATTTCCCAACTATCTTAGCTATGTACGAAAGATTGTCCCACATGATCACTTCTACACATGCAGGAACTGTTCCTATTGATTGTCTTAATCTTGTACAATTGATTAACTTCGCAGCAGGAACTGTCTGTGAATATCTGGGACAGCCAGCTTCTTTGCCCAGGATGTTAATCAACATGCTTAAGCATACAAATTGGTCTAGGCACAGCAGGATCTGCCCGGGAAATCTCAAGAACTGTCTGAAATTCCCACTGGGACCGCTCCTGTAACAAGCTGTCAAATACTTCTTGTGCAGATGGCCAGCAGTTCCATCAATTACCTGGTTTCAACTTGGGCTGCTGTCTCAAACCAGTCCTTTATCTCATCTGTGCAGACAACAAGCCTGGGAGTTTCTGGACCACTGTGGGAATTTAAGTGCATTGGGAGTGCACACAGGCACAGCCCTGAGAGCCAGCTACACTGTGATCATAATTAAGGAAT
This sequence comes from Callaeas wilsoni, assembly GCA_013398955.1. Classification (NCBI taxonomy): domain Eukaryota; kingdom Metazoa; phylum Chordata; class Aves; order Passeriformes; family Callaeidae; genus Callaeas; species Callaeas wilsoni. The sequence continues at coordinate 87,337 of VWPU01018105.1, read as the reverse complement.
TAAACTTTATTTTTCTGCTTAAATATCATAGCCCTTGCCATTAGCTCAGTTGGTTAGAGCAAGGTGCTAATAACACCAAGGTTGTGGGTTCAATCTCTCTACAGACCTTCACTTAAGAGTTGGACTCGATGATCCGTGTGGGTCCCTTCTAATTCAGAGTATTTTGTGATGTCTGTCCAAAAGATGTCAACACCTGACCTAGTGAACTGTCTTCAAAGTTCAGATGAAAGTGGCTAAGAAGTCACTCATCTCATACTTCAGTAAACGCCCAAAGATGGGTGATCTTTATGCCATGCTTTATCCCAGTTTGGCAGTGGCTCTCTGGATCAGACCACTGATTTTGACTGAGTGTGCAGACTTCAACATTTCTGATATGACATCACCTAATGCAGCACTGGTAGTCAGATTTGTGGCCTGCTGTTTCTGGGAACAGTAAAATCTGGAATATTGTCCATATATACAGCAAAGAATGCAGCTTTTCACATTTCACTTTCAGGTCAAATGTTCATCTGCTGCAAAAACCTATTCACCATCCCTTCAAGTTTATAAATCAATCGCAGCACATGTGGGCTAAACTGTTTAAAGGAGATGGCTTTTCTGCTCTATTAGTGATGAGGAGACTGTGTATCTGAGCCATTTACTCACAGCAGAGCAGGCAACTGCTCATTCTACATTCTGCCTTCTTCAGTTCACCTGATGTTGTCATCAGTGTGTCAGGCAACATCTGGGAAAATAAACTCACCTCATCTGTATTCCACCCATCATATACAGTACTGCCTTATCAGCTATTCCTTCTGCTCTGGGACAGTGCAGATCACAATGGGTTTAACGCCTTTATTTCCCTGTGAGTGAACTGACACGAGATTCCATGTTAAACAATGAAGGGTAGAAGCCAAGTGCCAAAGCTGCATATCTTCAGTAGCTTGTTCTGGAGTTTCTTCATGTAAGACTGAACTGAAAAAACCACAAGACCCTTCAGCCTGATATTTGCAAGTCACAGCTGTATTAGATGAATGTTTCACAGGTAATTTTTTTTTCTTTTATTTAATGTTCAAAGAAGACCATTTTCAGTTTCCAGTTATTTTGTGGGATGCATTGCTGTAATAGATACATCTACTGCATTAGGACCGAAGCTGACTAACACAACTAAAGTGATCATATAAAGTGAATTTACATTTCCAAGTAACTTTCCAGTTTGCAGTCACAGCCATATGTGACCACACAAATTTGGAAGAGTTATGTGTGGGCCATACTAAGAGCAAGAATGAAGTATGTAGCTGTGGAATAGCTCAATTACTGGCACCATTATCAGCAGCCCACACTTCAAGGATGCTTATTGCTGATTAGTAACTGCATGTAGCAAGTTTAGTTAATGGGAGAGAGTTCACAATCTGAACAGTTTGTAAGTTGAGGGAGAGCTTTTAAGCACCCATCTATCTCCCTTGTGGTTACTGGCAATGCAGTGAGGAGACAGGTCAACTTATGCTGGAGAAGGTTACAAGCATCTTAACAGAACTGGCTGTTAAAATCTTCAAACTAACTGGTTTAAAGAAATACATCCAGCAAGCTCCCATCTCAACTTTGTCTGACCCTTTTCCTGGAAATGCTGTTATCTTGGCTCAGCTCCACAGTCAAGTCTCTTCTTCTGTCCCATCCTGTATCATGTGCCCCAAACAAAGATACACCTTTCCCTGGCCATTCTTTCCTGTGCTCCATCCCTCTTCCAAGCAGGCTGCTGGTAGTTTGGCAGCACCTGCTTCTAGGGAGAGAATGAACCTAGGCTCTTGGTGGTGCAACAGGAAGGTGAACAGCTGTGTCACCTTGCAAAAGGAAAAATAAGTCTTCTCTATATTTTAAAAGGAACACCTGATATGCTTAATTCACAGCAGCAAAGTAGGTACGTTGGTTTGCTGGCCCTAGAAATTCTGATATAATCCATGGTACCTTGTCTTCCTTTTCTTGCAATGAAGTGTCCAGTTTTCCTCTAAAACCTGAGAGAAAACAACAGCCACATCTGAGCCTAATTTTCTATGCCTTCCTTCAGGACACTGATTGCTCTAACTCTAAGCTAACAGCATGTATTTTAAGAGCTGCAGGATATGTTAAGAAACATTGCCAAATACCAAATATTTTAGTCTCCAAATTCCACCTTTTAAAAAATTAATATGCTAGTAGAAACTGCTGCCTGAATTCTAAATAGCTACTTGAAAACAAAAAAGCATCCATACTATTTATGGAAGATCTAATATCATGTGCTCCCTTGCACTGTTTGAGCAGGAACAGGAGCAGCAGTAGGACTTTTCCCAGGACTTAAGGGCTTAATCTAACATGCCAGCTCCTGCTGGATTAGAAGGAAGAGGCTGGAAGATCATACATATCCAATGGGAAAAAGCCAAATACGAAATGAAATGTTTTCTGTAGCAGCTAAAATGTGTTCCAAAACAAGTGAACATTGGTGAATGAAAGCTAAGCAGAAAGTTCTCATGCTATTGCTCAGTCTAAACCCTTTTAAAAGCCAGGAATTGGTATTGATTACAGGTTTAAAAAAGAACTATGGAGGGTCATTTAAACTGAAACATAGTATATACTGTAACAGTGAATCTATAGATCACTTCAGAGAAAGACAGACTTTCCAGTAAACATCCAGCATCAGCTCTATGTTTTCTTAACACCAGGCAGCATAATATAGCTCCCAAGAGTGCAGGTGAAATACATGAACCCAAACCAATCATTAAATCCTCTCTAGGGGCTACATAGGAAACAAATGAGATGAGCTCCTACAGCTGTCTGTAAACAGCTCCTCTGTCGTCTTTGCTAAAACCTGCAGAATGATCTGGATATGTGCCAGCACCATTCCTGGCTTTTTAAAACTCTCTTTATAACTCTTTGCTCTCTTTTGGCAGTGTCTGTCACATCCCCCTATGCACAGTACTATATACTGTGGTTTTTTGGCCACTGAAATCAGGGAAATTGCTTGGTATGCAGCATGATGAGCTCTGAACAAGAGGGGCAAACCTGCAAAGACCTCTTTATGCATCAATACCTGCACCCAGCCAAAAAATGGTCATCAACCTAAAGCCTATGGGTTACATGCTATAGATATTCTAGTGTTGATTTAGGTCACCAGTCATATTAAAATTAAGGCTGAGAGAAGAGGGAGGGACAACGTAAGTTTGTTCTGTAGCCTCATATCTTCTCAGTGCTTTGCCTATAAATCAGAAATTTGGGGACCACTGAAGTAAGCTCTCTTGGTTATTATTTACTTAACTAGATTGGACCATACCCAAATGACCAGAAGGAAATCACTAAGAGGTCTGTCTTCCCCAGCTGAGAGGCTAATTAAAACCCCTACAATTTGCAGAAAAGCACATGTGACATAGACACGTACGAGATTTATACGAACAAACCTCCTCCTTGCTAGGCAGCTACAAGGAACAGAAGGAAGATCTCTGGCTAATTAGGTTAATATGGGCTTATGGCTTCATGTAGAAGAACCAATAAAAAATAAAAACAGAAACAGTATTTTTCTCAAGAATCACTTTTTTTCCCTTTCCCATCTCTTTCTAAAGCTTTTTGTATTCAATATTTCACAACATGGTTTGCTTTGCATATCCCCCTTAATTAATACAGCGATTTCCTAAATTTTGTTTTTTTCCTTGTTTCAGGGTGCTGTTCAGAACAGTCCAGTAAGTCTCACAAATTATTGCCACCAACTCCAAATGCTAAAATCTGAATACTTCATTCTACCTCCAAAGGTAAAAAACATACAGCTCAAAATGAGTATTGTGCCTCCATGTTCTGATTTAAACTTTTTAACTATGAAAAGATAATGACTTTGAGTAAGTGGTTTTTTCCCCCCTTTCAAATTTTTTCATATTCATTCCTTTTGGAAGGGCATCCAGATAAAAAAGGTAGCTATGATGCTACTGATACCTCATCACAGCATGTGTACTTAGGGTGTCACACACCTGTGCTCAAGAAATGCAGGGCAGTTGAGTGTTTCCAGTAACAGACTTGGGCTTATTGAGCAAGATACTTAAGATTCCACCACTGCTACTAGGAAGAAGTACCCTTAGAAAAACACGATGTGATCAGATGGACAGCCAGAATCCTCTTGATAGCAGGTAAAATTCTAAGCTGCTAAACAACATATTTCATTAGCTGCTCTCATTCCAGAGAAACTGCACTGATTTTAGCCATTTAGCATGTTCTAGTTAAATGTAATTGGGGTTATAATCATGTCAGTTCGAATCAGTTGTCATCAGGGAGAGTGTTTCAGGCAGTAGTTCCTCTGCAAGTCACCAGTCAAAGGAGATGAGTAGCAAAGGGATGACACCAAATCAGAAGCATATGACTGACAGCTGTGTCTGTCTGTCTTTACCTTGAGCTCATCTGCATCATAGAAGTCTATGCGCACAGCGGGGACCATCCATGTCTGGAAGAGAGTTGCCAGGATCTGTTTGGCAATTGCATCTGCGATGAGGTGAAAGTGGAGTGGGTTTCGCCTGATGTGAGAAGGGAGAGAAATGCATTAGTTCAAAGGTTTCTAATTCCTGTTCTTAAAGGACATCAGAATTTACAAAGCTTTATCTGTGTCTAAGATACCAAGTTTTGAGTGTACAGCATGTCTGGTGGAGTCCTGCTCTGTGGCCAAAATGCTGAGACACAATTTGAATACACATGACAATAATAAAATAGTCGATTGGTTTCTGGTGGTTATAAACATACAGATCCTTTGACTTCAGTGGAATGTGATCATTTATAACAGCTAAGAGTCTTGTTCCTGGCTCCAGCTCCTAAAAAACCAGGCCAAGTTAATATCCCTTTGGGGACTTGAGCTCTGGAAGTGATTGTTACAGTTTCTAGGTGAACTTGGTAATTTATCTTTGTGGTAAGAACAGTGTCTGTGGAGAAATGAGAGTGCAAGGGAAGGTTAAAAAATAACAATTTGAATGAGGTGAAATTCTGGGACCCTTGAGTTTATATAGAACTTTTCTACAAAGCAAACTTGGAGAATCAACAGTTGTCCCATAAGAACTCAAAATTAGGTATTTCAGGTGAGTGCCTTATAGCTATTCACTGGCATAGTGAATAGAATGGAGATTGCAAATCTCACCACATCCTTTTTCCTAAGAGGAGGAATGGTTAAAGAAAGGCAGGAAGAAAGAAAACGTTTTACTTCAAAACACCAGATCTGGGTTCATCTCTGTAGTTACAGGACTTGGGCTAATTGAAAAGCTTCAAAATGAGATGGGTGAAGCCAGTAGCAGCAAGAGAGGCAAGCTTTGACAAAGTGTATGGATTTTTCTATACTAACATGAACTTAGACATTATAAATACCTTGTTTAATTCCTTAACCTCCCTCCCTTTTTGAGGGACAGTAAGCAACAAAATTTGATCTTTACTTCTGTGGTAGGAGTATGAAAACCTGCAAGTGGAAGTTAGTCACAATTTGTAGTCTTCCATGTTTCCCCCTAGCTTAGCAACTTTCCCTGGCAGCTAAGAAGGACAGACTTTGCAAAAACCACTAAGAAGACAAATGATTTGTTTAGACTTTAGCATGGGATCAACCTTTCTTTGATCCCTAGAGTAGAATAGTGGATTCTCATTTCTATGGAATTTGTAAAGCTAAATGAGTGTACTTGTTAATTGGTATTTTTCATCTAACAAGAGAAGTATTTAGTTTCAGATGTTGATTAAAGCTACTATATTTTTCAGTGTGAATGAGAAGTGAGGAAGACTATTTTAGTTCAGGCCAGTATACTTCCATTACATTTTTGGGCTTAACCCAAAAAATGAAGGTTATTTTTTTCTCCTTTTTCTACATTAATGAAAAATGCGTGCCTTCTTCTTTAATGTTTCTCTTCTTGCTTTGATGAGTAATACTACTTCCCACTGAACAAAGTCCACAGGAAAATGTAAAAATACATATAATGGTTCACAGTATTTTACCAGACCCCTCAGCAGAAAGAGGAGGTTGTTGTGAGAAGCAATGTGTGACTGGATTTTGCGGTGTCAGAAATACTGCACCTAAGATCCATCTCAGCACCTGGGGCTGCCAGTGAAGCCGCTGTATCGGCTTCAAGGACACTGTGGACCACATTATGTGCTTACAGGAAAAGCAGAAAAGGGCTGGGTAGAAGCCGTACAGATGAGATAATCGTGACGGCAGAATAAACCCCCAGCTGATGTGCATTTAACAATATCCAAAACACTAAGCCGCAACGTGCTTTTCAAAGGACAAAGGTCTTTCCATCTCCAGCTTGCCCTGGAGAGAGGAGGGGAGAGGGAAAGGCGTGAGCTGCCAGCTGCTGAGTGTCCCATTACCAAGCTAAAGGGATGACAGCAATTACATCTGCTTCACCAGCCCAGCAGGAGAGAAGAAGAGGACATCCTGGCTCATGCAGATTCCGCAGTAACCAGGCACCTCGCCAAGAAAAAAATCAGGAAATAGCAGTGATCAGGAAATACATCTCATTAGGAGAGACAAGGCCAAAAGAAACAAAGTACAACACCAGTGGCTTTGGGTACAGGCAAAGCAGTATCTCAAGATAAATAGATGTTGAATGTCAACATACACATCTCACATAGGTCCCTCTGCTAAGAAGGGGCTGAGTCTGGATTCTGGTAGGACTATTTCCCAGCTGGTGTGCTTCAGTAATTTCCTTCCCTTTTTTTTATTCTGGGATTATTTATCTTATATTCTAAAGTAGAATAAGAAGAGTAAAAAAATCAGTTAAAAAAAAGAAAGCTCCGTCTTCTTTCAAATGATCATTCAGTTAAATGGAATTGATATAAAATATTTCAAGATGAAACACACTAGTTGAAAAGAAAAAATCTGACACAAAGACACTCAGATGTTCAGTAGCAGTTTATACTTATCTGAATGACCCAGAGTGTAGGAAACTTAAATGGGAACAAGTGGGTGACATTTAGTTTAGTTCATCTCCTACTGGGAGAAAGAAAAAAGGATAGCTGTACTCCCACACAGAAATCTCTTTCAAGTCGTTAGCCTCATGGTAAAGATTCAGCTGGAAGGAAAGTGTGTGTCAGAGGCAAAGCAGAAGATTATCACTTACAAAAATATATCCCTAAAACAGTATAGTGACCTGATGACATCTACAACTAAATGTGCATCAGCCCCAGAAAATTTTACTCCAGACAAGATTTCAGTTCTGTGAAATGTGAGGTTTAGCACAGTGCTAGAAGCCAACAGTGCACAGCCTCAAAGCTGGAAGACCTTCTGAAGGTAACCGTACTAGCATACACACAGATGACATCTTTCACCTCTTCTGGTGTCTGCAATATGTGAAGCCTAAAAGATATGGATTGCTTCAAAGTGTTTAAGAAACAAGTCTTGAAGCTTAAAGATCAACCAACGTTCATTATAAAAGACACAGAAGAGATTCTGCAAGACGAGAAATCTTTCTCAAGAGATATATGAAAGGGATGCCATAATTATCTGACAACATGATTGAATCACTGGCTCTAAGAATTAGGGATGACGGATTCCACTGAAAGCTGAATTTCATTAAACTTGGACATTTTGCTCACTTTCCACTAGGTACATCAACAGAAGTAAAAAGACAAACATAGAGGCTGGTTGAATGTTGTACTGACAGAAATAACTATACTGTAATGGTGACAGTATATGCAACTGTGGAATAACATGGGTCAATATATGGCAATTGTCATAAACTTCTCCCACAAAACTAACAGGTTTGGGAAAATTCCCAGCATTCATGTGAATTAGTCTGCTTGGGAGTAAAGGTTTCTAGTGTCCCAGGTTTCAGAACCCTGAGCCTCAGGTCTTCCAAATTCCTCACTACAGAAGCAGGTATTGAAATAGCCGTAGAATTTCTTACAAGGTCCAGAAATACTTAATCTCAATGATTTTGAACATTTGAATTTCTACCAACTTTAACTTTTCACACTTTCTGCTACGTGGAAAATGCTGAGGCGCTAATGTCTTAATGTGGTAGAATGTAGTTCCAAAATATGGCTATTTCCCATCAAGTGGAAATTTAAGGTTCTAAGTACTCTATTCAGAAAACTGCAAATCTTCATATATTAACTTATTTCCACTTATCTTAAGATCAGAACACTATCTGACAAAGTAAACCATATGGAAAGAGCACACATTTATTTTCCTAAATTACTTTCTTCAAATGTGAACAAAGGGAGATTCTAGCCAAGACTTTCAAGCATGGATGCTTAAATATAGGCTCTTAAACCTAAATATAGGAGTTTGAATAAATGCCCTCATTTTCAGAGCTGCTGAGGTTCTCTAAAGTTAGCAAAATGAAAAGAAGTCAATAACTTTAAAAGTCAGGCCATAAATTTAAAAGTCTATTCCAAGGTACCCATTTCTCTACATTTTTTCTTATCATGATGTCTTATTCTTGCATTTCAAAACTTCTTATTCTTCATCAGATTTATGATCTGCTTGCTCAAGCATTTGTGGCCCTTTCTTTTCAAATAGCCAGTGCCACAGAGTTAAATGCAGAAATCTACAATTGAAAAAAGAAGTAGTGAACCAAGACTCACTCTTCACTTCTGTACTATTCCATAGTTCAATTGTTAGTAATTCAAAAGGCAGCTTCTTGGCTGCTTGGTTACACAGTTCTCTCTCTGCAACAGAGAAATTTTATTTTCTAAGAATATAAAAAGGTCAGTAGCCCAGGGGGTTTATTTCCAAAACCTATACTTTATTAAGGGAAGCACAACAAGGTAATACCTTTTATATCTGTAACAAATGGTTGAAAGAACTTCAAACAGGAATTATAAAAGGCAGTTTGGGAAACTTTTTTTCCTAATGCCCATATGACAATTCCTCTCTCATATGTGAAAAATTTTAAGGTGAAAATCTTCAAGATTTTTTTATACCATTTCACACCCAGTATTGATGAAAATACTGCCCAAACTATTGGAGAGATCTTAAATACACACTTGCTGTATCACTCATGGATCTTCTTGTTTTGTGTTAACTTACTGAAGCTCTTTGTAAAGTACTAAGAGATTTCGTGGGCGGTTTTTTTTAAACATTGCTTTCTCCATTATGCCTCTATTGTTAGGATAGCTAGAAAAAACAAAGGAAGTGTGTATTATTGATGCATTTATATGGATCAGAGAAACCAGGTCATGCTTTGTAGTTTTTGCCAGAATAATCTCCCACAAAATAGATTGACATGTTAGAAAAGTTGGAAACCCTGACAGAGGTTTTGAATTCTGAAATTAGCTCCATTAAGGCAAAGTGGTCTCCATGGAATATAGCCACCAGATTATATAAGCTTTAATTACCAGCCAGTGTTGACTTGTGACTCTTACTTGGAAATTACATGTCATCCTTTTAATTTAATTTAGATTTTCATTTGGTTGCCTTATTCTACTAGTTCTAAGAAAAAAAAAAAAAGAGCTCATTATTCATACAGCATTCTGTAACACAGCTTCATATCCAGTTCTTAAAAATGCTCAGACATACGTTTAACTTTAAGGTTACAAGCAGTCTTCTTGAAGCAAAGAGGCAACTTCCTATTAAAAAGCATTTGTCTGGTTGTCTGGTTTTGTCTACATTCCTTACAAAGCCCCCACATTCCTATGCCACTATTGCTGTAGCATAGATGGAGAGTACAGCTAAAGAAGTAAATGCAGTGACTCCTGTGAAGAAGAGGGACGGACACAGCAGGGGAAAAAAACAAAAGGCACAAAAATCCAACCCAGTACTTGCTGGCACAAAAGAGAAGTTAATTTTTTACAGATTGTCAGGCTGACCTAACTGCCAGAAACATGTTATAATCATGTAAGTTTGTTTTTTTCCTTTGTTTCCAAATGAAGCATAGTGTTTAGCATGTCTTTCGAAAAGATAAGAGCACATTAAAAACCATTTTAGCTCTTACTCAAGTTAAGATTTATCTGAGCAGAGACAGAAATTATCTTTTCACTCTGAAACTATAATTGTGGGCTGTTTCTGTGGCACTCTAAGGTTTACAACTTTCAGAAATGGAGTAAAACATTGAAAATCACCCGTGTAACTTAGACCAACAGTTGTAAAAGATGCAAGGGAAGTTATCAGCCACAGGAAACTGCTTCAATTTTGAAAAAGAAATGCAGATGCTCTTTAGCATAGTACTACAAGCACTGTTTCCAAAAGTATTTGCACTTCATTCTGCCTATTTGACCCAATAAAATTAATTTTTAGTGTTTAGTCTTTTTGTTTGGAAAAACTGAAGTTAGGCTGCTCTTAGAACACAGTGATATGAGATTGGCTTGTGTTAAACTGGCTCAGAGAGAATTTTTTTTAGCCCTGCAATGGCTTTATAAAATCTGTCATAACTGGGAACTGGATGTGCAAGAAAGGAAAGCAGGAAAGTTGCAGAGTAGGACTGAGTATTCATTCTACAAGCCTCCCTCTGTGCAGCGCTGCCAATGCATATTTATCAGACTGCAAACCCTGCACTATCCCAGCTCTGCTGAGTCTCCTCCTGAGAACAGACTGTCAGTTATGTCAAACTGGGTGTTAAAAGCTGCTGGATTTTGTGGCTGGAGCATACGTTTTTGAAAGACAAAACTGGAATCAAGCTCCTTTATCACTGGGAATGAAACACATTTCTGAACTATGGTGTTCCTACGTGGAATCAATCACGCTACCCCTTTCCTCTCCTTTTCCCACTCTTGGAACCTGAAGATAGCTACGGTTTCTCAAATGGTCTGAACAAGTGGCTTCCCTAAGTCTCATAATATATATGGTATGACTTGAATCTTGGTGTTTTAGGCCTGTGGAGAGCTGAAATGTTCAATATGCAGGATTTGCTGTACATTCATGCAAGAGAGAAGAGACAGCACATTCCATCTATAGAAAATCCTGTAGCTTTTATCCTTAATGACCCAGCACTCCTGCTGTTTTGTGTCTCTATCTAGCACTCTAGCTCAAAGTTGGGGGTATAACAAATATGTTAATGCTCCCTGGGATTAGACTGACATGGCCTCCTTTTCTCAGAGCTTTTCTATTAGAGAAGTAGGGATTTCCTACGGAAGCAGGGAATTTAGGTATACAGTTTTGTATCAAAATGCATGCTTAAAACATGCCTTAATTACCAACCTATACAGAAATGCTAAAAGAAGGACATGACATATCCACGAATTCCAGACAGATTCACTGAAATCAGTGTCTTACAACAAACACCAACTGAGGTGCAGGAGGACAGGTTAGGACATTAAGCCTGGTTGTTTTGAGGGGTCAGTTGCTTAATCAGTAGACTGGATTCAGGGTGTGATGAAGGAAAAACAGAATCTCTATGACAATATAACATATTGGCAGCATATTTTTCTGTTCTTGAAAAACTATATTTGAGATTGAATGTGGTGATCCTACAAATGAAGGACCAGTAGCCTAACTTAGAGATTAGGATAGCAAACTTCTTGTTAAGCAAACTTCTCCATTGGAAGCATACAGACCTTTCAAATGTGTGTTCTGCTTGGCTTGTTGGACAATGCCAGCTAGGATACACTCCCTGGTGCATATTTAGGGTTAGAAGAAGAGACATCTCCATGCCTGTTTTCACTGAGAACCCTCAAGTCAGAGGTAAACTTGATGCTGACATCATGAAGCATTCACTACTTGAACCAACCACTTCCAACTCTCCTAACTCAATCCTCCTAATGCAGTATCATGACCTGTCTCCATTCCTCATTCCTATAACTAAATAGATCCTAGCAACTAAAAGAAGCTTTCTTTCCAATCATCACCATTTCTGAAGTGCATACTAGTCTCCAAGATTGTTTTGCACATGTCAACCAATGCAAGGAAACTTAGTTCTAAATCAATATTCAGCTGAGTTCGTTGTTTCTTTTTGCTTATTCTGCATCCTTCTACACAACTGTGATTCCCAAGGAAAAAAAACCAAGAAAGGAGCGCTACTGAAGCATGGCCAAGGAGCCAGAGCATCAACTGATGCTTAAGAAGCCTGTGTTTTCAGGAAGATAAGAAATAAATGTCTGTAAGAAGCTCTGTCTCATTTTTGAGACTATCTTCTCTTTCTAGCAAACAATTTAATGCCTAGTGAGAAAAGCTAGTTCTAGGCAGGAATGGACTTAGATTTGTCTTTAAGTATGTTCTGAGCAAACAAGAGAGATAGGTTATCTTGGATGTACTCAAGTTTCATTAGCTATACTGGACTTTATCTTGACCACCTCTGCTGAGCTCTACAAATCCTTTGAGAAGAGCAGTAGTGCAGGCCAAACAACACTATGTTCTTGACAGAGGCAGAATCCATCAGACTTAGAAATATCAATATTAATTAGCTTTGTTTTGGTTTAATATTTCAATTAATTATTATTTAATAATTTAATTACATGGAAGAATTGTTTATAAATTTGCTAATTGCTCTGATGAATGCCTTACATAAAACAGGGACAAATCCTTTAAGGAACACAGAGAGAGGTTGTTTAAACCTTTGAGCTGTGAGATTCGTAGTATTTGCAGAACATTTGGAAACAGAGAGATTGAAGTCTTCTCAAAATGGATGCAAGTACTAGGATAGAAAAACAGGGAGAAGCTAACCACTAAGATAAGTCGTGTCACCACAAATATATAATTTTCCATGAAATCCCTTAGAAACAACAATTAAAATAGACAAAACCTCCCCACACCCTTGCAATATAAAGCCAGTTTACACTGAATAATTCAAACTTCCAATTGGAAATAGATACAGTTTTAACATTTAACAGAATTTTAACATTCAGAAAAATTCTGCACAGAGAATGATACGGATTTTTACTGGTGTTTTGCTTTTGTTATGTTTATTTTTCTTCTGGTCCTACCCCTCATGTAACCTGAACATGCTACTTCTCAAAAGACTTGCAAAGACTGTGTGTTGATAATGGAAGTTGCTCTCATATTCTGGAGATTAAACAGTACTTACAGAGTCTTTCTTCATACTGGACAAGGTGAGCATTTATATTATTTTATGAAGCTTACCAAAAATGTTAAAATGGTATACTAAAACCATTGTCAGGAAGTGACTACGAAGGCTTCCAGCAGAAGGCTGGAGGCAAACATAAGGAGCAAAGTGTGGAACTGGAAAGCCCCACTCATGCTAGATGCAAGATGATGTTACCACATGACATGAAAAAGAGTCATTCATCCTTGCACAAAATTGTCTTTCAAATAAAGCAGCATATTGAAACTACCTCCTTAATAAACTGTACTGTAAGCATACTTTACTAGTCTATTTGTCCTGTTTGAGTCAAACGGTCTGATCACTTTCCTAATTTTAATCCACTTTCTGTAACATTATTGGAAAGCATCTCCAAGAGACATTTCTAAACTGGACAATAGATATATACATATGCCCACACAGTTCAATGTGAATTCTCTTTTTCTGGAGCTGATGTCTATTAAGGCAATTGGTTGTTTTGTTTTCATTGTACATTTATGCCTCTCAACTTTGGGAGCTAACTGCTAAAACCAGGTTGCAAAACCTTCTGAGGGGCTGTAAGCAGCCATATCAAAGCCAGAATAAACCATCTGAATTTAATGAAATAGTAGACACTGGCTGTAACAGCAGGTTTAGCTCAAAAACAAATGTCAAAATTGGAAGCTGAGATAGTCAAGCAACCAGTGGGAATTTATCATCTACACACCTGTGTCATAAACTGATACCAGAAATAGGCTAAATGAATACAACATTGTTATTACCATTATCATTATTTTACAGCATTCAGTAGATGCTTTAAAGTGAAGATAAATACTGTCCCTATTCTCACGATGCAACAGAGGTAGCAGGTGGATCTCTGATCATTCCAATTCACTGTAGAAATCTTCACACAGGTGAATCTATTTGTGATGGTCATAAATTAAATACTTCATTCACTAAAAAGAGAAAGGAACTAGGGAAGAGAATCTGACCTTCTTTTGAAGTAAGAGAGTAAACCTAGAAAAAGCTCACTTGAGTCGTAATCAGATACACAAAACACAAGAAAAGAAAGCTACCTTTACCTGTGAAATAAGACAGATTTGACAAGTGTGACAACATCCCGACTGGCATTGTATCCTGCGCAGACAATGGCAACGTGGATAGTCTGTGGGAGAAAAGGAACGAAAAGAACAAAAATTAAAGCCTGCTCCTGTGTTCGTCACTCGTTAAGGAGAGCACACACATGACACTGCTGTTTTTTAGTGCTGCAATTGTTAGAGATTCGAGTGGGTGTTTTGCAGCTGTTTGCAGCCCACTTGAGGCAGTTTGTTAAAAACATCTTAATTGAGTTACAGCACCATCATCATTCCAAAGTCATTACTATCCCTACATTACATGAGACGTTTGAACAGAATTCCATTTATTAGCTAAGACATATGTGTCCATGGATGTACACACACCCTTCCCAAGTAAGCAGCACACAAAATCCTGAGTATGCAAACATGCAGACATTTTTAATCCACTGAACTAAAGTTTAAAATTATGTCTGATAATTAGAAGCAGATATGATCTCAGAAATTTTGTATTATTTCTGTCTTATGCACAGTCACTACGGAGAGGGTGAGCAAGCTCTCATGGATGAACATGACTGCGACAATTGGTTTGCCAGGGCTGGATGCATCCCAGTGGTGTGATGGGACACAGGCTGTGAAGGCAAGTGGCCACCTCCCTGCCTGTGACTACCAGTATGGGCTGTCCTGGGCAGGGTTAATGTGAAGTTAAATACAATGCTCACAAACACATTCTCTCCACCTCATGACACTGGTAAATTATCACTTATTCTGTGCCTTTTTACCTCCCTTTTAACATCAGGCAGAGGTTTCCTCATCTCTTCAGGAGGACAGGGGAAATTGAAAAGGCGCTACGAGTCATTATTTAGGCAGTAAGTACTAATCTGAAAAACGTAATTATGTTACTCTGCTCTGCTTTTAAAATTAGCCATTTCTATTCCCTAGGGACAAAAAAAAGAAAAAAATTAATCCTAGCAAGTTTTGACTCCAGGTTCTGTAATCCTCTGTTTCTTAGTGGTCACAGAAATGAAGCAAGTTCACCATGCTGTCAGCACAAAGCTGCCATTGGGGACACAGCTGTGAAACTGCAGGGAAGCCTCATTTGGCTTCCATTTGAAGCTTGGTTAGCTGGTTTCTCACACACGCAGCTCTCATTTTCCAGAGAATGCCTACTATGCTGAGAACAAATGAGGAATTCTGCCTCTTCACATAGTCATAGATTCCCAAAGCCTGGCTTGTAACAGAAGCACACTTACACAAGAAGTGGCATGTGCTGGGCACACCTGAAGAGCCCACAGCCCCATCCATTTCGATCGCTGGGTACAAGGCACAATTTGAATCAAACAACTGCCAAGCGGCTGTGCCACCGTACAACGTCCACATGAACATCACAGCTGCCTCCAGCCCAAATGTGCTTCACCAGCTCAGGCATATTTGAGATCTGATGTTTTAAGGGGACTTGAATTAATAAGGCAACTGTCTGTCCAGAGAGGTGTGAGAAAGACAAGATATTGCAGCACATTTTGGCAACAGCTCTAGGAGGTACTAGCACTTCCAATTTATGTTAAAGTCAATGGGAGCTGAGCATGTTCAACACTTGGCAAAAATTGATTGTGTTTCTCTCTTGTGGTAAGAGGGGAGAACAGAGGCTGCTTATTACTGACTTTCATTGCAGCAGGAGTTTGTACCGTACTCATCGGCATGGGTTGCCGTGGGTGCACTGATTCCTGATCCTGCACATACTGCCTCCTCTGTGACTGTCACCTGGTCCTTCTCAGGCTTTTGGAAGACCTAACATCCTTCCCCTCAGTGCCAATTACAATCTAACTAACTGAGAACAGTTTCACCCTTGCTTTAAACATTTCACCTGAAGGCACTAGACCAGACACAAACATTTTAGGGGTTTTCACAGAACAGCATTGTCATATACTGTCAACATTGCTTTATACTTCCTACCCTTACCAGAAAAGCTCTCCTCAAAGCCACTCCCTCTACCTTACAACTGGCCTCCAAATCAGAGTTTATTCTGTTAAGTGCTTGCCCACATCTGTTCCCCTTTTACTGTATGAGTTTGTTTCAGAATTGAACGCATGCATTCTGTGCTATCTTCTAGTAGCTGCTGTTGCCTTGGATGCTGCTTCAGCCAGGACACAGTGACAGCAGCACTTAATGCTCTCCTGAATGTTCTTTTCCAGCTCAGAGACACAGGCATCCATGTACCTTCTGCTCAGCCTCTCTGTGATGTTTGATATTACGTATCACTTCTATTTCTGCCTTCAATCACTTATACAAAAGAGCAATAATCCTCAAAGAGAACAGAAATTTAGACCTTTTCTTTCCAAGTTTTTGCCTGAAGCATGCTGCAAGACTCAGTCTATTCCTCTCCTTTCCCTCATTCATTTTCCTCTCCCTCATTGTTTAACTGTTAAACAAAGTCAGTGGAAAACCAGATAAGCCAAAATGAAGTCATCAACCTGAACTGTCTGCAGATGTTTCCATCCTAAGGGGAAAAAAACATTATTTCCAGTTTTCTCCACACTTTTTCCAAATGCATGTTTGGATTGAGAGCAGCTGGCTGTACCCAGATTCTGGCAAGATATGGCTGGAAGAAGCACTTCAAAGAACTTGCACCCTCCTGAGCATACTACTGTAAGCATCACCTCTCAGATTTTGAAAATTGTCACCTCTCTCAAACTCCTTTTTTTCCATCTGCAGATGGCTGGAAGAGTGTATCCACCATGCCCCCAGAACTGGCCACTGTGATTCATGCAACCTCCAGACTCAATGACTGCAGCTAGCACCAAGGAGTGAAGCCACATAACCAAAGAATGCTCCAGCTTCCACAACAAGTGTCAGCCGGCCTGTTTGGCTCAACATGTCCCACCAAACTTCTCCCACCAAGGCTCTGCGTGCTACACTTGCCCCTTTACTGTTGGCATTCCGTGATAGTTTTAGATAATTCTAGTCACACTCTAGCCTGGATATTCAGAAGTCACTGCAGGACCAAACTGAGTGCATTCAAAGCATCCATCCTCCTACAATGCTCTCTTTAAAGTGCGTGATGGACGTGTTCACCACTTGCTGCAAGAGTCTAGACTCAAGTCATTCACTGGAGATGCTTTTGGATAATGTAACTCATTGCAGCAACATATGAAATGACCATACATTGCTTTCCAGAGTCAATGAACTCTTCCTCTGTTTATACACAGAGATATGAATAGGTAATCAAAACACTGGAAGTTCATCACAACATTCTCCCTACACACTGAGGATCAAGGACACAAACTGAACTATTTTTAACTGTAAATAGTATAGGAAGCACTCAGCTCTAGCTGCTTCAAGGCACTCAAATAGGAAAGGGAGTTTAAGTCATACCAAGGTGTACACTAATATAGTTTAGAAACTCTTACTTCAGCCACTACAGACCAGGAAAAACTGTTTCTAAATGCGATATTTCATATTCTGGTATAATATTACTGTGAAGAAAATATCCAAAACCACACAAAGAACTGAGACTTAGACCCCATACTGATGAGGAGTATACAATGCCTAGATGAACATACGTAATAATTTCTCCTCCTTGGGCTACTTTTGGGAATGATGAAATAATGAGTTTTAAAAACTCACATCAGTCCTTATAGTTAAAAATATTCTTTGGTAAAGACATTTCATACTTCAATAATTTTCCAGTAGGCTTTCCATTGTAGATATTTAATCCTTCATAAATAATTGCTGAATGTGATTAAGAGATATTACAGGTATGTAACAAAATGCTTGTGTTTGTTTCCAGGTTTTTTTTTTCCCAATGGCAGATAACATCTGCTTTACATGTGTTATACTGCTGCAGTTGGCGAGGACCTCTTCTTGATGGCTGTGGAGCACTACACACTTAACCCTATTGAACAACACTGCTGAGAACAGTAACAATACAAATATGCCTCTAAAAATGCTTCAAATGTTAAGTATCTTGCTAAGCCCCTAAATGCTATACTGCTAATTATCAATTTCCTAATATATAATCTCTTTCAAAAATATTTATAAACGCACACTTAATTCAAGTAAATGCTCGGTTTATGGAGGCACAAGCCGGAAAGACACCGGGATAACACTGTAAGAAAGAGACGTATAATTTAGTTAGCTTTCATCGGCATTATGCACTCCTTCTGAAGCCTGTTGTTAGTACCGACATCTGTGTAAGGACTATGTTTACTTATATTTCCAAGGTTTGTGTTCAAATTGTCTACTGCTGGGAAGGCATGACAGGCATCTGCTCCCTCCAGGGAGAAGCCCCCTGTCTGGGTCTCTGATTTATTCTTGCAGTATAATGCTGGTCCATTTTACAATATCAGAAGAGCTCTCCTGCGATGCAACAGAGTAGGAAGCTGTGGCTGGAATGCAACATACCCACAGCCATTTGATATAGATCACAATTATTATCACATAGATTATGCTTTATCAGAGATTTAATGTTCATTCATTGTAACTGCATTTTCAAACCTTTTAATCACCACTAAAGACCATCCCAAATTAGATTCTGAAATGTTATCGCCAGTAAATCTGTAAGAACAGACTCAATGAAACGAACAACCTATTCCTAGCGCTCTTAAGTCTCCCTCAGAGCCACAGTCTTCTTGTTAAAACCCTTGTTTTTCACTATCCAATTTGTTGACTCTTGCTGTGATATATTCCAGGGTCAGAAGCTAAAAAAATTTTGTTCGCACATCTGAAACACAGAAAAAGAACAGAGAGAGAATGGCGTCAAGATGCCCCTCACACAAACACAGGACCAGAATCTACACTAAAAGGATAAATGATGAGACCCTTGGCAAATCTGATAATAGGGAAGTTTAATTTTAACTTCCATTGCTGTAACTGAGTTACTGAGTGAATTCTTTAAGAGAAGAGTGAAGTTATTTTGAGATCAAAATAGCGTGCGGTGAGATAGGAGGATGGCAAATAATGTGAGATTTCGTATTTTATATAAGCATTGCTTCCAGCAGAGTGCTAAACCCCACTGAGCAAGTAAACTCATTGGCAAAACACATTATAAACTGTAAGGCCACTTAAACTATCCCTACTTCAAGCTATTTTTGTGTCCCAGACTGGTTGGTACATTGAACAACCAAGGACTGAGACTCAGCTCATCACTCCTTGATATAATAATAAGGAAAAAGTGAGGTTTGCTGATTGATGGCCTGATTAAAAGAAATGCCAAAAATCTCACAGTGAGGAAAATCAGACCCTCATTATCTGGAGGAGAGGAAATGAAAAACAAAAACCTTCTTTTCCCTCTCCTTACAATAATGTTGCTTCCTTTTTTTCTACACTGATGGACAAAGATATCCAACTGGAAAGCAGTAATTCATTTTCAAACTGTATTTGATATTTTCCCATTGAACAGAATTTATCTAAAGCGATAATTAGGATTTCTTTTTCCTCTCCCACTAACTTTCTTTCAACTTTTATCTTCCAAGTGGCAGCAAGCAAGATAAAAGGTGATATGGTATTACCCTCTTTGTAGAAATAAATGGAGGAAGTTATTTTTGATAACTTTATCAGCTGGGATTGGCACAAGGCCTTTAAGCAAGACTTTCTGTTTTGGATCTATCCATATCTGGACCTGTCACCATTCAGACATCTGACAACTAAGTACCTGGATGACATTCACAAAAGTACTGCCATAAAATGGGGAAAACCAAACCAACCACACCAAAACCGTCTTAGAAGCAGATCTCCTGTTCCCTGCAGCCAAGCACACCGCTTGTGCACAGCTCACACAAAGCACCTGCTCCCACAGTAACATCCAGATACACTCCTGAAAGTGAGCGAAAAGCACAGGCTGGCTCCGTCAGCCACAATTTAATTAATCATAAACCCTGAACTGTTCCAATATAGGCACAGAAATAAAGAAGTAAGGCTTTTCTAAGCACTCTGGAGTCATTATTATTTAAAACACATGGGGTCAGTTTGCGACAGGTCTTTATCAGAAGAGCTGTAGTGAAGTCAGCTAGAAACAAGGCTTTCATTTTTATATCAGGTTTGGGGACACAAGAATGAAAAAGACAAAAAGCTGTGATGAAATAATAACTCAGAAGACATTCCAATGATTAAATGTGTTGAAGGGTTTTTTTTTTAAAGAATAATAGAAAATTATCTAAAAAGCTGCACGCAGCAGACCTTTAAGAGACTGGTTTTGGAGAAAAAGGTTTCAGGGGGAAGGAGGCAGGGATCTGCAATGTCCTTAAAGGACTCGAATCTACCAAGCTTAGTTTCTGGCAGGTTCCTTTGGTTTGTTTACCTCACACTTTTCCACCGCCGGTTGCTGGCCGCACTCGGAGCTGTTCCCCGCCACGATGCCGGCCCGCAGGCTCTCGCTGTCACCCGTGCCCTCCTCCATGGAGTAGGTTTTGGAGTGGTTGCCGCGGTGGTGCGCGGGGCCCCGGCTCTGCGCCAGGCTGAGCTGCTTGCGCAGCACGCGGTTCTCCTCCTCCACCTCCCGCACGCGCACTTCCAGGCTCTCGCGCTCCCGCTGGCTCGACGCCGTGTACCGAGGGCTGTGGGGCTGGGACTCCAGTGGGGACAGCGACACCGGCTTCCCATCTGCACGACAAGGAAACAGAGCGCTTCGGTCAGAACATACTCCAAGCTGCATCTTCCTTTAACGTCGGTGTCGCGAGGCAGGGACGCGTTTCAAATACAGCCACGTTTTACGCACATTTGGCGCTTCCAGGCCATGCTTAAGTGCACGGTAAACTTGGACAAATGCTGACTTCTACGAGCTACAGGTCCTACTAATTTTAAAACCACACCAAAAGATAAGCATGTGGTTTTTTGTTCTCATAGGGCTGCCTGCCAGTCTCTAGTCTGGGAAGACAGTCAAGAACATGAGGATTTAATTCAAAGACAATTAATATACAGTTAAATATATTTTAGAAACGTATGGAAGACGAAATAATTTTCCTATTCCCACTTCCTCCACAGCCAAATGACAGGATTTTGGCAACCGTTTTGTGCCAAACAGTAGCCCCAGCTGATTCACATGTGAGGAACAGATGGGTTTTATTCAGCAACTCAGTATTATGTGCTTGCTGAGAAATAAGAGGTTCAGGACAGAAATGTTCAATACACATGTGGGCCAAATTCTGGAAAGTATTTTGCCTTTAAAAGACTCAGTGGAATTTTGAAAAGAAAAAAAAAAAAAAATAAAAATGGAATTTTTCCTTTTTAAAAAAAAAAAAAAGGTTCAATTCAACACCTTCAACTAAAAGTTGTAATCCAGAAATATGAAATTGGTATTTTCTCTGTTCAAGTAAGCATTACAAATGAGCTAAAGTATAAACCAGGGAAGTTACCTGAAATCAGGGTCCATAACCAAAGCAACTCATTTTATGATCACTTCTCAGTACATTATTGCTACCAAATTTCAAAGGAGCAAATAGGGATGCAGCATATGTGTTTTCAAAGGAGACACATTTCACATAACTTTAATAAAGCTCTAACTCTATACACCCAGAGTACAAATGCTCGAAAGCTGGTAAAATCCCTTCACCCTAAACTACTGCTCAAAAATGTTCAATGAAAATCAAATTGAAGCAAAGCAAAAGACAGTAAGAGTTATCCAATGTCATAATTAGCAAGAAATTCCTTTGCAGTGATGATATGCAAATATCTTATACTGAAGTATTTCCCTGAAAAAACTTCCTACTTGCACGTATTAAATCAAAGAATTACAGAATTGTAAGGTTGAAAAAAAACCTCTAAGGTCATTGAGTCCAACAGTTAATCCAGCACCAACATGTTCACCATTATACCATGTCTATATCCACATTTTTTGAACATTCCAGGGATTGTGATTTTACCGTTTACCCAAACAGTCTATTACAATGCCTGACCACCTTTTCCTTTAAGTCATTTTTCCTAATATTCAACGAAATCTCCCCGCGGCAAAACTCGAAGTCACTTCATCTCATCCTGTCACTTGCTGCCTATGAGAAGAGGAAAGTCGTCACCTGGCTACACCCTCCTTTCAGGCAGATTTTGAGAGTAATAAGGTCTCCCCTGAGCCTCCATTTCTCCAAGGTAACCCCTCCCCAGCTCCCTCGGCTGCTCTTCATGGGACTTGTGCTCCAGGCTCTTCTCCAGCTTCACAGCCCTTCTCTGAATACGCTCCAGCACCGCAAAGTCCAGAACTGAACACAGGACTCAAGCTGTGACCTCATCAGTGCCAAGTACAGGGATATGTTCGCTATTTAATGATTTTTCCAGTGCACAGAGTCCCTTTGGTTTTATCAAATGAACACCAGCCTGAGTGGTTTATAAAATGGAAATCATGCAGTTATTGTTTAAAAGTTCTCCCTAACAAGTACATTTTTCACCTACCAACTAAAAACTATCTCCCCGCTATAAAGACCTGTTCATTGTTTGTTCTTTTTTTCATTATTTCACATTTACAGGAATGATGAGCAGTCCTCTAAACTGAGTTCATGAAAAAAAGCAGCTGTAGAAATCAAAACCTTAATTGTAATTTACACTGTTGAGTTATACAGGTATACACACTTCCTGTTATGTATATAAATCATTATCTTGATTTTTATAATCATTTGGATAGAATATCTTGCATTTTCTTGCAGGCTATCTCCTACAGAAAATTTGCAATTTATTATTTTTACCATTAGCAAAGGTTATGGATAAATCTGAGCCTGAAAAATGTCTCAAGACAGATTCTTGAGTTTGGCCACTGCTATCTTGAAACTTGAGTGCTCCAGCAAACAGTTATTAAAAATTAAATGAGATATTTGAAAAGGCTGAAAATAATGGGTGCAACAATAGAGAAATGTCAACATAAAGGACAGAGCCATGATATAGAATACTACAGAATACCTTAGACATGCAACAGAATACTGAGTTATCTTTCTCCACCCAGCCTGGGGGGCCTGGAACTGAAGTTGCGTTATTTCTCAGCTGCTGATACTCAAGCTAGGAAAACTAAGACTCATTTGGCTGTGATTCTATTGCATCCCTATTACTGGACAGCAGGAGTGTATTGTGTAGACACTCTCAGATAAAAAGAAGAACAGCACCTCTACTCACCCACACAACAACCAACCTGTGTTATCATCAGATACGCAATTACAATGCAAATCTAGCCAAAGACTTCACTGGCAATCTTAATTCCTCACTTGGTGAATATCCAGCTGACACAGATGTTACTCATTGCTCCCCATCCTTGTCACTGAATTCTGCTCCCTTCAAATAATTACCAGAAAAGGTAGCAAGATACGGAAGTAAATCTCAGAACAACATTCATCAAAATTTCAAAATACGGAAAAAAATTAAACATATCTTTACCTATTCTATGGTCATAAATCAATAGGTCATAAATGCTGTTTTGCCAAGATTGAAACCTTAAAAGTTTTTTTTATCTTTTAGAAAAAGATAGTATTTTGTACATCTGAACAACTGTAATTACAGTGATCAGAAAAGTTCATCTGTTTCCACACAGTATTCAGAAGAAACAGCACAGTCTGAGAAAGGGACTGAAAGAAAATATCACCTCACTGCCTCAGACTGAAGCTGTAGCAGCTCATGAGACGAGCCCAGTGTTTATGCAGCCTTGGCTTTAAACGCTGGTAACTCTACTACTGTTCTCTCAGTAGTAAATATTTCTGCTGGTATGTAAAAGGAGTAAGGAAATCCTCTCAGGAATTAAACAACTAGCTTGCTTCTTCATCTGAAATGTACAGCTAGTTGAAATGCACTAATTTTCTACAGAAATTATCTATGTTTTGCTACAAGTTGCTAAGCCCAAGATATTTTCTGGAATGATCTCTCAGCTGAACAAGTCATGTTTTGTTACTAATACTGCTCTCTATTTTCAGGTGTATCATCATGTATTTGCTATATTTACACACCTCGGCTCTCTGCTGCAAACGATAATGCGACAATTCCAGGACCCATGTGAAATAAAAGTATAAAACCAAAAGTGAACAGAGCTTGATCTTAATACTCAGAAATAAAGTAGTATCTTTCATAAATTCAGAGATTGTGTACCTCATAATTTCTGCACATCCGAGGGTGGCAAGGCTGGTGGCACGATATTATTTGATTTAGTTCTGTGTGTTTCATCTCACCTCTGAAGAAGGAGTAAGTGGATTAATGTTAGGGACAACTGATATTTGATTGTGCGTGTTACTTGGTAGAAGAGTTAAACTGATTGCACTGCACTTGAATTTTATAGTTTATAGTAACTGGCAGAGTGCTCTGAGCTGGTGCCCAGGCACTTTTTATCCAATCTAAATCAAAATAAAATAACATAACACATAATGAGGTCTGTGTGACTTTGGGACTGAAGATCTCCCAGGGAACACTACAAGGCACATTACTGTGCTCTGAAGCAAGTAGTACACTTTTGAATGGTGTAAGAACTAATAATAAAGCTATTATTTTTTATTTTTCATTTGGGGTTATTGCTCTATTTTTGAACTTTGGCAGTTTCAGTTGTTTTTTTTTCTTGTGTCAAGCCTTTTACTTCAGACTTGAGCCAATGCAAGTGTACCTACAAAGACCTGCAAAATTCTACTGTCCACAAAACAAAACCCGAGCACAAAGCTGAATAATTATTTCATGGTTGACAGCAGTCAATGATTTATCACCACATTAGGTCCAACAATTCAGAAAACTTGACAATATGCAAGTTAAGAATTCTGTGGATTATTGAATGCTTCTGTGTATATGAAATTACCTGCATTTAAGGCAGCAGATTTCATTAATACTTACCTAAGCAGAGTGCTTAGCACACTGGACAAAATAAAGCCCACAGAAAGCAATCCAGCATAATTCATTGGAAAGGAAAGGGAATGAACCAGTGGCATTTTCTTTTTTACATACAGAACTCAAAGGATAGGCATTAAAGCCAAGTTCCTTGTTTTGTAGTTATCAGACTTGAAGAGGTGATAGTCCTGAAAAGGACCCTGTGGAATTGGAACGTTGCTGGGCAAAGAGCCAAAGAGAAAAAAGGAACTTTATCCAAGGGTTAACTGGGTAAGAGAGACAGAAGCAGAGTGTAGGAAAGCAAAATTTTCTCTGATTCAGAGAAGAAAAGTGAAGAAGCAGGGATCCCGAGTTTTTCAGACAACACTGATCTGAACTAAAATGCTTAAAATTCTGTTAGGAAATATCTGAGGCCCATAAAGTTATGGAGCATGTTTTGGGAGGGTTTTTAAAAACTTCTTACATTTCATTTGCTAGCAAGCACAAACCACTTGTTTTTTGGCATCTTTACAAGGTCTAGAGGTTTCTATGTGTGTCAGCTATTACTCATCCCCTGCCTAATAGCATGCAATGCCTTTAAAATGAAGTAACTGATGGCAGTGAACTCTAGGCTGCTTCTTAGGTAAGAGGAAGTTATGCTGCCCAGAGACAGTGTTTCAGTTTGACTACAGATACAAGATACTACTCCATTTCATGAATGTTTTTTAACATTTGAAAAGTCACCATTATCTGTGCACATCCTGAAGACTAGCAGTTTAACAATTTTAACCAAAAGCCAATATTTTGCAGAAAGAAATGTGATAGCAGGCAACCACCCTGAGGACTGTCCCCCGATAAGGTCATAAAATCATTTCAAGTTCATCAGACAATTATTTTTTCCCACATAAAGACCATTGTGAAGAACTCCATGGACCTTAAGGGAAAAGCAAAATAAGACTGCAGTCAGGACTACAGAGACATAAAAGCCTGGTGTAAGCAGATAAACTATCCCTTCCATTCTGGAGTTCTAGCTCAGCTCTAATCTCGCGACACCTTAGTACTCCATGCACTTCTGCTCAGCTGGCTGCTCTGGTGGGTCCTGGCTGAATGAGCAGCTATGAATGAAGTCCTTTCTGCTGACACTTTGGCACTTTTAGATATGTGCCTCCATGAGTAGGTGCTAAGGCATCCCATGTGCCTATTCTCACACTTACCAATTTTTTTTCTTCAACAGCTTTTTGTCAAACACTGCAGTGTGATCTCAGCTGGAGGTAGAAAACCTTGCCCGAACAACCATTTTAACAGTGAAACATAGTCCAAGTAATTTACTCCAGGTCTGTGAACACAGAACAACTTCATCCTACCACAATGAGACAATTACAAGCTCATGCTTTTCACATGTCAGAGGTAGAAAGTTGTAACACTGAAAGATGTCACAGTAAGAGCTCTGAAGGCTGATGTCCACTAGATAGAGACAGCACAGGAAATAACAATCAAGCCTTTTCATAGAGCCAAAACAAATCTCCTCAGCTCTGGCAGAAGAACTTCTCCCATTAGCATTAAGTCCTTCTCAGGATTTGGCATGGACAACATATGTGTTAAATTACATGTTATTTAGTTAGGAGAGACTATTTGCACTGGAGATGCCAATCAATCATCAGGCTTGGACTTAGTCAATAGTAATTGCACTTAGGAAAAGTACTAAATTTGTGTTCAATTCCACTGCTGTTAAGAGTACTTAAGAACACATTAACATCGTTTATTGAACCCAAACCTGAACCATTCAATTCCACTGCAGGCCAGCCTTACTTAAAGAATCACATTATTGCCTGCTGTTCGTGTGCAGGGAAAAAACCTCAGTGTCCTTTCCTCGAACAAAAACCTGTCTATAATCAGTGGATTCAGAAATTAAACATATCATACACAAAAAACCTTCACCCACAGAACAGCAGACTTGCAAAGTGCATTGAGTTTGCCTGGCCAGGTTTGGACAGCAGAGGGGCTCTAGGGGTGGCCTCTGTGTGAAGCTCCTGGAAGCTTTCCCCATGTCCTAGAGAGCCAATGCCAGATGGCTCCAAGATGGACCTGCTGCTGGCCAAGTGTGAGCCCAGCAGAAACAGGGAGGGGAGAGGAGAGGGAGAGGAGAGGGAGAGGAGAGGAGAGGACTTTGCAGGCACCAAGGTCAGTGAAGACGGGAAGCGCTCTAGGTACCAGAGCTAAGATTCCCCTGCAGCCAGTGGGAAGACTGTGGTGAGGCAGTTGTGCCCCTGCAGCCCATGGAGGTCCACAGATCCATGTGGAGGACCACGTGCCAGAGGAAGTGGACCATGTGCCAGCCCAGGGGAGGCTGTAACCCTGTGGGGAAGCCCACACTGGATCAGGCTCGCTGGCAGGATTTGTGACCCCTGTGTAGGGGTGTCACCCTGGAGCTGTGTGTTCCTGAAGGACTGCGCCCCATGGTAGGGACCCATGCTGCAGCAATTTATGAAGCACTGCAGCCCACAGGAAGGACTCTCTTGGAAGAAGTTTGTGGAGAACTGTCTCCCATGGGAGGGACCCCATGTTGAAGCAGAGCAAGAGTGTGAGGAGGAAGGAGACCACATGTGATGAACTGACCACAACTCCCACTCCGTGTTTCCCTGCACCCTTACAAGGAAGAAGGGAGAGAAAATCAGGAGTAAATTTAATTTGGGAAGAAAGTGGGAAATAAAGTGGGTTTTTTAGATTGGGTTTTATTTCTCATTATGCTACTGTCATTTGATGGGTAATAAATAAAATTAATTTTCCTGAGTTGAGTCTGTTTTGCCTGTGACAGTAATTGGTAAGTGACCTCTTTCTGTTCTTGTCTTGACCCATGAGCTCTTCATTATATTTTCTCTCCCCTGTGCAGCTGAAGAGGGAAAAGGATAGAGCAGCTTTAGTGGGCACTTGATGTCCAGCCAGGGTCAAGCAGCCACTGAAGTCAAACACTTAAAAGTTTGGAAATGTGAGAATGATGATCTCCTGTTCAATCTGTGCTGCCATTCCCTTGTGTCTGCTGACAGGATCATTAACTGCATGATCACCACCTTATTTCCAAAGAATATCAGCATCACTGTGTGCAAAGGATGGATGGCGATCACAGCTGTTTAGCAGGTTGTTTCAGCTCATCATTCTGTTTGAGAGCACACATACATATCCTGCTATGAAAAAAAGACTTATTTATTCCCTCACTGGCCTATGATGTTCATTACTATGTACTTTAATGCAGAACAGGGATCAGTGACGTATTTTTCAAAGTTATTTAAAGGAAAGGTGGTACTATCAGTCCCTCTTTTACAGTCAAGCAAGAAGTTTTGCAGTCATTAACACTCACAGAAAATACCAGTTTTGCATGCACAGATGAGATGGGTCTGATACAGTTTTCCAACAAATAATCACCTTTTCTGCAGTACAATTTTTCAGAAGACAGCTACATATGCAACAGTACACACTTAACACTTCTGTAATGCAGGAGTCTGCAAGTTGGAAATCCAGGAAATGTGGGGAAAAGTACTTAGCAGCCACCTGCAATATCTTTGTCTTATGAACACCATGTAATGAACTCGGTGGTAGAGACAGAAACAATTTCTCAGGGCAAATTCGACTTCATAAATTACAAAGTTCTCTCCTGCCTTGTTCATGACACAATTTCCAGTCTCTTAAATTAACTAAATGGAGTGGTTCAAGAACCACTTTCACTGCATTGCTGCATTCCCTCTGCACGCAAAATGAGGAAGGGGGTGTGTCTCAGAAAGGGTTTGCAGTTGTACCATCAATGATGGCATCAGTGCTGTAGAACTGCAGAGAGCTGTTTATGTGCTGGCTGAGCAAATGCAATTTTGATAGGGCTTCTCTAATAGGGATGGTAAACAGTAAAAAGACACTAGGTAACGAAAAAGCATGTAGCAACAGAAAGCAGGAAGAAATAGGGAAAGAAATTCTAAACATAAACATCCTTCTTGGAAACAGATGTGACTTATTTTAAATAGTTTGTTTTTTCAAAAGAAATATTGCCTCATTAGCTAGTTATGAATGTTGGCTTATTAGCATATTCAAAACAAGGGCCCGTAAGTCTTAAAATATTTGCTCATTTCCTTGTCTAGAATACAATCACTTTTTTTTGTTCATTCTTCTCATTCTTTCCTTCCCTGTTTTGCATTGCCTTGGCAATATATATGCCTCTTCAAGCAAAGGACTAAAAATAACATTTCCCTCCTTTCCACTGGCAGTGGAGATGTAAGAAAATAATATCTTATCAGAGTGAGCACTGAGGGAAAATAAGATTTTATCAGGGACTTGGCTTGACAAAGATAACATGTTATCAAGAGGGGAACTTGGCAAAGATAACACATTATCAATATCAGGAGTAAAGCCTGGGGAAAATAATGTCTTAATACCTATTAGATTCTAAATAAGCCATCTGTGCTCTTGACAAATTGTTATTTTCTCCAAGTCCCATTCCTGTAAAGATGTTGATTTTTTTTTGGCAAACCACTTCTTTAGCAGTTGGGAAGCGGGGAAGAAAGAACAGAAAAGGAAGCTCTATCTTCCCAAAGGTAGAGGGGTATTCTCTTTCTTTTCAAAAGCTTTGCATGCAGGTCAAGACTGCCAATGTGACAGCCTGGAAAACTCACACGTTCAGATCCTGAAGGGGTATTGCAGGGAAATGTCCTACAACAACACACAGTAAGTACACTGCAGAGCATCCCGTGACAGGAGGGGAGGGTCAGTGCCCCTTCTGTCCTCTGACCACGCTACCAGACTCTGAGGTGTTGCCTACAGGATTTTTGGCAAACACTTCTCTACAGAGGCGATGACTAGCCATCCCTTAGAAGTGACTTTTTGTCATAAACAACCTCATCAAAATTAGCAGTATACACGTGGGGTACAAATAAATGAGCCCTTTTAGATTAGTTACAGACATGAATCCCTGTTCAGCTAAAGGTTACCATTCCCACAGCTTAAGCTGACCCAGAGGGTCACACAGTGTTTCTCACCTCCTGCAGTGCAACACATTCAACTCAGCTTAAGCTGGTCTGAGCCAGCCCAATTGCCTCTGCCCCGAAGCGTCCCCCTCTACCACCTCCACTGTGGGGGTAGAGACAAACCACTGTCTAGTGGGTGCCTGTGCCCTGAAGCTGAAACCTTCTGCCACTCAATTATAAATCTTCAGAGTTTCAATCTGGATGAATTTAAATAACTTGTGGCACCTCCTGGAAAATGAGAAATCCAATTCATAGTAGGATGGACTACTAAATGCCTTAAATGGCAGAATGTGGGTGAATGCCACTGGTTATTCATAGGAATGGGCAAGCAGGGAATAATTAGAAGGGAAGCTGTGGAGGGCCTGTAGGAGTGTGATGTGAATAATAAAGCACACTTAAGAAAAGGCATATGAATGATATCTGCAGGGTAAGTATTTGTAGCCAGCTGAATTTCCCTGGTGTACAGTAGGAGTGGGAGGGAAAACAATGGGATTTGTTAATCTGAAAATTTCCTATGGAGAAGCAGCATCTCTTTTTGCATTAACCGTTTGACTATCTTACACCCAGGTATTCCTCTCTGTTTGGGTGTGAGCTTTGTGCTAAGGTGACTACTGGCCCTGATACAGCAGAATGCATAATCAGCAGCAGGCAGCCATCACAGCTCTCTGAGGTAAAGCATGTGCCCAAACGTGTCACTGCAGCTGTACACAGTACTGTGACTGTCATTCATGGCAGTGGGATGTAAAAGACTGGAGCTATTCTATGTTGGCTCCTGCTCAGTAATCAACTGTGGAAGAGATAGGAAGGGGAAAAGTCTAAAATACATCATTTTACAGTGTTTTTAAAAAGGACAGAAAGTACAAGAAGTAAGTATATATAAGCTTAGAAACTATATATATATCTGTATGTTTCTACAATTGCCACAGTAACCACAAGCTAGAGACAAGCATGCTCAATGCAAGCCTAGTAGTAGTTAATTCCAATTCTGTTGCTGATGATTAGCCTCAGCTGCTCATCAATAGAGACTCCAGCTGATAATTATTAAGTTAAACTTCTGAGCAGTATTTGCATATGTAAAGCACGCTTTCCCTGCTGAAGCAACAATGGATGCTATAATGCATTTCCTGATTGTACAGCTCTTGGATTTGGGGAACCTGGGCAAGAGAGTCTGCTTTGCATATCCTTCCTCACCCTCATCAGGCCAACCATTCAGAAGAAATGCACTTGCACACACTGGCATCTACAAGCTACAGTGGAAAACATTCCCAACCCTGCACAAGAGGAAAAATGCAACAATTCATTTCAACCAGAATAATACAAAAGACAGTTTTGCATATTCCTCTAAACATTTACCTTAGCTTCTTTACAATCTAAAACATGCAACAACTGGTCTCTGACAAGGCAGCCTGGTCATCTTAAAAGACATGTGGAAACTCCAGTGGGCAGATTTGGTCCACCAGTTCCCAGTGACCTCCAGATGCGAAGGAAAATTCAGTATCGTTATGTGATTCTCTGTTAAGCTTTTTCTCATTTTACTTTCTCCAGATGAGAATTTCATTTCCTGAATGCGACACTTGGTCATCAGTAGTAGCCATGCCACCCTGATCGACTGCAGTGTCAAGAATACATATAAACACACACCATGTGTTGATTACATTTATCTCTTGAGTTCTCCATGTTTCCATAATTCCATGACTGACAACACATGCCCAGATCTGCTTAATACCTGAGGAGTGCAGAGGCACAGACCCTTTAGGGATAAGGAAACCTGAAAAGAATTGGGAAGATCTTTATGGAATCTGTAACAAAACTACCTGCGTCTCCATGCAGCTACTCTAACACTTTGGTTTGAGTCTATTGTAGGCTTACTATTAACAGACCTGAATGATTTTTTTATCAGACAACAACGAACAGTAAAGCAAAAGATCTATTTATTTGATTATAAAAAAATGTAAAGCAAAAGTAAAGCAAAAGTTTGGCTTTAGTTAAACATGGGGGATAGGTTGAAAAAGGGAGGTCTAAGGGAAGGCAAGTGGTCATCCTCTAAAAAAGCCACTCTCTTTCAAGTAATACTTTAAAATTTAGTTAATAGTAAAATTTGTGTGCCTTGCTGGAAGTCACCTGGTAGCAGTTACACACTATCTCAAAAATGGACTTTCAGCACATACACAGAAATGCTGCAGTATTAGTTCAGGCTGGTTGGTGATGCTGAAACCTGCTCAAAAGCTTGTTATATCCCTTAATCTCCCTTGGCACAGAGATGCCATCAGAGAACCATGTGCTGGTATTTTGATTGAGGCTGCTGAAAAAGGAGACTAAACACTGACTGAGCATCAAGGATTGTTCAAGGATAAATAAGTAAGTAAGTAAAAAAATCCAAATTCTGCACCACAGCATTTCTTCCTTAGCAGTGCTAAGATCTGTAAAAACCTTCAAATCTTATAGAGCTCAAGCCAACAACAGATATGAGCGCACATATATAAAGTTAAGTTGCAAACAACAAATTTTCAACTCAGTGATTGCTCTTCTTTATAAATGTATCGAAAGATTACACAAGCAGACATCAGTGTTATTCCTCTGATGACATAACACTGCAAAAGTTATTAATATCTTTTAGTATTGAGTCTTTGCTCCCCACACATTCTCAGCACTTCATTTGCTGCACCTGTCATTTCAGCCACTTCAGTCCCAAAGAAAAGTGAAGGGAAAATGCAAATAACTGCATATTCAGGACACATGAAGGCTGATCAGTGTTATGACATTTATCTTCACTTATGACAAGATATAAAATAACTCAGGAGTTAGTTTCCTGTCCTCCTCATGAAGAAAAATGTCATACCAGATCGTCATGTACTATCTAGAGCAAAATTGCTAACATACTTTGCAGAGGAAAGAAACATCTCAGCAGTGATACAGATGGTAGGTTACATGTCATGGCTATGACATCAGAAATGAAACACACATCATTTTAAAATAGCAGATGTAAAAATAAGTCATGGTAGAAGAAATATCCCTGTAACAACAGTACACAAATTAGCTAAGGGCAACTAGTTAGACTACTTGCAAAAGTTAAAATAATATTAAATAGCAATGAGTTTTTCACGAAGTCAACAGTGCTTTCAGAATTAACTTCAGTGTGGTCAAATACCTATCCCAAGGCTACAACATGTTCTTGGTGATCAGACTCTATTGACATGTAATATGGAACCTCTTTTTACATTAACTTACTTGACATTTACCTTTTAAAAAGCATTTAGCTTTAATATATTAGAAATGCTCCTTCTACAAAGATATAGTAAGTTTTGAAGAACTGATTTTTTATCAGATATATCTGATAGCTATATCAGAGATTTAATTTCTATCAGTGACCTAGGGTTCCTATAATACATGAGGGAATTACTCTTTTTTATTATATTCTTGTTTTGTTACAAAAGTGAAGACAGCGTATCAGAAACATAATCCTGTTTCAACTAAGTAAAAGGCAAAACTTGGTGACTTTGACAAAAACAAGCACAGGTCTAACATTGCATGATACGTGCATGCATACAGCATGGTGGTGTTAGTCATTTTTATTTTGCACCACAAAAATACCCAGTGCTGTACTGTTTTAGGTCGGAATGTGGGCCACGTCCCCTGTGCCCCATCACAAACCTGCTGAGCTTCCTGGGAAGCAAGCAAAGGAGATTTTTCATTTTCAAGCAGCCAAAAGTTTATTAAGGTTAAAAACAGCGAACTGGGAGCAAGACTTAGCTCTTCTGCTTACGAAGGGTTTGTCTTGTAACAGATGAGGGGTATCTTTGAGACTAATTCACATTTCTGCTGCGGTGCACAGAAACATCTTAATGTACGCCTAGGATCCTAAACTAGATTTCTAAAGAATATGCCTGCTCTTGTGTATGGCAACACTGAGGTTAAGCCCTACCGACACGCTTATTTACTATTACAAAATAAAGTTGCTTTACTCAATTAGAGCAGCGGTGCTCAATATTCACAGGATCTGAATGCCTTTAAGTAAACATTTCCTCTTATTTTTTCTCAGATAGATCTCTAGTTTCCCAAATTTTCATTACCTCCAGGTGTTCCCCTCAAAAGTACAATATGCTGTATGAGACCTCTTTAGTAAGTACAGACAACGTGGGATTTTTAAGGATGCTTTTGTGAGGTAGACTGGATGCAGGGGCAATGGCCATCACCTTTCTACACTGATGTATACCGTGAACTCATTGATGTCTATGACAAGATTTTGTGTTGGAGTAAAGGGAAGACGAAAGTGGAGGCATTAAGAAAAATTACTGTGTTGTGTTGTGTCTAGAGGTCAATTACAGTCTTACAACTGTCCTTTATTCTGTCGACAGATTTTCTCTGAAAATATCTCTCCATCTTCCTCTGTTAGTGCAATTATAGGTTTATTCACTTCTACCATTTGAAATATCTTTTATCTTAACATCTACACGGAACAGACAGAGACTTGACCAAAATTTTTTTCATATTGAAATAACTCAAATTAACACACTGCATGCCTGAAGAACAACCAGACACGGAAAAAATCCAACAGGTCTGCTACATAACAAAAAATGCTGCAACTGTAAAAGTCCTTTAAAGGTCAAGCAAAAGAAGAAACAACAACATGAGGGGAAAAAAAAAAGAGAGAAAAAGGTAGCTTCCTTTTCCACCTGCTCTCATCTTTTTTTAGGAAAGCGGAAGGACCTTAGTCAGTATTTTTAATTATATATTCCATATAAATTTGAACTCATCTAGACACGAGAATCCGCTGTTAAGAACTAACAGAGGATAAAATTGAGGAGTGAATGATAAAGAACACTGTTTACATCACCTTTCTTTTCCCTCTAAGAACAAGCTGCTGCAATACATGCCCTTATGGAAAATACAGAATCATGGACTTCTCCCTTCTAAATTATGACGATCTACCCAGGAAAAACTGAGGCAGGCAACAGACTAAGAACACTTTATCATCCTATTATTGTCAAGTTTGCCTTCTAAATTATGTCTTCTTCTGGTCTTAATATCTGTACTGTTTTAATGATAGTTGAGTTACACCAGCCCTGATTTCATGCTTTCCTCTAAAGAAAATTCTGTATATCTAACATTATATGATACATATCCTGTCCCTTACGGTAAAATTCCAATAGACAGAATATTTGGATGTGACTTCTTATGTTTTGAGAGACAGTCTTTCCTCTTTTGAGAAACCAGAACTTCAGTAGGTACATGTTTAAAATTCATACTAGCACCTTATACTAGCAACTTCTATGGAAAGGATTTGATTTCATATTTGATGAGCACAAATATTTATTGTGAATTCCATCAGACAATGCTTTTCCTTCTTTTCTTGAATAATCTGACTGCATCCAATCAACAGGGAAAGCTGTACTAAAACTGTATTTAAAGTCTTGCAATATTTTAGACTTACTGGAAAGTCAAATTTTGGAGTTACATGAGAAAACATCAGTGCTATTGGCTTGTTCCTTTTGCAGTAAGATCTCATTTTCATCCCTGCAGCAGAAGCTGAAAAAACATCGCCTATCATGACGAAAGAAATCGGAAGACAAAGCTCTTAAAATCTTATCAATTTAGATATAGTAAATTATGCCTTTTGAACAGTTTGAAGTAGCAATGCAAAATTTTTATTAGGACTGTTCAAATGACTTGTGCTTTACCATGACAGCAGATATGTCAGGTGGGATGGGTAAATGGAAGGGCCACCACCTGTGACAAGTTTGTGACAGCTGTGGTGCAGCCACCAATTCAGCCTGAAGAGATTGAAGACGAACCTCAGAGCTGTCAGGAATTTAAAGGAGCCTAAATACCCTGCAGTAATCTTCAGAAGAACTTTCAAGACTACAGTATCACACCTGATAAATAAATACACAAAATTAACAAGTATTTATCACCAATTTGAATTATTGAGGGTTGTTTATTTTTGTTGGAATTATCCTTGAGAGAGCTCTGCAGGCAAAGTTTTGCACTGAAAAATGTTATTTTCACTGATCTCTCCCCAGTACACATTATGGGGTTCTCTCCTGCTCCACAGTGAGCACTCAAAAAGGTGTCCAGATTGCAGGGAAAAATGCTCAAATAAAGGTAAAATGCTATCATTTCTACTCTGTCACACTATAGTGCTTAAAAAGCTGAAGTTTAAATCCGCCAAGCATATAAACCTCCAAATCTCTTAGATATCAATTACCATGTATTTAATTTCACAGCTGTGCCTTTTCCATTTTTGATTCATCACGATCACCTTTTTCTGCTTCTCTTGTTGAAGCATTTTGCATCTGGTTCATAATCAGGTCCTGATGATCCTTAATGCCTTAATTTCAGAGCCCAGCATTCCCCAATTCCTTTCTCCATTTTGAAATTTCTGCAAATTCTATCTCCATCCTCTGAGTGGCTGTGCAGACTGTAATCCCTCATAATAGGCTGATGCTGATCCTGCTCTGTGGATTAACCAGTGTAAAATGCCTATGTAATGAATTCATACCTTCCAAACTGAGCAGCCCAGGTATATCTAATCTAACCAACTGGCTTTTATCAGCTGCACACAAGAGATGTGAAAATAAGCTTAATTTCAAGCCTCAGTCACATAGCTACAACCATGTTATTATTTTTTGTATTTAACAGAATGAGCATATGTGAGGAATTCTAAGGTACACTCTGTAGTTATACATCACTGGATTTGGTATGGCTCAAGATTCTTTGAAAACTGTGAAATGACAATATTTTCATGCCTGGTTTTGATTATTTCTCTTAAAAAGAGAAAGGGAAGAAATATTGCTGAACTTGAAGTGCAATTTTGCTGCTTTCTTCTTGTGAAATCTGTATTCCCATGCCAGATGGTGTCTGAGTTATCAAAGTTATTACCCTAAACTCAATTAGGGAAGAATGAAAGTAATTAAGTAGGGGATGAAGTGACAGAAGTATTCATGATATAAAGCATCTAATATAGGTGAGGACTCTCTAAATTAGATAGAAATTTATCTATAAATGCAGCCTAAAACAGAACAGCTTGAGCCTCCACTTTCAAATATTCTAAAACATTGCGCAAAATTCAGTACTTGCTCAAGTGGGCACAATTCCCAGTGACACAGTGGCTGTAGAAGGTGGAAATAATTTTTTTTTCTTCTGCAGAGTGTATTATTAGCAGTCACCAAACACACCCTGAATCAGTTATGGCTCAAAATGTTCCTGTATCTGTTGTGGAATGGCTTTTCAGGCTGTTTTGTCAACTCAGGAATGTTTGTTTCCTTTCTTAATCCTGGCTGGTTTGCACTCACCACAGCAAAAAAACAATTACAGCAAATACATTTTACCATAAAACCTGTGAAGCAGACACCACAGAGGTACTACTAGCACTTCTTTTACATTTCTTTCGCATTTCTTTTTTCTTTTCCTATTTCCTTTTCCTTCCATGAATTAAATCTAAAGTTGGCACTGAGCTACAGGTATGACAGAGAACTGAAGCTATGGATTTTAAGAAGAAGCAGCCAAAAATTATTTTAAACTTACTAATGACAGTGTACTTATAGGAGAAATAGGTAAGAAAACCCAATGAAAACAAATCTCTTTTATTAACCAACACTCACTTCTGCATAGCTTCAACTGACAAGAATCATGTTCATGGATAAAACTAATCAGGATTATTTGCTAGTGCTCTGCAGGCTGTTCACCCATTTCCTCTTTAACAGAGAGATACATAACCAAATTCTCAAGATATGTGTAGATGAAGGACAGTAAGGAAAATATTGTTTTGTTCTGGAATGCTCAGAATTGGAGCTGCATGGCTGAAAGAAAAGCAACATGTACCACTTTAGAGAACAGGGATGTAGCTTGTGCTACTGCCACAGGTAAAATCCCTGGCCAGAAAGGAAACAAATTAAATCCTAATAACAGTTTTATCTCTTGCTCCTCCACATACCATAACATAGCAATACCATACCATGCCATACATAAAAGTACAACGTGGAAAGAATGCAAGAATTTCAACTATAAGCAAGTGTAAGTTAGGAAATACCAGAAGTACTTCTGCCTTCATTTGCCTCACCTGTGTACAGCACAAATAAAAGCACAAAGCACTCCTGCATGTACTACTGGGAGAGATGCAAACCCTAAAAATGGTTCCAGTTTGCAGGGGCACTGGCCTGACAAACTGCAGTGCCATGATATATGTGCTTAAGAAAGCTCTTTTCCCACCACCATAAAGAAAGAACTATTTTTAACGCACACTACTTAAATATTGGTTTTAGTACAGTCTCACAAAGGTTACAAACTTACACAGGAAGGGAATGCAGGAGATGCTTAGAAGAAAGAGCAGAAGCACAGGCAGGGAGTATGAATTTCCTAAATGAGATGGGGCACAGCCTCAGGGAAATCCACCTTCAGTCACATCCTTTCAACAACAGCGGCACACACTTTGCCTGGGCAGGGCTGCTATCGAAGGCTACGCTGGGACCAAAACCAGAAATATTCTGAAGACTCACATTTCTGCAGCCCCAGAAAGAGAAGGAAGGCTTGGAGAACAGTCACAGCAGAGCTGCCACTTGCAAGCCTTGGAAAATATGATCCATGACAAGTGAAGCTAATTTATGCCACTGAGAACCAGAAAAAGATGGATCAGGAAGAAATGGAGAAAACTTCATGACTGGAAACTTCCGTATCTCTGGGGAGCTGATCCACTAGGATCATACCGGGGACATTAGGGAGAATATAGGACTGCTGCATGTATGGTATGTGCATGTCTATTAAAGGCTTCCAGAGGGGAAAGAAAAAGTCCATCTGGAATTGCTATCAGTTCAGCCGCACCATTTCTGGAAATGCAGTAGCACGATGGCTTCAGGAGCACTGCAGCTCAGGACAGCTGAGGCAATGGCACTTTCAAGTGGCGTGTGGGCACTTTCCTCCTGTGCCACAAGGGTGGCACAAAGGGCACTCTGCAAATTGTACCCTTTTTGGCCACCAATAAAGCGACCAATAAACCGCAACGAGTGTATCTTGCCAATTGAATTTCAGTGCTTGGAGAATTTTGAACCCAGGGCACGGTACAGTGATGGGTTTATGTATGTCTTCAGGAAAAAGAGCTTAAACTATTAGTGCAATGGAGTATGCAGGGAGCAGTGAAGCGCTGCTCCGAGAAACATGAAAATCAGTAACTTGAGGTCACATTTCATATCTTGCTTTGTAAAATGGAAATAGCGAGAAGGAGGCACGAATCCAATTTAGAACAGAGAATGTGAACCAGAAAAAAAAAAAGCATAATGAAAACCCAGAAATGGAGCCGTTAAGACAAAGATGTCAAAAATACCTATTGGGTTTGAGACAAGCATAGCAGATGCTGACCTTGATTTTAATTTTACTAAGGAAAAACGTCTGGTAGACTCCTGGTTAATTTGTTGGGGGGAAAGAAAAAAGAGCACACGAACTCTTCAAACCAATAAATTTTAGGGAAACCTGAAGAGCACATATATTACTAAACACCTATCCTAGTTTCAGGGCACAATGAAATCCTAGAAAACTAGTACCTCAAGCTTCTCTAATGTTGACTTACTCAGAGGTATGAGAAATAAATCTAAACCAATGGATATATTTATAGAAAAGCAATTCTCCACAAGCAGTGACATATCCATCAGCACTTTCTTTGAGAGAAACAGAAAATTACTGACTTCAGTAAAAGCAGTGGTGACTCCCTTTATAATTCAGATGAGGGAGAATCCTACCACGCATCTAGTAGGCCAGAATTATTAAGACAGTGATTGAGAACTCTTTCCCAGAACAGCTTGCTCTGCCAAACCTATATTTTTATCTTAATTTGAAATTAATTTATTCCCCAGCTGTCAACAAAAGTCTAGCAATCAAAAACTTTTTAATTTCCTTTTTTTTTCCTGTTTCTCATTCCTAATTCCAGTGTAGACTGGGAGATGTAAGAATAATGAGATAGAAAAGCACTCATAATTATTGTTTTCATTTAGGTGATGGAGAAGACGAGTATTATTTAATTTCAAAAATCCCCCATATTGGTACTTTAGAATGAAATTCTATTATCTGGAATTTTTTTTTTAATGTCTTTCTATCATTTTGTAAAAAAATAAGGTCTTGAAGATCACCTAGATGATTTAGAAGCACATTCCATTAAAAGAAATAGTCACTGAGGAGCCTGAGAGGTGCAGATTTTCAAAGAAAATGCAGGTAGGTACACTTTTAGGAGTCTGTCCTTATTCAAATTGCTTAAATGCCTTTAAAAAGAAAGTCCTAACAGACTAACTTTGCTCTTGAACGTGAGATTTAATATTCTTTTGAACATGCTCTCTCAAGACTTATTATAAATCCATTCTGACAGGCAGGCACCTGCCAATGCCCTGTAAGCACACAAGCCTCAGGAAAGGCAAGGGCTGTTGAAGGGAGGGGGAGAAAACCCACAAACCTGAAATGTGCTTTTTATGCCCATGGCTGCTTCTGAAGGTTTTGACCATATCCATTTTTTATTTCAATGTGTACTGCAACAATTTGACTTAGAGGATGTTAACTTCTGCTTTATAGCTATTATATTGATAATGAAAATGCTGTCAAAATTGAAAACTGAACACTCCTTCCTATTTTAATAAATGAGAGAGGGCAGTGCCATGTCCTCCTGGTGATGATTTACTTTGTGCAGGTAACAGACCAAAGCATTTCAGTCAGCTCTTAAGTGTGAGTTTTGATAAATGTAGCCTAGTTTTAGGCTGCTCCATTCATCATAGTGGCTCTGAGGCTGTCCCTGCTTACAAATTTCAGAATCAGAACAGAACTTCTTGTGCTACCATGCAGCAGTTAAGTCATATTTGAGAGAAGAATAACAAGCAGCCTCACAAATGGAACATCTTTATGTGATGGTGCACTGTGGATATGAAATACTAACAAAAAGATTTTTGGAAGAACAGTTCATTAATTTCTTCTTAAGTAAGAATATTAATAAAAATGAAAACATTCCCTGTTCACTTCACTAGCTCCAAATACAACAGGAGGTCCTTAGAGTACCTTTTTTTCCCAGCAGATTTCAAGAAAATTAAAAACAAAACAACAATCTGTAATCATTTTATATTATTATATTAAAAGTCCTCTTACTTTGGTAACAAGCTAACAACCAAATCCTTGTTCAGGGGATTTTTCAGGCTTTCAGGCAGTACACCTAAGCTTCCAGAGAGACTTCCTGAGCCATGAAATGGGGTATGAAAATGTTTAATCCCTGACTGAACTGCTATCCTTGTGGAAGCACTGTGAGTACACACAATTACACCAGAAAAAAATTCATGTTCACCAGCAGTACATTTCGTTGTGGGGAAGTAGCTTATTATATCAATACAGAGAGGTTTTTTACTGGTGCAGTTGCCTCCATGCTAGAAATGCTTCACCAGTACAACACACAGAAAATTGTCTGCTGGTGAGGTGCTCTGAGAAAACACACTCATTAGACCACCGCAGTATTTTGCACTTTCCTTCCTTTAGATTTCTATAAATAGTATTTTTTAATCACCAGCAATTTAACATATAAATAAAGCTTGGGAGATGGAGGGGGATTTTTAGAATGGCAATCATTAGTTAGGAGAACAAATGCTCATCTTCCTAAATCTCTCAGATACTTTTGAACCTGTCATGTGGGCCTATTCTCCCAGCTCCTAAATCACCTGTGTACAATTGAAAAGCATATTCCTAGTCAAAATAAACATCCTTTGAGACTTTCAAAACAGGATGGTCAAGATTTTGCCTTTTTAGTTAATACTTTAACACAGATTAGAAAGTTTTTCCAAATTGTTCAGCTGGTTTAGGTTTCTAAATATTTTTAAAATAATAGACTTATTTTTTATATTAACAGCATTTAGTCCAAGCACAAAAACTACTGGATACCCAAAATTATTGATTTTCTTTTTTTCATCGAACGATGCATTTTCCAAAATGCTTTTGAAAGCATAAAGACAATTTTTCACTTAAGTTAAAAAGAAACTGGCCAACAACGATATTAATTTGTGATGGTCTGTTTATTTTTTTTTTTAAAAAGCAACTATCAGAAAGAAATAGGTATAGATTGATTGCCTGGCTTTAGGCAGTGGCATGAATGGTAGAGACAAAGATGACTCTTGTCAGAAAAACAGCATGGCATTTATTGCTATTACTTACATGGACCTATTTTATAAACAAAACTACAAATTATATAGAAATATAAGATTTTGTAAGGCTCAGGTTAGCATTAAAAGAATATAAATTAGACATCTTCTACAATGTCCTTCTTTTACTGTTTTTTTCTCAGTGAGTTCCATGAAGACCAGCAGTTCAAACTGGTATGAGGATTCTGGTTATCAGTGGAGAAGAAAAGCCAGAAGAGAGACTACATTAAGCACTTGCTATTTTGCAGCAAAAATTATATTTAAAAAGTTATCACAGATGGCATACACTGCTGCAATGTGGTATTGTTTTGATCATGGGGTCAGCTGCCAAAAAAAAGATTTGGACACACAGTTGTACAAAAAACAGATCAAGAACTGTGGGTCCAAAATTTCCTCGGCTGTAATCCACTTATAAAAGTTATCCTAGGAGCTGTAAATATAGTAAATATAGAAAGTCTGCCTTTGACATCACTGAAAAATACAACTGAACTTTTCTCACTTTTGCATGACCATGATGCTGGGCTGTGGAGAGGAGGCTACGTAATAATCTGGATTCTCATCAGTACTTGTGAAATTCACAACTTATAAAATCACAGTACAAG
The DNA here is from genome assembly GCA_013398955.1 of Callaeas wilsoni. Classification (NCBI taxonomy): domain Eukaryota; kingdom Metazoa; phylum Chordata; class Aves; order Passeriformes; family Callaeidae; genus Callaeas; species Callaeas wilsoni. Next base: position 44,847 of record VWPU01018105.1, on the reverse strand, counting down.
GAATCTCATTTTCTTGCAATGAATCAGCTACAAGTACAATACTCTATCTTTTTTAGTTTAAATGAATTTCATGGCAGAATTGGACAAAGCCATCTGCTGCCAATTGTCTTGGCAACTAACAGCATTGCAGCTGGCTGCTGCCAAAGCGAAGCACATTGCCATACATCTGTCAGAGCTGCTATAAACCAGCAAGCTTCTGCTCCTCTCCATTGCTTCCTCCCCCCAAATCCCCAAAGGCTAGAACACGGCCAAAGTACCACCGGCATGGCAAAGGTGGGAGACCTCATCCAGAATTCTGGCTGTACTGGGGAACAGGCAGTCATCTCTCTCCTGGCTTTGTCCCTCCCTCTTGGCCACTGTGAAGGCAGAAAAAAATTGTGCGAGTGTGTCCAGTAGACAGTCTCCCCTCTGATACTTAACCACTGGTGATGAGCTGGAAAGGCTGCTGGTGGCCATGGGCTACTTCAGATTGCCAATGGCAGTGTGCTGAATTTAGCTAGGCCATCCCCCCCCTCCCAGAAGCTACACAGGAGCTGAGGTCAGGCTGCCAGACAGAAGATGATCTAAGTTGTTCATCTCCCTCTTTAACTTAGGGGTTGCAATTTAGGCACCTGGGCAGCTCATGTGAACTCAGCTCATGTTTTTAAGGAGGATTTTGATCACTGTACTTTGAAGCATGCTAGAGAAGAGCCTTGAAAGCTTCTTCAAGAACACATTGATGAAATTTTAATTTGAGGTGGAGTTGAGAGTGCAGAGACACATATCCAGCCCTTGTGTCAACCACTGCCAATCATTCAGGAGAACCAGACAGTAATGAACTGTCTTAACAGGAAGCAACGGTGAAGCATCTAGACATTGAAAGCACTGACATGAAACTCACATCATGACTTTCAAAATACTTGGTGATGTTCTCCAGGCTCTCACAACTGCCACAGTGGAGTTATGTAGGACCTCAGGTTCTAAATGACAGCAAAAATATACTTAGCCCCGCTAATGGTAGAGAAAAACTGACAAGTAGTTCCTTAAAGGTTTGAAAAAAAACAGAGTAAATAAACCTTCCACCTCACCACCCATCAAGATTTTCTGAAAGAAGTCCACTGATACCCAATGGTAAAAGTTCCAATTTTCTGATACAGTGTCTTTCAGTCTTTGCTAAATCACAAAAATAGTTATATAAAAAAAGGGCAAGATGCAGTCACAGCTGTTTCTTAAATTACCATGTTTAGCAAATATAGGCAAAGAGGCCAGATTAAATTCCCTATTTTTTGCTGATCTGGTGTGTTTTTAGAGGTTTCACATCAAAACAAGCATCAGAAGAAAGGTCACGAAACATACAATGAAATACTGGTATGTTCTCAAAAGTAACTTGTTTTAAAAAAGAAGAATGATTTCTTAGTGATTAGTCTGATTTGATCGACTAGAAGAAAATCAGAGACAGTGTATTTAGAAACTGGCACCCTAAAACGTGTCAGAAATGAATGTAACAATACGTAGACCTGATGTCTGACAGAGAATAAGTCAATCCAAGTGGACACTGGTTATTTTACAATACACACTCTTTGAGCAACAAAGGGAGGAACAGTGGGTTAAGGAGAGAGCAAAAAGCTCAAAACCTATTACCTTTTATTACAAACTACTATGACTAAAGCCAACAACCACTAATAGCAGAGACACCAGTCCTCCATGATTTGCAGGCCATAAAGACTCTTAGACAGCATTAAATGAATTAGGTTGATTCGTAAGCAGTATTAACTACTACCTAAAAGCAAAAGTATCCAGTCAAAGAGAATCCTTGATCTCCTCTGCTGCTCAGGGTGGGGAGTTCAGGAAGCTGAAGCTAAACTTACAAACCAGCAAGAATCTTAACCTAGCTGCCCTGAGTCAGAAAATGCACTTTGTGTAACATGTTCATTTTCATTTCTTGGCTGGCATTGTTTCTAGGATGCCAGTAACTAAGCCCAGTAAACATGTACATGCATGTGAACCACGAGGAAGAAGTTACAGCAGGCAGTGGCATTACTTAGATGACTGAATTTATGTAAGCACTGAAGTTTATGCAGAATCAGGGTCTTGTATTTTAGAACAGGACATAACTCATTTTGTATCTTACATATTCAGTGGGAAACAAGCTGTGAGTGAGTGCAGTCTTGGGGTTCCGTATTTAAAGTCCAGAAATTGAAATTCATCCATGGTTCCCACAGTATCCATTACTCTCTCCACTTGCACATATGTAGCGTTTTGCATTGCTGTTTATGCTCTGAAGTGTATGTAAACATTACCAACTTATGTTTCCCACAGCTGCTGTAACTCTAAAGTTCTTGGCTTCTGTGCATTTAAATTAACAGTCATAGCAACATACCGAAGCCTCTTCTTGCACTGAAATTCAATTTTAGGTAATTGTTCTACAGTATATAACCAAAACACTCATATTGATCTCCTGCTGAACTAGCTTTCCTTCTCAGAACATTCTGAAATAACAGTGGCAGGTCACTTACTGCTACTCCTGCACAGCATCTCATCTTCACACCTAACATGTCCTCAAAATCATGGGGACTTTTTCAACATCATGAACACCTGCCCTTGTGAAAGGTCCTATTCATAGCACATGTGAAGTTCAAGTTTAGTCTTGTTGAAATCACCCACTCACAGAAAAAAAAAAATCCAAACAAGACAGATAACATATTGTTTTATCCCCTACCCTTTGTCAATCTCTACAGCATTTAAATCAACACCTTTGTATCTGTCCCCTCCTCACCATGAAATAAATAAACTTCTAAGCAAAGAAGTGCTAGAAACCTCAACTTGATGGGTAACTTTCTTAAATTCAGAACTGGCAAAAATGGGGACAAAGAATGAAATTATTTCCTGTTACGGTTAAACAGTAATTGAATCATATTTGCAAGGAAATTATTTTCTCCTGGAAAATAAGCAATTTTCTCAAATAATTGAAGAAGTCTTGCATAGGGTCTTCATCAAAATGTAAAATTCTATCCTGAACAGTCACAGCCTGTGAACAACTGTAAGCCTCTCAAAAAGGGCATTTAGAATGGAAACATTTTGTCAAACTCAATTCTTTATAAAAACTTCAATATTTTCCTACGTGTATTTATACAATATATACAAATGAAGAATATGGAATACTGTTCTGTTCTGGCGATCTTTATTTAACAAGGAACTCAAAAAGATGAATTACGCAAAGACCTACCGAATGGCCCAAGTGCTGAAAAACCCATTTCAGAATGAGCTGCTGAAGGATAGATATCTACTCAGATAAACAAAAGTATGGCTAATAGGCAATTTGTTCACATCCTTTAGAGAAATAGTAAAGTTCACTCCAACAAAACTCTTCCGATTTTAAGAGAATGGTATAGGAACCAGAGGTTGGTAACTGAATTTTCAAAAATAAAAGACAGAAACAAGGTCCAAACTTTGAGCAAGAAAAGTAATTAAATATTGACATAACTCACCAAGAATCACCAATAATTTTCTGTCTCTGTATATTTTAAAATCAAGAACAAGTTTTTGTAGAAGGTGATAAAAAAAATCCTGTGGCCTACAGAAGACTCCAACTGCATCTTTTTGCCTGGCACACTAGAAATTTCCTTTATGTCAGTGATTTTGGTGAAGGACTAAGAGAGCACAATCAGAGCTAAAAAATGTGCATCCCAGAGCTCAGTAGACTCCTCTGCACCCCAGCCCCTGCCTGGGGAACCACATTTCTGAAATTTCAAAGAAGAATTTGGAAGTGTGAGAATCCAAATGTTTAGGGTATGTGAACTAATGAAGTTCTACCACACTTCCATTGTGAAGGCAGCCAAAGCCAAACTCTGCATTAATCTGCTGCCATATCTCATGGCACCAAAATCTACTAAATCACACAAAACCTATACTTGAGTATTACTGGCTGCAACCAAAGCAAGAAAGAAGTAATATAAATGTTAATGAGATGATGTCTGTTTTACTTTATTTAAAAGCCAGACTAATCCCATAATCCTAACAAACAAAAATATTAGGCTCTCCACAATTACAACCTAACAATGTCCAGATGGTCCTGTCTGTGGGGAACAAGAAGAACAAGAGGCTTTACAAGTTAAATTCCAGGGAAAAAGTCCAAGACCCAAGGAAAACTAAGACAGACCTACTTTTGGAGGTGTTGAAAGAGTGACTTCACTGCATTAAGTTGCAGCTATTGCTTATAAAGCTTTTCTATTTTATTTTTAAAGGGGAGTCAGGTGTATAAATAGCAATATTACTGAAGAAAGAACAGTTTGTGTAAGGTACAGTTTTCAGTTTCCCTTTGTAAATTTGTGTGGTTTACTTAAGAGCTATGAAAACTATAAATCAGCCATTGAGTTCTCAGTGATAGCTGCATTAACAAAATAAACAAACAGAGAATTAGAAAGACAGGGAAGAGATTAGAAAGTTCATAATTTTTCCCTTGTGAAGCCTCATTGTGGTGCATAGTTGGAAGTGTCATTTTAGTCATACTAAAGTGGAACTATTGTGCAAGGATATATGCATTCAGTTCTTTGGACTGCAGTGCCCCTTTGTGCAAACTCAGCCCATGATGCTCCAACACAGGCTTAAAATGGGGCTTCAGAAAAATTTCAAAAGGGGTCTTGGAGCCAGATGATTCAAGCTAGAAGGGTAGTCCCTCAAGAAAAGCTTTTGATACTTGACTAAAAAAAATAAGGAAGCTAATATGCTGACAAGAAAAGATGAGAAATATGTCTACTCATCACACACCAAAGTCTTGGAAAGCAGTGCATGTTTGGCAGACTAAATGAACTGAATGTGACCTTTTTCTTTATTTAGAGACTTTAGAAAATCTGTACTTTTTGAACACAATAAGCACCGTGATTTTACATAATATAATTAGTTGCACTGCAGACAACTTTAAGACTTGACTTTTGTTAACAGGAACGTAAACTAGGATACCATGTATCCATTGGTCCATACTAAATAACCAGGGGAAGACAGTGTGCTCAAGAATAAAGGAGAGAATCTGTGCCAGGAACAGCCAAGAACACTACATAATACCTATCAGAAAGGACAGGCTGTTTTATTGACTTGAGTATTTATTCTGTGTCAGTACGCAAAACGGGGAAACTAAATGATTGTGATGACTCTTGGGCTTGTTGCACTGATGCCAAATGCACTAAGTGCACTTAAAGTAATGAAGAAGTTCATCCAGAAGTCAGAAGATAGAAAACTAATTGATAGGAAAATAATTAAGGATAGACAGCTTTTTTTTTTACTATCGATCTGATAAGACTGATTTTATCTCTTCATCTGATTTAAAGTTGGCAACTAAAGATTATGCACAGATGTACGTATTAACATAATAAGGCATTGTAAGGTGTCAGTCTGATCTAGTCACAAATTTTCATGTTGAAAAGATACAATATCAGGATATTCTATATTAAGAACTGAAACCTGGCTACTTAACAACACTGCAAGCACAGAGTGTCTGTTACTGAAACAGGAATACCTGCTGGGATCTCAAAGTACTCAGTACTTTTGTGGCTGCTACTTAACATTTACTGATGTTTTGGAAATTAAAAAAACAAAACAAAAAAACCCCCAAAACTTTACATACAACACAAAGTTAATAGTGTAAATTATGCTAAAGGCAGAGCAATCCTGCCCACTCAGACAAAATGCAGTTCATTATGTCCAACTGCAAAGGAATATATTTGAGAACAAACAATGCAGACTACATCTATAAAATAGAATGATGCATTTTGGAAAGCAGTGATCATAGAAGGGACTTAAAATCAGCATAGGTAAGCAGATAATTAAAAGATGTTTCAAGAACTGGGAGTGTAAGTCATTTCATACTTGGAAGTATAACTGGGGAGTAAAGAGCAGGAAGTGATAAATATATGTAGTACCTCTTTATGTAGTACTGATAAGAATGGTATTTCATACCACTATGACTTCTGTCACATGCATTTTTAAAAGTATGTTGAAATTATGGAGAGAGTTCAGAAGAGAGACGTAAAAAAAGTTAAAACTAAAGATAATGCCCCACAATTGAAAGAGATCAAACCGTCAGCTTGCAAGAAGAAAACTGATAAGTGAGTTGACTGAACTATGTCAGTTCCTCCACATGAAGAAAAGAGCAGGAACGGAAGAGCTCTTTAATCTTATGGAAAATGATTTTGCACGAACCAGCAACTGGAAGTCAAATTTCGAATGAGAAACGGGATACACGTTTTTATCACTGAAAATGACTAATTATTACACAAGCTTCCTATCAAAGACCAGCTCAGACACCTGGGATGTCCTCAATGGCCTTGAACTCAATTAACTTACGACTTCCATCAAAGTTTGTAACTGGTCCTGAGAACTGTGCACTGACAAAGCTCACTGAAGCTTTTGCTGCTGACGACATCAGGCCCCACACTGCCTGTTCCACCTCTGCACACCAGGTCTAAACAAACATATTCCCTGCTCTTCATCCACAAGGGTCTCTCTTACCACGTGTTAACCGGAAGGCAACCTATTAAAGAGGAAGCAGACATTTCCCAACTCTCTTCGTAAGTAAACACGCAGGAAATTCCCACAAGCACGGGTGGCCAAGTTCCATGAATCCTAGCGAGCTGCCCCATGGGGCAGCTCGACCATTAGTAGCTGCACACTGCAGTGCAAACTGCCGTGGATTATCACAGAATTTCCCAAAAGCTGCCATGCCCTGGGCCGTCCATCTGAAAACTAAGGATTCCTGTGTCTCCGAGTTAAAGAGAAACAGCACTCCGCACTCCCATACTGTGAGGAGTAAAGATAGTGAATGGGAAATAAGATGCACCTCCCAAGTACTACCTGAGATGTCATAATTCTTCAATAAATCTTCCTTAGAACTTTAAGACAGATAAAAGAAAAAAGCCCCAGTATTCATTTAGATGAAAATCCCATGTACCTGCCTTACAAGTACAGCTTAGCTTTTACAGTCTCTGTGAATGTGAATGTACATGTGAACTGTTATTCGAAGAGTCTTGGTTTTCTTTTCTGTAGCAAAAAGATTTTTTTGTTCCTTCGAATGCCAAAGCAAAACTTGAAATTGTTATCTAGTTATAAATTCTGATCTAATAATTCATAACCTAAATGGTAAGTAATGAGGACTTATTTTTAGGAGAACAGATGCAGAGTTGCTTTAGAAACAAAACTGAAAATTCAGTGTCATGATTTTTGTGATCCAGAATGCAGGATATTAGGACATTGGGGATTGACAATACTGTAAGTGGTATTTTTTCTAGCCAAAGAGACACCATCAGTCAAACTGAATTCTATTAAATCTTTAAAAATTTAGAGTGTTTAAAATATTTAAGGGTTTGAGGAATTACATCCATTCTTTTCTCCTGCCTATTTTTGTGATTTTACTATTATATTTTCTTATTTTGCAGACTAAGAAAAGAGAAGGATTTTCTCTTCACACTGAGATAGATACAATCTTTTTTTCATTTGTCTGATATTGAAAATAGGTACGTAATGAAGCTTTACTATGGGTGAGTTTAATTCATTCACGAGTTATATATCACCTTGTCTTGCAATTTTTTTAACATATCCCCACTTTTAAAAAAACTCAATTAAAAGAAAAAACGTTTAAATTGCCAGAGATAACATTTATTAGCTTCAGGCTAGGACTCACCAAGAAGCCTGAAGCTTAGCTAAGTATCCATCTTCTCATAATTAATCCGTTTTTACTTTTTTTTCAAAGGAAGAAAAATATCTACAAAACGGAAAGAATGGATAAGACTTAGAGAATAATTATTCCTGAAGGTTAAAGATTTTCAAATACTTATTAAAGTAAAGAATGGAACTTTAAAAAGTATTGAATTTTCTTTTTTGATAAATTTCAAGAAAACTGAGAGGTCCACTTTGATTTATGTGCTAAAATCTATCTTAGTGTCCTCCCTTCCTTGCTTCCAATGAGCTGATAACTCATTCCCTTCCTTAAGTTTTACACTCATTTAAGGCTACAGACTTGGAAATGAACAACAAACTAAGCTATGTCTTTACAGATGGTGACTTGTGAAAACTTTAGTTACAAATACAGAGACACTGGTCATCTCTCTGCATGACCTGCTGTCCTGCTACATGCCTATTTTTGCCTTCAACATCGCAGAAAGAGAGTCAGAAAAAAGCCATCAGAGAAGGTACTGCAGAAAGGATGGGCATCCCATGTCAGGCTCTGCAGTAAAGTAGCTGCATTTCACATCCCACTGTGCAGCTGGCAGGAAGAATTCCCACTGTAACCAAACCAAGCTAGGAGCAGACTACATCCTGCCATTTCATATACAGTACTGCCATGGTTTAGGAATGATATTCCCCAATTTAGTTCTCCCACCCACTTCCAACTGGAGGCACAACAGGCAAAGATCACAGGTTGTGATAAGAACAATTTACTGGAAATGGCAATGAGATAAGAAAACAAACAATAACAGCAACACCATTAATAACGAAAGGCATAAGAAATGATTCACAGAGAAAACGTCCCCGAAAATAGACAATACCAGACGGCTCCCTTCACCATGTTTTCTCAACCAGGAAGGAACCCCTTCTCCTGGAGAGTCCCTTTCCCTGCCCCCAATGACATGAGGTAGTACAGAATAACCTGTGCGTCCTGCTCATGCCCTCTCTTGGCTACCATGAAAACTCACCCTGTCCTGGCCAGAACAAGGAAAAGCACATTTAGGTTTCCTAGCTGCAGTACTATCTCCCCATTTGCAGCTGTGGCATAACACAAGCATAAGCCATTTAGCAAGCCCAAACTGCTCTTTATTCCTCAGGTAACATGGACTTCTGCTTTAGACTGACTTTTGTCACAGATGCAAATTCAAACTTACTGGCAATTCAAACAACCCAGGAGTCAAAGGAAAGCATTAGACAGGTAGTGACATTTCTCCTGCTTTCAAACTCTGCTCCCAAAGTAAAATGCACTTCAAACTTTAATGATCTATTTAAACCTTCATCATTCAAAATATATTCTTTTGTCACTGTAGAAAAATGGACATACCTGTAGGTATTCCACTCGTAACAGTTCTTTAAATATCTTTTAAATCAAAAGAACAACAAAAGTTCTACCTTGACTACAAAGAGATATTAAAATAATATCCTGTAATTACTAACAGTGATTACACCAATAACAACTAATTAATAATTTGTGAGTTCTGTTGATTCTTTTGCCCCAAGGCTTTGTGAACTTCTGATAGGGAGAAGTAGGAGAGAAACCACCCTCTGTGCCTACCAGTAGCAGAGCCAATCCTTTCCAGCAAGCGGTGCTGGCTGAGAGACAAGACACAACTAGATGGATCAGTCACTCAGATCATTTGGAAAGGTCTCTGGTCTCCCTCACTGCTTTTTCAGTTCCTCTGCTCTTAGGTCCCCTTCTTGCCTCTGCTCCTATCAGGCTGACCATTATCTCTCTAACTTTGGTGATGGGTTATGGCAGCTTTGAATGCAGACACACCAGAGATGTTTTCATTAATTACTTCAGACACTGACACCAGTGAGGCTGGATCACCTCAGGCTGCGCACAGACTCCCAAAATATCCGTGTTCCACCTTACCAACAGCAGTGGATACTAGATATGTGACAGCAGTTCTTCAGCCGTACTTCTAAATGCCAAGTAGATATACACTGAGTTTTGCTATCCTGTCACAATGAATTGCTTTGCCTATTTCTATAAAACATCTGAAAATCTCCCTCCTAGCACCCCTTTTCCCTGTTATCATAAAAGACTGAAAAAGAGACAGCTGCTTCTCCATGCAACGGAAAATCATGTCTTACCTTTTATTTATTCTTAGTTGCAGTGAAATAACACAAAAACCATCTGGCAACTAGCTAAAACTAAGGACAAACACTCTCCACAACACCACTGTTAGTTCAACAGAGAATCACAGAATCATAGAATGATTTGAGTTAGAAGAGACCTTTAAAGGTCATCTAGTCCAACACCCCTGCAGTGGGCTGGGACATCAATCACTAGGTTCAAGTTGCTTCAAAGCCCTGTCCAACCTGACCTTGAATGCCTCTGAATATGGGGCATGCACAACTTCTCTGGGCATCCTGTTCCAGAATCTCACCAGCCTCGATGTAAACATGCTTTAAAAAAGACTAAAAGTAAGCAGAGAGAAGCAGTGCATGGCTTTGTGAAGTGGTTTTCAACTATCTGAAAATCTTGTTTTCTAGTTTCTCTTGGCTGGCCATATGATTTCTCATCACATTTTCTTTAGTGAAGCCCTAAATATAAGCATGTAAGTTTGTGCAAATAAAACAGATGCAAAAAACCCACACAGCTGAGTAGTAAGAAAAAAAGAACAGAAAGCTACATTGGGTAGGAGAAGTTTACTCATAAAGGGGATAATTATTTTAAGAAAGAGTCCCAACACAATAACTTAAAATGCAGTCAGTGGTTGAGTTTTTTGGGGTTTTGTTTTGGTTTGCTTTTTTCTTATATTAAGCATAGCTAAGCAGGTATTTAGAGAGCAGAATATGCAGCATAGGAAAGCATTAGACAGGTGAACTATGCCCAACCGACTTGCATGAATTCTCAAGTCTCAAATGTCTTGTCTCAATCTGAACCATATTGGATCTTATCTGTTTCAATGGGGGGGGGATGCAACACTCTTTTCTTTTAGTTTCATTTCCAGGCTCCTTGGGTCTTTCACACAGAACACATAATAACTTTGCTGAACAATGTAGCTGGGTTTTATATCTCCAAAATCAACTTGTTTTTCTTCTAGTGAAAATCAATTTTTAAAAAAGGAAGAAAATGGTATTATCTTTTTGAAGAGAGAGAACACAAATTAATGATGTACACGTTGAGAGAAACTAGCAGTGGTTAAAATTTTCTGGTCACATCATCATTGGGGCTGAACAAGGAACATAAACACTATCAGAAATACACTAGAATAGCAGCCACTACTCCCACTAGGCAGCACTGCAAATATGTCCCCAGGAATCCAGTAATGGAACGGAGAAAATTGAACATGTGTGACAGAGAGAGAGTGAAATGAAGCACAGAAAAGAAGTGCAACACAAAAGGCTTAAAAGGGTTCAAGGTGTGAAAACACTGAGGAAAAAGAGTGAGGGATGTGTGAAGCAGCTCAAGTGCAAGAGAACAGTTACAGGATTTTGAGCGAGTGAGGCTGAAAGCGATAGAGAGCAAGCAAGCACCAATGTGAAAGAGAAAATAGGGGTGCAGGTGAGCACACAAGTGAGAAACACAGCACGGCAGCAACAAGCTGTGATTCAGTAGGAAATGGCAAAAGTAGCAAAACCAGAGAGAAAACTGTTTCAATTAATTTCTTTTTTGTTGTTGCTTTTAGCCTCATCATTGATCAGAAAAGAGAGTGTTACATGAAAACATTCCAGCCAACCACGTAAGAAACAAAAGCCACAGTAATCACTAAGAATTATCAATAAACAAGACATCGGGAAATTGCCTTCAATTTTGTCCACCAAGCTGAGGTGGTCAGAATGACCATCAGAAGAGGGGAAGAAAGGGGAACTAGTAGCTTCAAAAGAGCAACTGAGCACTTAAATGTCCTCTCCCTCCCTTGATAAACTGTTCTTGTCACAGTCTACTGTGAAGCCAGACATACGTACAGCATCACAAAAAGGCCTTCAGCAAAGAATTAGGAGCAGAGAAATTAGGGACTACAGACATTAGGCACAACTATCTGTAAGGCATGACTGAATAAGAGGTCAACCACTGTATTGGGTTTGCATTACAAGATTTTGGTAGTGGGGTGACTCATGAGCCTTTTGTTACCTTTTCTCTCCCTCATTCAGCTGAGGAGGAGAGTGAGAGAGTGACTGTGGTGGGCACCTGGCAGTCAGTGAAGGTTAACCCACCACAACAACACAACTGTAGCTACATAAAAATATGAAACCAGGAAATATTTCCCCATTCACATAAAAGAAACTTCAAAGAAACAGAGGTATTCCAGTACTTATCTGGGTAACAACAGTTATGGTGTTCAAATTACTCTGCTTTTTCTGGTAACAGTCTTCATGCATCACCTCTTTCTTTCTCTCTTTAACACTTAGACTACAGGATACCTTTTTTAAAACTGGTACTCCTTCCAAGAGTTTCAAGACAATTTCCACCTATGTAAGATGTCAAGTAGAAAAATGAGGAAGCTATTTCATTTCGCGTGGTTAATGGCAGAGAAACTGCTTGTTTTGGTTTCTGAAGACAGTCTCACGTTTATCACAGTGTAAGAGTATTAAAGCTAAGAGGCTGGATGACTTCCCCGTGAGCACTTAAACTCTCCAAAGGAGTTACTTCATTTAACCTTTTGACGGTGTCTTGGGGTGATTCTATGACAATACTGTATTCTCCACTGCCTGCTTGAATCTCTATAGAATGTAGTTTGTACCTTCAATTTTAATAATTTTCATATTTATTTTATAAAAATGTGTAATTTTCCATATTCACAAAAACTTGTAATAAAAGATTTCCATGGGTTCATTTATATCTTGAAGGTTACTGAATGTCTACATGGTGAATAAATAACTCATTTGTGCTTATCTAGTCTCAGATTTGGATTTCATGAACAAGACTCCATCAACAGCTTTCTCAAAAACTACATACAGAATATATTATAAATAATACGCAGCATAGCATGTTGCTAATGATTTCCTCCGGGATTATGGGGGTTTCATTCTGCTCCCCATCTGTCTTCCTCTCACATACTCTCTGTCCTATCTCCAGCTGCTCTTCCTGCTGCGGTTTGGGGGTTTTTTCCCTTCTTCACTCTGTTATCCCAGAGGCACTACCACTGTTGCTGATGGGCTCGCCCTTGGCCAGCGGCAAGTTCCTCTTGGAGCCGGCTGGCACTGGCTCTGCTGGACATGAGGGGAGCTTCTGGCAGCTTCTCAGGGAAGTCACTCACCCTGTAGTCCCCACCCCACTACCAAAACCTGATCACAAACACACACACCCCCCCCAAATAAACCCTGAACCACTCACCTTGAAAGAAATCCATTTTCCCACACAAGTGCACCCGAGTGCTTTAAGTAGTTCACGTTACACATTGAGACTGTCACTCAAAAGAAGCATTCCTAAAGCTTAACAGCATTCCTTTTTCTCCATCAACACTTCTTTTCCTTTGCCTAAAAAGGCTGGTGTGACTAATTAGTTCCCAACACTCCACTATTGTTAACAATAATATTACCTAGCCTATAGAGTGTTTTTCATCAGTAGATCAAAAAGTGCTTAGGAAATAAGCCAAGTGTCATTACCTCATCAAGTAATAACCACTAAATAATCAGCTCTGCTGCTGCTTTAATCCTTAAAAATGGTGGTTTAAAATCATGAAGAAGCCAAAACATAATCTCCAAATAATACACCTTCTCTAGCAAAGGAGATTATTTATTTCCTGTTCAGTGGAACCCAAGAGAGCTTCATGAAGCAAATAGGGAATATATTTGCAAAGATACCACACAGGATTAGAAGGGACCTTTTCAGTTATTGAGCTCAGGCCCAGTTGTCTCAGGCTGAAATATCATATAAGCCCTTTCTTAAACAGCTTGAGTTTTGCATTAAAACTAGTGAGAGTTTTTTACATTTCATTAATATCACAGAGAGACTGTGTCAGAAGTCCACTGATCTGATGAACAGATATTTTCTTCCCATTTGCATTCCTAAATGCATTATTGATCTGATAAAACACATTTGTATTGGTATTAACAGTATCTGCTCATGTGAAAAGCTCAGCCCTGTCTTGTGTATTTAGAAAGCTCTCAATCTGGTAAAGGAAAGGAAAAAAATCAATTAAGTCTTCCATTCTAATAACTAGCAAGGCCTATCAAGTTTTTCCTGTGGCTATTGACATATATATGTCACCTACTATCCCCCAATATCAAATTCAACTTTGCTAGAAGTATTTACTCAAAGTCTAAGATTTAGCTCCAGAGCAGTGACAATCACCTAAGAACCCACTATAGTGTATTAAAATTATTCTTTTCCAAGATGCCTTACATTACACTTACCAACACTGATTTTAATTTGCCACTGTACTGCCCTGTTTTTAAAAAATCTAGGGTGGAGATTCCACAACTCCTGTTCACAATCTATCAGGACACTTCAAACCCTCTTCTGTTTAGAGCTACTTTTCCTCTTGTCGAACTCTACCTAAATCTCCCATTGCTACAATTTCAGGCTGTAACTTGTTATGTTCTGATCAAATCCACTTCTGTATGCAATGAAAAGTCTAGTCAGCTTGCAGCATTGAATACAAATGTGCAGTCCTTGTCTTCCTGAGAATTTCACTATTTATCAACCTTTCTCTCTTTAAACAGCTAGAGAAGAGGATTAACCTTCTACCATATGCTTTAGGACAGTACTAAGAGACAGCTCTTTCTCAACAAACATCTTCAGAAATAATAATTCAAACATCTTGCATTACTGCATATGTGAAGTTCGGATCTAGTTTACCCTATTTTTGCTACCTGAAGAGGCAAAGACCTTCTCACTTAATATTTTTCTCCCGCACCCACAGCTGGCGTCGCCATCATTTTGGTAACAGAACTCTGTTGTTTTCTTTAGAGATAAATCATCAATAGTATTAAATAGAAATGTGGTTTTGCCCATATTCTGGAATCTCAAAGCCATTATCTCATTCAACAAGCCATCCTGAAACAGTATAGACTCTTTCAGTTCAGTCTCTTTTCTTCCATTTCAGCATCCAGAAGTGTACTTTTCTTTTTATATAAGTAGAAAATAATTGACCAAAACTTAAGCGTTATAGTTACTTCTTCAGTTTTTTTGTGATACATTGGAACTGTTCATTAGAGTACACAGGCAGAATACAAACTTCTTATCAAGTTGCAGTCATTGTCTTTTCTTTATTCTTGTCTTCATATTATTTTTAACTACATAACCATCGGTAGTCTTACTGGAGGGTTGATGATGTATAGCCACTGCTCTTGAGTTAGACTAATAATAGAAAGTGCTAGGAGGTCTAGAGAGACTGAAATTAGCTTTAAATAGTCCTTCCACCATCAGCCACCACCAAAAATGCCTCACTTACAGGATCGCTTTTCCTTTTCTCTTCAATATATTGCTCATCTAATGTTGCATTTGCTCTTGAGAGGACCAAATGAGCAGGTTATCCATATTCCTCGTAACAGCAAATTCTCTCTTAACAATTATTAACGATTTCCTACAGCTTTAAAACACTGATTCGGTTAAATTGATAAACACTTGATGACTACCAAATATTAATCATCAATTTGCAAGTTTGACTGGTAGCTTTTATGCCCAGAATAGATTTCACGCAGAAAAATTCCCTGTAATTTCAAAAGATGCAAACCTAATGAATAATTTGAAATGTGCTCTTTTTCACGGTGCTGAATCTTTTCACACACACGATGCTCAAATACAAGATTAGTGTGCAGCCCAGGGAGGCTGCTTCTAGTGAGATTGCAAATGGTGCCTTCGTAACAGAACCCAACGTCTTCCTGACTCCACAAGGTAATACCTTCTCTTTTCCATAAGAATCCGCTTTTTTACTACATCCCACTACTCGCAATGCATGCATATCTTTTCCTTTGTCTTGTCTTCCTGCCTGGATTATTACAAAAAAAGCCAGATTGCAAGTACTCCATTCAGCGTTGTACCAAGAAATTGTTTATGACAAGTGACAGTAACACCTGAGCACTGTTCTTTCCTCACCCTTGTT
The DNA here is from genome assembly GCA_013398955.1 of Callaeas wilsoni. Classification (NCBI taxonomy): domain Eukaryota; kingdom Metazoa; phylum Chordata; class Aves; order Passeriformes; family Callaeidae; genus Callaeas; species Callaeas wilsoni. Next base: position 29,152 of record VWPU01018105.1, on the reverse strand, counting down.
CATTAGCTCCCCCCTTCCTAATTAAACTCTCACTTCCTCAGTTTTCTCCACACCATTAGAACATCTTTTCTGTGAGATCCACTAAAAACAGGTTCCAACTCTCAACAATTCTGTTTGTGATTCCTACTCTTACTGAAAATCTGATTCTTCCAACAAGCACCACATAAAATTACCATGGATAATTCTTCCACCAGTAGAAGTCTTCCATTACTTGTCTGTCTCTAACCAGAGTCCATTTCACCACAGCTCCTAGATCAAGTATCTTACTTTTGTGCAATCAAACAGTAATTAGCAGAAAAACATCCCCTGTTCAGAAATGGCTCCGATTATTCCATTACTTGCATGCAGTCAAATGATGTGCCAGGACCTTAGAGGAATATTTATAAACAAGATTCAAATAATATAAGGTCTTCCTACTTGTTGTAATGTACTGATTGATATGTAAGGTAAACAACTATTTAGCTATTAAAAATAGAAGTCTATTTACATATGTAAATGTTTTTCCAAACAATTTGTTTGCAAGGGCAATACCTTGTCCTTAATAAAAAAATACAGGAAATTGTAAGTTTCATCCTCCTCTGCACATCAGATATGTTCATAGATTGCACTATGGTGTGAACATTTTTTTTCCACAAAATTCCCATTATGCTTTGCTTCTATTCTAGATCTGGCTCCCCCTGAATCAACCTGCAAATTAAATTATCAGGCCAACTGAGGAAAAACAGTACTATTTGTTGTAGATTGGTTGGTAGAAAGAGTTCTGTCCTTTCTTTAGCGGTAGCAGTTGCAATGTGTAATACAGTTTTTTCCTAAGCTAATGTCTAGACTTTGTGGCCTGTTGTGGCTTTATACTCCAAGGTGAAAAAGTGGCTATTAAGAGCAAAAAACTTATTTTTAAAAAACCAGCAGCTAATGCAGCTCAGGAAGTTTCTGTGACTTGAAAACTTAGGAGGCCTGCTGAAGTTCCAAGGTTCATCCAAGTGAGCAATGTAGATAGAGACCTTTTAGGAAGCTAAAATAATGCAGTTATACAAGAGTGTTCCTGGCAAGATAGAATAAATCAATCCCCCCAGTACAGAAAAGTACCAGGCTGGGGAGACATAATTTTCTAAGAGATTTTAAAAGGTAATGAGAGATTCTGGATTAAAGGTCTCAGGTCCTCAACCTGAGCCTTTTCAAGTCTGAAGGGGCTGTTTTTCAAACAGGAGAAACGCTGACTCAAAACCAGGCAGCCGGAGCCAGCAATGCAAGAATGGCAGCACCCACAATTATGAACTGCTTAAAATGTTACTTGAGTGCTTTCACATCGTGGGCTGTTCAAATTGAACAGCAACCTCACTGTTCAACCAATAAATCCACTAATACATGAGGTCTATCTGAAGACCATACAGAAGATTAACCATTTTTCTTTCGAGCTCTGTGTGCTGCTTTGTCTTAGTCTGATCTGTCCTTCTCTGACTTAGGAAACTGTAACCTCCTGCTGCTCCTAATGGAGACTTTCTGCTTTTAAAACCACTTAGAAGCTGACAAAACCACTGAAATATGGGGGATATGCAGACTGCACATTAACATCAGTACTTCACTGTCTGATTGTATTTAACAGGCGACAGTAGTAGCATAATCTGAGAGAAGAATTTTATTAAGTTTAGGGCTTCTCTGTAAGGTAAGTTTGTGCCAGTCGAAGAGATGTGCAATTTTGAACAGCTACTGCTATGTCAACTAGTCTAATACCTCACATGAGTGCTTTTGTTAGTACAGATGCCATTTTGGAAGCTGTTTTATGAATTTTTCAATGTGGCTTCTTTCTTGTTAACCCCTGATGCAGTGTGCTCTGCATTGCACCGCAAATCTAACCACACCTCTGAGGCACAAATAAATAAATAATTGTGTATGAACAGGAGCTGAGGACAGGGAGGATACAGAATTTTCAAGGGGAACAGGTAGTGAGTCACATACCAAAACAACAATTCCCATAGTTTTCAGTATCTTGATTTAACCCATCTTCCTCCTGAATACAATAAAAGCCATGAGACCCTGAAGTAGTTTTGTTCAAGAAATAACTTTCTTCTCTCCATCTCCTCACAGTGGTCTTCAATTAAAGCCTAAAATTATGAAATTCACTCAGATTGACAGAGGAAATAAAAGGAAAGAAACCATTGAAATGCATCTTCAGAAGCAGATTACTAAATGTCCTGCAGACATCGGTACGAGTGACAGCCGCCACAGCTTAGTGAAAAAAGAGAAGCTGAAAATTGAACTTCTCATTGGGCCTGATGATGATTAATATCTCTTCTCTGATGAGCTCAAACGGCTTAATCTTTGCTATTAATATCCCATCACCGAGGTACAAGCATGAAGAGAAAGGGGGCATATGAGAATGTTTAAAATGGGGGAGGGGAAAAAAAGGACAAAAACAACAACAGCGGTATGTTTTGCTGTTAAGTCTCTCAAAAGCAAGAAACTCAGTATGAAGCTGAGACTCACCATCAGCAACTCTGAAGTCAGGTTACTACGAGGCAGCTCGTGGGCAAACAAAGTCATGCAATTTAAAGGAGATAAATAGTAGGTTTCAATCGTTTGGTTAAATGACTGCATTTGCATTCTACAGGAAAGACCACTTAATTCATCACATCTCCATTCAAGTGTACATGAACAAGAAACTAATACCGTCAACCAACTCAAATAAGTTAGATAATTGTTATTTTCAGACTTACTTACCTCTGTGTATATTGGCAAAGCTTTGAAGAAAGTTAGCTGGAGTTCCCTGGAAACCAATAATTATGTGTAGCTGTGCAGATGGATTTTTAAACTTGGTTCCTATAAGAATATTCTATAAAATGGAACCTCTCTGTTGAGATTTTTACCTTAAACCCTTGGGTTTGTAATGCACTGAAGCAAGAGGTGAAATAGCTAAGTCCATTATAGTTAATACTGCTAGAAAACATTCAGTGTGTATTACATTTCAGACCAAAAGAATCCTTTGTTAAAGTCAGTGTAGATCCCTTGAGACACACATTATAACAGTTTGATTAGTAGAGAATAAAAAGCAGACTTTTATAGCATTCATTCATCCGAAAACATTATTCCTGCTAAAGTTAACAAGCAAAATCACGGAGTTAGGTTAAATTAAATCCACTGACAGGCAGGAAATATACTGATTGTGAAATATTAAAGTAGTGGTATGATTTCAATATGATTCTAGAATGCTGAATACCTTAACATTGGGAAAGAAATGGATGAGAAATCTTCCATGTTTTAATGCTCTAAAGGTAACTTTTAAATACTACAGTGATTTTGTTTTATTTGGAAAATTGAGAATACAATACTGATAAGTTTTAAGTTTATAAGCCTTGATCTCATTAATAATTGGTTGCCAAATTAGTGCTCGAATACATCTTTTTTCTTAAATTTAATAAATCTTCTTAATCTGCAACTTAAACTGTTATTTGATCCTTTCTGAAGGGTTATTTTTCACAACTGAAAAGATGCAGTAACCTGGAGCCCAAAACAAATACTCTGCTTAAGAAATTAGATTTTTCTGCACTGGGATGGCAACTGATCACCCTGATAACTAGCTTCCACTAGCTATGAGAAGATTAGCAATTATTCTATGAATTTATCTCTCTTTTTAAACAGCTATAAGTTGAGACAGCTGTAGCACTGTTGTACTTATCTATAGTTCTCATCTCAAGGTGATATTTCTTGCAGTGCACTTTATGTACTGCAATATCTCATGATCATGATTGCTTATTTTATGTGAAACCGAAACTGTTAAAATGATCCTTTTTTGTTTTTGTTCTTTCTCCCATCGTCTACTTCTCATCTTTCACTTCTTACCTTGAAGCCAGAAACATGTGGACAGAAATTAAAGCATGTATTTTTTAACAAGGTGGAATAATTTATTCAAAGATGTGCTAGAATCCTCCACCAGCTTTAAAATCAAGTTCAGAAACCTGGCTAGAAGAACAGCTTTGTGTACCTAGAATGCACGGGTCACATGCAGGAATTACCAGCCAGAATTATTCTATCAATTCTACAAAGTAATACAGACTGTGCTATGCAAGACAGAAGAGACATTGATTGTTAACAGCCACTCTGATGGTAAAAATCTACAAATCTTCACAAGCCCATAAAACATCAGTAACTGTTCTGTGTCATTTTGAGAAGAATCTACAAATTTGTCTGCTGGGTCCATTTTGAAACACAAATTAAACAAAGACTGCTGCACCTACTATAGGAGAGACGTACTGACATGCAAACAAGGAAAGGTGAAGGATAAAGTAGGAAAAATTGCAGAGGAAGAAAATGTTGGGGAGAAACAATTACTTTGGGCTATTTTTTTTTTTACTCGACTTAATCACATAAGAAACAGATAGCTTTCACTTCTCTTATTCCAGCAATTTCTTCAAGTGCTTTCCAACAATAACAATAATTCTATTGTATTAGCTATGGCTTTATTTCAGCTCCAGAAATAATCCTCTATATATTACACAAATGGTATGCAACATTCTTTGATTTTAAACTACACCATGACAACCTGAATCCTGTGTCCAGAGAGGCAAATGAAGATCCTATTGTAGCACCAACAGCCGTAACTGCACTGGGTTTAATCTGCTCAGGAAGAAAAATAATCACTTTGAAGATGTAGGGGCCCAGGCTTCGGTGCCTAGAAAAGAGTCCACAAGCTGCCCAGGCTTCCTCTGCTTCCCACAGTGGTGCATCTCTACCCCTGACATCACCTGTGCTTGCTCAACAACAGCCAACACAAGCAGGGCTGACTGTGCTACAACCACACTTTCAGTTTATTTTGTACATATACATTTTTGATTCTCAATTCAGGACCTTGGTGTGTTACTCCAAGCTTGTAAGCTACTCCATATGTTTAAGAGCTTACATTGGTGATGGTGATTTCCCTGGGCATTTACAGAAGTTCAGGCAGCAAGCCGTATGCAGAGAGCACACCACACACCTCTTCTTTAGAATAGGTACGGACATTATTACAAGCTCACTGGGAAAAGTATCTCATTGTGAAACACTTTATTTATACAGTAAAATCATTTAACTAGGCCTGTAATTATTTTTTAAAAGTAAATATACCAAACAGAAGCACAGTCTCCTTTGGATTGTGAATTTAATTTAGGAAAATGTGACGATTCTGTGATTTTTTTTTTTGGTAATTTTAACTTCACTACTTTCAGCTCTCCTCCCCTAATTCCTCATCTCTGCAAACTCTGACATTTAGCAATTTCAATGGCAAACAGAATTATAAAATTAAAAAAAAAAAAAAAAAGAAGTTTAAAACCTTGATGTTTACATCCTGGACTTTGACAATTTTACACAATTATAGAGAAGGGCAGTCATATCACAGGTTAGAAAGAATTATTGTTGCAGGATAGCTCAAATAGCTTTTACAGGGTTAAACTGGAAGAGAATCTTGGGCTAAAAACGTATCAGTCTCCAGGTCAACAACTTTTCCTCTTTTTGTTGGTATCTACAAAGCTGAGTGAACCAGGATGACTGCTGTCAGACTATGTTTTTGAAGTTAGTTGTGCATGTCACTCAATAGTCCAAGGATATCTAGATACATTTAAAAAAAAATCTCTTTCAAGTCTAGAAACAAGAATTGCAAAGCAACACAAGAGAGGAAAAACTTCAAGGGAAGGAAATAATTACTCAGTTGAACAATTCAATGGCTGTCATGTCTGAAAAAATGTTTGAAAAGGGTACAGAAGGAATAAAAGAGATGTGTTGAAGATACTGGTATTGTTAAGGTAAGCATACCTAAAACACATCCACCCAATAACAGGGTATCAACCTTACCACTCAGTGGCTTTTCCTAAACCATTCCAGAGCATAATCTGCAGAACATAAGAATGACCATACACAATATGTGAAGCAATTATTTGAATTTCTTTTACCTTGACTCCTCCTTCTGGTATTATACATTTAAATAAATATTCAAAATATAAGTTTATAAAGTACTGGAAGGCACTACAGATGCAATTTGCTGTCTAACAAGACAGATTTTGATTGCAAACTTTTTCCTGATTGGAAAAACACCCCGCAAATTTTAAATACAAAAACTTCCAAAAAATCGAACAGCCCAAATTAATTGTTTTAAGAATCAAAAATTAAATTTTCATTTCAATCTTTAATTTTAAAGCATGTCTATTTCAGATATTTTTTCATCTTATGCTTGCCTGTTTGCCTCCAAAGCTCATTGATTAATTCCAAATTATTTTGTTAGAGGGAAAGAAGTCAGAGGTAATGAAGCTCCTACAATTGCCAGGAACACAGAGAGAGAGATGAGAGATGCCAAACATACTACCATTGAGAAATACACTGCAGCATGAGCTTAGGATTTATTTAGATACCAGGAGATCCATATGGGAGCTAGATTTTATAAATCGTAGGAAAAGCAACTTCAACATCAATCAGCTGCATGACATCAATCACGGCAAGTCAGGCTACATTAGTTCCAGCACACAAAGGAGTTCTGGTGTACTTATAACCTGCACATTTTGTTTCAGAAAGCCAAGTGCTACTTCTTGGGGTTTGTTTTTCAGGTGTTTTTTAACAAGACATTTAAGCTCACCTAGCTTTTCTGTTTTTCTACTAAAAAACATGTTTTGACTATGAAGTTAGTAAGTACCTATCTTTGAAACAGAGGAGGAACAATCAGCAAATAGCAGTCCTACTGTTAAGTCTTCCATGCAGCCCTAACAGAATTTGGGCATCCAGATGTCCCTTTCTGGGAGAAATTTGCTCACTTGCATGTAATGCAAGTTTTATAAATGGCATTTTTCTCAAAAGTTTGTTCAAAGAAGGAGGAAGACAAAGATGAAACAAAACCCTTGACAAATCCCAACGATTATATTGTTTGCTGCTATTCCAAAGAAGCTGGCCCCTCACTCCTGTCAAAGAATTGCTTTTCATTCTGACCTATATGTTTCTGCCAGAAATGACAAATTAAGAGCGGTCTAGAAAAAGAAAGCCAAGAGAAAACTGATGTTTAGAAGCAGAGAAACCTTCCATCCAATCAGGAGATTGTACAGAGAAGAAGGAAGGTAAGCCTACAGCTTACTTTACTTTTCTGAAAGCATGTACTTAAAAATATGAGTGTCAAAAGGAAGTGTGTGCCCTCTGTACTGGGGTTCCAGAAAGCAGTGCAGACTTGCTTTCCTTTGGCACAGCACACTGACAAAAGAAGTGGCCACTGCAAGATTCATGGCTTCTCCTGAGATGACAGGGTATTGGTTTAAGGATGTGAACTCAGGGCAAGCTAAAAAAATAACAGCGCTGACTTCAGCATTTAGGGGCTGAGCAGGAGTGGACCTTACTAGTTAAGGACAAAATTGTATTGCAGAATTCTAAATTTAATTGAAAAAGTGGCTGAGAAGAAAGAAAGTCCATGCTCCTCATTAACTCCACAATTTGACCTCCAAAAGGTTCCCATGACCGTGGTGTATTTTGGCTGACACACTTGGCATAAGACCATTCTTGCTTTGGTGCAGAAACGACTTCAAATTTCCTGTCACTGCTCACAAGCAGGCTGTTTATTTAAAAAATGGGGGGGGGGGAACGACTCTTTATTTTTCAATATTCACTTTTTAATTTTAATTTCTTAGATGATGGACACATAAGGCTTCTCAAGCCTGTAAAACAAAATAAATGTGGGATCATTGACTTCTAAGTTAAAGATGACGAGCAGAGAATGAGACTCAGCTTTCACAGCATGGACTTTTATCAGCATCCTGTATAGCCAAATCACCAGGGTTTCATAGAAGGACAAGTTTTCCAGGAGCAACAAAACTTCTCACAAGCCTGAGGGCTTTGCAATCATAATTGATTTTCCTCTTGTAGGACCCCCAAATATATTTAAGAAGGTATAGTGATTGCAGTAGAGATAGAGATGCTTAAGGGACAATTCTCTATCACCTGAAATAAATGTAACAAGGGAGGAGTAAGCTACCATCATTTACTCCAGAATGGAAATGAAGGGGTGGCCTTTTAACTAAAGATAGCCAATATTGACTGAAACACACCTCCTGTAAGCCTGTTCAGGCAGTAATCACTTACTTCTAAGCAGAGGCACCCTTTCAGGACTTCTTTTCTCAGAACTTTATTAAAAAGACAGGATCAATACAAAGGTGGAAGCTTCTATTTTAAATGGACACTGGATTAAGTTTTCTTGTTTAATCCTGTTGAGACATATACCAGATAAAATTCAGGCCAATTGAAGGAAACGTAATAAAAAAAGCAATTCTGGGTTTTGTGTCTTTTTGATTACATTGTCTGTGAGGGAATTATTTTCTGATGTTTGTTCATCAATTCTAAGTGCCTGATAGACATTTTAGTAATTCATTATTTGTTTGTCTCTTCCTATGAGCAACTTAATGCAAGCATTAAAAATTCGGGCAGTTTTCATCATGCACATAGATCATGTGATAAACTTTTGGCACTTAACTGAAAAAAGCTGAACCCCCACAATCAGTTTTTTGATTCAAGTATTCACAAATATGATTTCAAAATCCACTTCCCATGAATATTAAAACTGGATATTCATTGTTCCCATAGACAGTCCTCTCAATTAACATATTCACTAGAATATTTATGGAAACATACACAAAAAGAGTGTGAACAGCATCAAAGTGAATCCATTTAAATACTAAGATGAATATTTGCAGCCTTCTTTCAATTTATTTTATTGTATTTTAAGAGGTGTTTGCCCAACTCTGGCTTCAATTACATCTCTACAGATGACTTTGACTGAAATGAATCGTCAGGGAATGATAGTTGCCCAACACTGGAGAGAAAAGAGGACAATCAAGGAAAGCAAGTCCCAGCAAAGAAAGCAGGCTCTGTTTTTTAAAATGCTACCCAAGCAGCTAAAAGAAACCAAAGTCAACTGCTCTCTCACCGACTCCCTACAGGATCTCACACAACTTTTCAATTTCTCATGTTAAGGTTACATTACTGGCTCTTTTTTTTCCCTGGGAAATATCTTCTACACAGCAACCCTACACAGACTTCAGGGCTTTCAGCCTCAACTGGATCCACCGCACAGGGACTGGTAACTCGGGTGTATTTTCATCCTGTCAAAATGGAGGTGACTGTAAATCTACTGATGCCACACAGCCACAGTGCACTTTTTTCTTTTTTTTTTGTATCAATAATCTAGAAAGCACGGTCAAATTACAGTTCCAAATCTCCATTTTACATGACCTTCACGGTAAGGGGGATAGAAAACTGCTGCATATAGCTTGGAAAATTAAGCTATTTATGGAGCTACCGCTAGTTAGTGAAATTGCTATTTTCTTTCTAATGAAAATTCATCATGTATTATTTGATTATTTCCTCTTCCCTGTTTTAAATGCACTCCACCCTTCCTACTCTATTACTTTGTCTGTTGAATATAATCTAAGAATGTTGGAACAATTAGCTTTTTCACTTAAAGTAACTGATAACTGAAATTATGCTGTCCTTGTGCATTATTAAAAACAACAGTAACCAGGTACGTTCAAAGGCTATACAATATTCAATATCATCCTTAATATTCTGCTTCATAACCTTAATAGACATTTATACATGATTAATGAGCCTTTTAGCAGCTACTGCTGTCACAGCTTGGGTAACACCACCTCCAATGAATATTCTTAGGGAAGGGTCTTACTGGAAGTGTCTGAGTGACAACCGTGAAGTAGCAGGCTGCCGTGTACATTCTGACAAGAGAACAAAATCCAAAATAAAACAAAATTCTGTCTTAAGGAACTTGAAACTATTTAAAAAGCAGAACATGGGAACAGACTGCATTAAGGTATGTTTTATATTACAGATTCACTAACAAAGCTTTTAGAGGGTTTCTAATGCAATCCCACTCCCATGCTATGGCAAATGAGTAATTTCAGTTCTTAGCTATAAACACATGGATGAGTAATGTGATTCCTAATTAAATCAAGAATATATAAGGCAGACAGCACTGCAGATGTCATATCAGAGACATTTGAGTCTAGAGCCATGAAACATACAAAGAAAAATCTGCAAAAGAATTTAAAAATCCCCACAAAATATTTTGCTATGACAGCTCAGCTGGGTCAACCTTTTTACTTAGTGAATAAAAGACTAAGGTGATTTTACTCCTATATGTAGGTATCTTCAAACAGAAACACTGCCAGGCCTGGAGGGGCAATTATCATGGATTCACCAAAGGTAAATTGTGCTTGACCAACCTGACTGAATGACTATGAATACATGACCAGTTGATGCAATCTCCCTTGAATTTAAGCACAGTATGTCTGTATCCAAGCTAGGATTTTACCGTGTATATGGGTGGACTGCTAGACGGATGAAAAACTCTCCAGAATGTTGGGCTCAAAGAGTGATGGTTACTCATTCATGGTGTGTCTGGAAGTCCATGTATTCTCTGTCCTTGGCGGTTTCCAAGACACTGTTGAATAAAGACCTAAGAAATCTTGCCTGATTCCAAAACCCACACAGATTTGAGCAGGAGTTTAATGAGAGAACTCCTGAGGTCCCTTCTACACTGAATAATTAAGTCAGTCCATGAAGACACCAGGCATTGATGATTTCTTTAATTTGGTGGAGAAAAGTCTAAAAAGAACCATTTACTCAAATCTAAAACCAGATGTACTGAAAAGAAAATTTCTAGCCCTGTGATGAGCAAAGGAAAGAAGTGCCAGGAGGCAGAAAGGAGTCTACATTCCTGATGGTTTCAAACCAAGGCACAATGCTGTTCAGAGGCGATTTTTACTCGAGTAGAGGATCATAGAATGATACAATTGTTTGTTGGAAAAGGCCTTTAAGATCATTGAGTCCATGCATTAGCCCAGCACTGCCATGTCCCCCACTAAACCATGTTCCTCAGTGCCACATATACACACCTTTTAAACACCTCTGGGGATGGTGACCCAACCACTTCCCCGGGCAGCCTGTTCCAATGCTTGTCAACCCTTTCCATGAAGAAATTTTTCCTAATATCCAATCTAAACCTCCTGTGGTGCAACTTGAGACCATTTCCTTTTGTTCTATTGCTTGTTACTTGGGAGAAGAAAGCCACCCTCACCTCACTACAACCTCTACAGAGAGCTCAAACATGAGTAAATTGTGGGAATCATTGTGGAGAAAAAACCAAGAAGTCATGTAAAATAACAAAATGGCATTAACTTTTTGCCCATAATACCTACAAGTAAAGGAAAATGCTAGCTATTATTCGGTTAAATAAATATCTAACTGACCTTAGTTTTTTAATCAACAATGATTAAATAATGTCCCATCCAAAATTAGGAAAAAAAACAGATACAAAAAGCTAACTGGAAGAATTACTAACTTTATATAATTTCCAGTCCTCTTCCAGTGCAAGGCTTTGAAATAGGTAATGGGCTTTGTTCTCTGGTTTGCATTTAAGATTAATTCACAGTGAGAGCTTTAAGTCACTTCAAATACCCTGTAGCAGCAAATTTCAAGATTTGTATTGAGTTTTCTGTAAAAACAAAGGATTCTACCCACAGAGGAATTTAAAACACCATGGCAATATCAATTGTGGACACAATTAAAATAGTCATTACGACAAAGCAGCATAATACTCCTCTAAAAGCAAAAAGGTGAGGCCTGCATTTGCTCAGCTTTTAAAAATCAAACAAAATCAGTAGTGTTCTGCCTGCCAGATCATTATTTTTAAGTATGCAGCTAGCTCCCCTTGTATTTCCAATTTAACATGAATCCCACAAGTGTTTCATTCTAGAATGTGCTCATGGAGTTACTGCAAATTAAGACAGAATTTTAAGTAGTCAAATAAATTTGCATAAAGAAATATTTGTACATGGCATATAACTAATTCAGAATCATATGCAACACACACTGAAAATCTTTACATGTTCTTACTCGTAACTTAAGGTGGAAAGTCCTTTTGTTTCCAAACAGCACAGATTTGTCAGCCAAGGATACATGAAAGACGGTTGGCATTTTAAACAATGCCTTTTTAAAATTATTGGACTGTAAAATAGTAACTGAACAGTTTTTATAAGGTTGGAACACCTTTCCTCATGCTAAGGAAACTACAAAGGCTGAATGGCTTTTTTTACTCTTGCCAAAATAACATACCTCTTGCCCAACATAAAATGCTTCACCTCCACAATAAACAAAACAAACAAAAAAAGCCAAAAAGTAGCAAAAACCAGGAGAGCCAGAATCTTCGAACCTCACCTAACTCAAGTGTGACTGCTGAACTTTTGTAAGGCCAGGAAAAAAACTTCATCAGACAGGCAATTTAAAAGACAAAGTAGTGATTATTCCAAGTCTTGTTATAAAAAGTGCTCATTACATAGCTGCAAGTCAATGTACCTAAAAACTGGAGGATTTCCACCTAAAGAAAGAAGGGAACAGAAAGATATTCCAACTAAAACAATCCATTGACAGTCAGGTGGATGTGGATCCAAACTACTTTTACGTAAAGAAACTTTATATAGACAGTCATTGATTTTCTGTGTTCAGCATATCTGAAATGAGATCTTAAAAAACTTATAAGGTATAGGATAGACTAACTTTTAAAAATCAGAAAATACAGAGGAAAAATTAGTAAACTGGGCAGGAGGGGGTTGCTGCAGTTTTTCGAACTTCAAAGATGAGTGGAAAATCAAGTAACTGTGGCCAGTAATTAACTCAGCATCCTCAGCAGTGAGAACACGGAAAGGAAGGCCCTTTGTTGAAATCTGCACCTTGGGAACTATCTCATATGCAAGTCAAAGGAGATTTATTTAAACAAAATCAATGATGACTGATCTACATTTGTCTGCCCAGTTACAAATCATTCAACACCCCACCAACCCCCCTCAGCCATTATTCCTCTCCTACCTTCAAAACTCCCAGCAAACAGATAAATCCACGTAACGGCTGGGACAAAAAGGACGGTCAGAGAGGCAGCCAGGAATTTCCGTCGCCCTCTGCAGATTCCCAGCATTCTCTCAGGAGTGCAGAATCCCAACCCAATGTTGTTCCTATGTCGGAAGCAAATAGTCCACAGCCTCCCACATATTACTCCCTGAAAAGGAAAGGAAAAAATATTTCAACAGCTTATCTCTCTACAGAGAGTTATAGACTATGCCAGTGTTCCTGAAGAGTTAAAAGAACAGGGCTAAAAAAAAGGCTACTGCAATTGCAAGGCGGTACCCATTTCAAATTTATCCATGACTACTTAATAATAAAACAAGTTTTAGAAGTCAGATTAAGACAGTAGGTCAAAAAAGCACATCGTATCACCTAAATACACACTAAGCTCCATCTTACCAAGAGATGCCAGCCTTATTTGTGGTTTTGTCCTCATTTTATTCTACAGGAACTCTGAGATCTTTCATGCCCATGTGTGCTGGGGTCCCACGGCACCCACATTCCTTCACCTGCTCCCAAAGAGCAGAAGTCACAACACTCAATCAGTGATCTGTCTGCAGTTGGTCACGAACTCAAGAGAGTGAACCAAAAAAGGAAAGCTGAAGTTTGGGGGTAGAGGGATGTTACTGAAATGAACCACTTTGCACATCAAAAAGCAATGCTGATGAACTGCTGTGTAAAACGGGAGAAGCAAAAGTGCAAAATGGGCAAAGAAACATCCTTATTCACACAGGAGGTTTCAGGAGCTTTAGACTGTATGCCATGAGGAAAGTGGATTCTGACGAGTAACACAGTTTTTAGTAGGAAAAAAATAGTTCTGATCCTAATTTGAAATAATTGTTCTGCATTTCAGAGGGGCCAAGAAAAAAACATATGATGATTTTTATTCACAGAAAAATGAATATTCCCACAACAGTGCAGGCATGCAGGGCATAAAAGTAATGTTTTACATTGCTAGCAGGTTTTTTGAAAAGGGAAGGAAAGTAGACAAGTTAGAAAAGGAAAGAGAAGTATTAAGTCTATGCAAATCTAGTTCAGGTTTTGTGTGAAAGGGCTTAAGTTTTTCAATTCTAAGAATAGAAGTGGTCTACAAGAATGACAGGGAAAGAAACACTGAGTCTGGCAGTACAAGGTGTTTAATAACAGTGCCCTTTGACTTATGCTCAAACTAGCACTAGAGCTGAGATAAGCAGTGAAAGCATTTCTACAGTGACATGTTAACAATGGCTGCTGTGTGTCTTGAAAGTGTCTTAGCTCTACAACTCCATATATATTGCAGCAAAAATCAATTCTGAAATTAAATTACAGCAAAAATGAGAATGTAGACAAGAGAAATAGGTTCAGACAAAAATCTCTGGTGCTGGAGATACCTGGCTGCAGTAATCAGGCAAACTTACAGCTGTTCCTTGAACATTCAATAGAGCCCACATTACTACACCACAGTTTAAGAGCCATGATAGTACTCTGACCTTGGAACTGATAAAATGGACTATAAATTGTCCAGAGCCAGCAGAAAAATCATTCCATTGTGTCAGCTTTTCAAGGCAATGAATGCCTCACCACAGAGATTTTGCACAAAATATGTGGGCAGACTTAATATTAACAACTGTGGTATTAGAGTCACTCTGTGTTAGACAGAGACACACATTTGGTAGATAAATTGTGGAGAACTCTTATCTTTGTTCACTGTACTTGGATAATGATTACATTTCATTTCTTTTCCTTATAGCACATAGCTTGTACAACTTCTCTGAAGAGAGTCCTTTACATGCCTACTTGAAAAACACTGATAATTTCCCAAGCTTCTGTGTTTATAATCATGTATATTACAAAGCGCACAGAATCACTTATTTTATGTAGGAATTCTTTTTCTTTCCTTAAATGTACCAGCATGCACCACTGACATCAGTCTGTGCATGGAAAAATAAACCTCTGAAAGCATAAATTCCCAAGCACAGTCACAGGCAAATAGCCACATCCTGCACTGCAACATGCACTGGCTGGATACTGCTCCTATCGATGGCACCTGTAAAAATTACAGGTAACAAAGTAAGAGTCAACACCATTGTTTCTGAAATCATGCTGTTACAAGTATGCTGATACAAGTATCCAGGGCAATGACATACAGACTCTGAAGCCTAGAGTTATAGTGCTGGTAGTGGATTAATTCATCCTGGGGTGGCATATTTAAGAAATAATTTGATTTTTCCTATATATTCTTTTAAATATCCATGAAAGTTAAGTTTCTGAACAGGTGGATATGGAGGATGGAATCCAGCTTTTCTGCCCTACGAATGTAAACTACTCTAACAAATCAAAAAGGTATAAGGCACAACACTGAACTCCCAGTTCAGCTACGAAGGAAAGACAGGAACGTGGAAAATTCAGTTTTCTACAAATTGTCTTCGTTCAGACAAAACAGCCAAATCATTTTGCACATTCATGCATATCCTTTATCTAACTAGAAAAACATTTTGGAAAATCCTAAACAGACAAGTCAGCTTGTGATGAATCACCCTAGGAAATGTTAAGATATTTCTTTTAATAGTATTTAAAAGAGTCATAAACTACTTTAAATTATGCTTCTACTATCTCACCACCTCCCCAAAGTTGTGAATAGCTTCCCTTGGGTCTTAAATATTCATTTTTAGTGTATAAAATCACGGCACCTGCTGGGTACTTTTATCCAAAGTAGACGATGCATCATGTGAAACCCTTACACAAGCAATTACATAAAACATCCATGAATGGCAATGAAGACAGGAGGCTTACAGGAAGAGCTTTGGACTCAATCATGTATTCACCACTGGCTTTACTCAGAAACAATGTTACCTAATATACCACTGTCAAATAAATTAAAAGAAGACACTGAAGTTCTTTTGACTTGATTTTCCTTTCAACAGGTGCCAGATTGACATCCACCACGGAAAGAAAGGGACTGACAGCAGTGGCTGATCCAAGGACTGAGCACACAACAGAGTAGCACATTTCTGCCCTATGAGCCTGCAACTGCCTTTCAGAATTCTCCTGCAGTCTCCACTGCTCCTCATGCCAGTCCTACTGAATCAGACCGTCACCTGCCTAAAAGCTCTCAGAAAGCAGTTTCACGGTACAAGCTAAAACTGAAGGTACTTCAGATGTGACATTGCTAGGTACATTCATCTTTTCAGTAAAATGGTTCACTTCATTTACACAAAGCCATGCACTGCTCCTCCTGATAGCTTTCAGTCTCAACAGCTGTGCTAACTAAACACCTGTACTCAGAAATACACAGCATGAAATATATCAGAAACAAAACAAAGGATGAAGGAATCGCTGGCCAATTTAACCACAGCGTCCAGGTGTGATACTCTGATCAAAAAATAGCCAGTGGTTGCTCCTTACCCATTGCCCAATGTTAGTATTTTCACGTACATCTAAATGAGCCACAACGAGCATCTACGACTTTATCCATTTTTACTGGGTTTATCTCAAAGCAAGGGAGACCAAAATTAGAGTGAAAAGGAACATTTGTGTTTGCAGTTTCAAACACGGTCTCAGCTTCACCCCTTCAGACACAATCAGATTTTCTGCCTGTGCCACAGGTACAGAAAAGTGCATGCATTGCAGGATATTGTTCTACCTTGCTCTTCAACTGTACTCCCAAGAGCATCATGTAATTGTATTTTAGAAATCTGATTCAGTAAGTAGCACCCACTTAGCTGCATGTACATCATGTATGTTATGCCCTGCTGTCAGTGTGTCAGATGCTCTACACTTGTACAACACAACAGTTCAGGATTTGTGAAACCTGCTGCGCAGCAACAGCTCCACAGACTGTGCTGCGACCTCAGGCCAGCTCACCCCTGCCTGCTCCTGACAGTGCTCCGAAAGGCTTCCACCTTGGACAACGCCTGTGTG
Organism: Callaeas wilsoni; assembly: GCA_013398955.1. Taxonomy (NCBI): domain Eukaryota; kingdom Metazoa; phylum Chordata; class Aves; order Passeriformes; family Callaeidae; genus Callaeas; species Callaeas wilsoni. Next base: position 12,349 of record VWPU01018105.1, on the reverse strand, counting down.
CGGGGCCACAGTGGGAATTAAAATAATTTGGGGCTCCCATTACAAAGACTTACTCATGACCTTCTTACCTGACCAGAATGACCCTTCTTACCCTCGAGTATAGCCAAATACTTCCATTAATTACACTAACTTACCAGAGTAGTTCCTTTTTTTAAAATTGTGGATTATCTCCTCAGCTAAGCAGCTCTCAACCCATATGAGCAGTACATATATCATAGTATGTAACACAACACTTATCACATTGGTGTTCAGTTTCTATATATTTATTTTTTTAATTACAGCATGAGAACTCGACTATGTCAGACATTCAGCAGGAGTTCAGTGAAACAATGGAAGTAATTATGAAAACAAAAATCAAACACAATTAACTAGATTTAACTGCTCTCCTATAAAAAGTCTGTCTAACTGCTTCAAACATTCCTCTGCATTTGTTACAGTTAATCTTTTCCCAGTAATCTTCCATTTGTTTTCAGAGCCACTGGAAATAAATATATACAGTTAAAGCTGTTTATACAGCAATCCTGTGCTGTATTGGCTTTGTTGTGTTTCTTAAATTAATGTTATTTAATTCTTTCTGCTTTTCCACACTTGCAGTCACAGAGTCAGCGAACAATTTCTACTGTAAAGCTTTTCCCTTGGCTCTGTGTCAATGTCTTATGAGAGATTTTTCAGATTTTTGCCACACTCAAAATATAAATAACATAAAGTAAAAAAAGCAGTATCTTATGCAGTATTTTTCTAGGGGTTTTTTTTAATGTTGCTAATGAGGGTTTACAAGGAGTTTACTCCTTGACAGTCAGATTTTATCTTGCAGCTTTGCAGTCTTCTCATTATGGAAGCTGGTTGTCACGTGACATGGTAGTATTAAAAAAAAGTTTGGTACCATAAAGGTGGAGTGTAGAGTAAACCCAAGATTAGGAAACATAATATAAAAAAATTAAATGGTAGATCTTTATTTAGATTTACCAACAACTAGGCAACAGCAACCAAGTACAACACAGTCACTTGCTTGCTCACCCACATCCTTCCAGTGGGATGGGGAGGAGAATCAGAAAAGGGGAAAACTCATAGGCTGAGAAAAGAACATCTTAATAATTCAAACGAGGTAAAACATTATTATTATCACCATCACCATTATTACAACAACAACAACAGTAACTGCAATGAAAAGGAGACAGAGAGAGGAATAAAACCCAAGAAAAAGCACGTGATGCACAATACAGTTGCTCACTACCTGCTGACCAATGCCCAGCCCATTCCCGAGCAGCACTCAGCCCCTTCCAGATATCTCTCCCAGTTTATATACTGGGTGTGTTGTCATGTGGTACAGAATATCTCTTTGGCCTCTGGGCCAGCTGTCCTAGCCATGCTCCCTCCTGGCTTCTTGTGCAGCTCCTCATTGCAGGGAGCATGGGAAACTGAAAAATTCTTCTATTTGAGTAAGCATGACTTAGCAACAACCAAAATATCAGTGTGTTATCAACACTATTCTCATGCTAAATCCAAAACACAGCACTGTTCCAGCTACTAAGAAGAAAATTAACTCTATTCCAGTCAAAACCAGGATAGTTAATATATTCTACTTCTCAAGTTCTTAGAACACAAATAGCATTCTGAAGGAAAATGCCATGTCTTCTCTCATCAACCTCTTCTTCCTCCACCCAGAAGAACATACTACAGAAAGAAATCTAGGGCTCCTTTTGTTCCCACACTCTGAATTTCCTTGGCATTGGAACACCTCACCCCAAAATCAGACTTCTTAATCCTATAGTATCATGACTTTAAAGAAGGATTAGGAATACACTCAAACTCAGCATCCACCTCAGAAGTTCTGTGAAGCCACTTTAAAGTAAAAGATCACAGCAGAGTTTCCAAATGCTACCAAATGTACTCCTTCTCAACTAGTTACAAGAAAGCAGTCCTATCTATAAGAGAGAAAATAGCCAGTAAGTTGACAGCACAAATGAGTTCTGCCTTGGAACTGTGCTAACTGCTCCAAGGGCACACAGGATTGACATCTTTTATATCTTCACTCAGTACGTGCTGTGGCTTAAGGAAAATTTTATTAGTGCCCTGTTAATCAAAGTTTTCTAGAAGGTTCCAGCTGTAACCAACACTGCCACAGCAATGGACTCTCTCCTGACAGTAGTCACAGATGGAGAGAAGCAAATAAATAACATGCTTTCACATTTTTCTGTTTTCATTTCCATGTACTCCTTTGTGTATGTACATATATATATTTATATATACACTTCTAATGGCATTCTTTTTTCCTTTCAAGCCTACACTTTCATTCAAAAGAATGAAAGCCTTCAACTTCAAAAATTATTACTAAGGAATAAGACAATCTAAGACCAACAGGACAGGAATCTTTTCCTAAGCCTCCACTAGAATGTCACTGTTAACATGAGGGGAAAAAAATGCAAACAGTTGAGAAAAGAGAGAAGCAACAAAACACAATCATGACAGAAAGACCAATCTTGCCTGTAACATTTCACTTGCAACCAAAGATTTATACTTACTTTCAAAGCAGCTACTGACCTGTTTTCTCAAGGAGTTCTCCAAACCCTATCTTTACTCTATTTCTCAGCTGTACAGGCGTAGAGCATCAGTGTTTCCTGACTCCCCAGCTTACCTAAGGACTCAGCACAATTCAAAAAAAGTGAAACAGAGCCTGCCTTGGTTTGTGTATGGCAGAATTCTAACAAGACACTATGTATACATACTAATAGTACCTTAGAATTTGAGATCCCAATGTCATTGAATTATGAACATACTGGAGACCATGACCAGCCACCAGTATCACACATCTGTGATACAGAATCTTTCACCAGAAAAGTAGCTCTCCTTCAGAATCACAGTCTACACTTGGGCCACAGCACTATTACATATATGAATTTCAGACTTATAAAAGGGACAAACTCCACACCTTTCCAAACCCAAGCATTTCCACCTAAAGGAGCAGCAGAAGGCAAAAGAAAAAAAAGAAAAAAAACAAAGAAGTAACATGCTATCTGTTCTAGCCTCGAAGAACACACCAGTTTGTCGGTGCATCACTGCTCTCCCCATCCCTACACCACAGCATCTTTCTACTTCATAATCAAATACAGACAAGCCATGGGTTTGTCCATTCACCAAATCCCTTGTGTGCATGCAACCACATAGAAAGGAAAATGGTCTTTAAAACAGGAGTAGGGCACTATGTGCAACATACATAACCCTTCTCCAGAATTCTTATGCTAATACTTTGCTTCTCAGCTGAAGTTCTTGGATGCTTGTTCAAAAGCAGTGTTTACCTTCATTAGAATCCACTACATTTAAGCTGCTCTAACAAGGAAATTGATTAAAAATTCACTAGAAAATTTTGTTCAGGAGAAATCAATTATTTCATGAAATGTTCCTCCCTGACAAAAAAAATCCACATCTCTCTATGAAGTGAAGTCCTACTATAAAAAATTTTTAAAAGCACAACAAAAAACCCCCCGACTTTTCTCTTACAGCGTAGATCTCGAAGTACAAGTTAGTTTTAACATGGGGATTTATAACATGCTTACATGTTTAGAGCATGTTTACAGCAGCTACTTACTTGTCAGATGGAAATAAAAGCTGTCATCGTACTTACAAATCGATCTTAATTAAACATTTGTATAAAATTAAGCAAATTAAAATTTAAAAAAATAAAAAGAGAAATAAAAGAAATAAAGAAAGAGAGGACCAGGTGGCTCTCTCAATTCTGACATTAAGAAGGAAGGAACTAAAGGAGTGCACAAATCCAGTGGGTCGAAATTCAGTCGTGCAGCTGGTATTGCATGACAGGAGACACCTGGCTGCAGCAATCAAGTAATGGACGGATACAGGTGTTTTAGGAAAGACTTGCCAAGAAGAGCAGGAGGAGGAATTGCTCTGTATGCGAGAACAGCTGAAATACATGAAGCTCTCGTTAGGATCATCCCCCTCTACTCAGCAGTGGTGAGAAACACCTGGAATGCTGTGTCCAGGTCCGTGCTCCCCAGTGACACAGCCAGAGAGGCTGCAGAGTCTCCATCCTTGGGGATATTCAAAACCCAACTGACCTCGAGCAATCTCCTTTAGCTGACCTTGCTTTGAGCAAGATGTTGAACTAGGCAATCTCCAGAGGTCCCTTCCAAACGCAACTCCATGATTCCTAATTCTACAATTTCTGTACCCAGTCATAAAACAAATAGTGGCGATTTAATGTAAATCCTCAAAATTCCAACTAACAGTTATTCTGCTATGCGTGAATGAACATGCACATAAACAATTATACTGAAACACATGGAGAATCCCAGGCTAAACTTTTAGCTAGTATAAATCAATACAGTTTCAGTAAGATCAATTCAACCAGCATCAATTCACAAAAAATATGGGCTAAGTCTCTCAAACTTGATGAAAAGTTGCATTTTTTCATATAAGCACCAAAGTTCTCACCTCATTACTATACATTGCCTAAATATTACGAAACCCACAAATATTTTTATCAGATTCATATAAAAATAAAAGAAATGTTGAAACGAAAATTCCAAGAACGGCTGGTAATTTTCTATTTGAATAATCAAGAATCAGCGAATAGGCAAAAGTGTAGTGTATAGAAATATGTGACCATAATCAAAAGCAGAAGACAAATCTTTTGCTATGATCATAGTGCTACTTTACCAAGCACACCATACATTCTCAATAGTTTTTGGATGCTAATACAGAACATCAAAAAGCACCAAGAATTGTGAGCAACCTTTTTTTGGTACGCTTCCTGCTGAAATCCCTGTGTTTCAAAGGTCCAATATGTACTTCTTCTTAAATGTTGTACCATCCAAGTGGGCTGTAAGGACTGTCTGTTTCTGTAGGCTTTCTGAAGGCTGAGTGGGTTCTCTACAAATTAATGGGAAAGGTGTTTACACCCCACACTCCATTTTACCCGAAGAGAAGCAAAGCTCTTGCAGAAAAATTTGGTGTCAGATACTTTAAGTAGGAAAGGCAGCTGTGGATTTCAGTTATTTCACATAGGACACGTTCTTGAACATTGGAACACTGGAAGAGGGCTTGATAAACTGGAATTTATAAACACGGATTTCTCATGGCTCCTTATTTAGTACTACACAGATTAATGTGGGTATTAGACAATGGCACACAAGTTTTAATTACAAAAGGACTATGAAAGGTGTTATCAAAGCCAAACAAAGCTGTAGAAACCAGCCTCAAGAGGAGATGCTGGCAAAAAGACTTTCTAAAGAATCCAAATTTTCCACGTGTGGAGTTAGCATTTCAATAGAATCATAGAAAAGGTCAGGTTGGAAGGGACCTCTAGAGGTCATCTAGTCCAATCCTCTGTACAAAGCAGGTTGAATAATGCTCTTTCAAACCAACATGTCATTTGGATAGCTTTTTACTCTTCGTTTAAAAACTGCTGTCTGAGGGAGGGTGGTTTGCCTGGAGAAAAAGGGCAGTGGGCTCTGTGTTCCTGTGCTCTCTCCATTTCCTGAAAGTGCAAGGATTTTCACTAAACATTTCATTATATGTCTGTGTGAAAACTTCACACTGTTTGTAATGTCTACTGATCTCATTATCGTCACCATTGTTTTCGGAAGTTCCTGTAATTCCGCAATTAGATGAAGATGCAGAAATAATAAATCTAAAATATTTAGTAAGTCTCTTATAAAGAAAATTAATACACTGAAAAGAATTACCTTATTCAAATGCACATAATTAACAATTCCACTTTAAATTTGATTATAATTCATAATTTTCAGGGCGAAGGGGAGGTTGCCAGACCTTTTCTAACAAGAGGACAAGAGGATAATGATAATGCTGAGGATCATGAAAGGATATAGAGGAACGTACAGGCATGGCCATGTTACATAACACAAAAGCATGCTTTGCACTGGCTAGTGGAGATGAAGGGAGAGAAAGAGAGAGGATGAACACCTCTTATTCTCCCTCCTAACTGCTTCTGTATTCTAGTATCTTTTAAGACAATTTGACTCTTTCTATGTCTGGCAATCATTAATAAGAGCAGAAGTCAAGCTACCCTCTAGACTTCAACAGTGAGTCTCATGCGAACAGGACAAAGACAGGGTAAGTCTCAGAGAAGAATTTAGGTGACAGAGATCCTTACTCTCAAGCCTGAGATTGCAGTCAACTGGATGAAAGTGTTTCACCTGAGTGTAACAATCAAGCAGGAATGACTGTAAGTTTTATTATTAATATTTACACCTGCAAAGGAAATTCTGAAAGACACTTGAGCTTTCTACAGCGAAGTTTGATTTCTGGAACATTCTGCATATTAGATCTTTATAGTTTAAAACCAAGAAATCCTTAAATATGTCTTTATACAAAAAACTTAAAAACACACATATATAAATATAACTTCAACTGATACCAAAGCCAAAACAATACATTTGAAATACATTTTTTAAAAAGTCAGTCTAAGCAATCGAGCTGCAGTTAAAATAACCCCATGTGTACCAATATTTTAATAACTTTGCTCCCCTGCTTCTTCCAGACCTGTGATTTGCTACGGTTCTCCACATATCTCTTAGCTCCTGGGCTTCCTTTCAGAGTGAGACAGGTAGGTTCTTCTGACACAGAATAAGGGGAATTTTTGAACAAGATTTACCACAGGGGCTATTCCCTACAGACAGCATAGAGAAGACTGCTCCCTGTGCACTGTGACACTCCCCCAGAACTGCCTCAGCAGGTTTGCTGCCTTCAGGCACTGCATCATGCAATGCCTCAAGAAAGGCAACACGTACTCCCTCTGCATCATGACACGGCTTGGGTGAACTGTGGCAGTTTTTGTGAATCATACAAAGAAGGAAAAACAGCAGTCTCTTGGGATCCAGGCAGAGGATGTTACGCAACACAGATGCAGCCAGCCTGTTCCACAGGGGCCAAGCCCTTTCCCACCTCTTAGCCTGCAGATCAGGACATTCTCTGGAGGCGATGCCTTTGGCAGTATAATTGTCATGGTTATAATATCGGTTTTGTTACCTTCAGATGGTCTACTCTGTTCTTGCACCATGAGCATTGCCTTTTATCATAACCCTACAGGACAAGGGGACACAATATTTTGAATCTATGGGCCATGTACAATGCAGATTAAACAGCAGATATAATGATCATAAACTAAACGAGGTCAATTCAGTTATAGCTGTACAGAGACTGGGATCACAACAGTGACCCCAAGGCCAATGCTTCACCAACAAGATGAGCTATACCTCAACATGTATTGCAACGGAGAGCAGTAACCACTATAGATCACTGCACTTTAAGCAGACCAGCTTTCTCACTTGCTCATGGGAGCCTGTCAGTGAGAGAGCATGAAAACATAATGATCGGGAAAACAATTCTAGCACACTTCTAAAAATAAAACTTTTTGGAACTTTTTTTGTTGCTAGGAGATGCAAAAATATAGGACATAACAATGCAGTTATTTGAAGGGCAAGAAAAGTAGTCCAGAGTATTATTATTATTATTATTAGCTATAGTGATTCAGACAGACAGGTTGATTTTGACAACAAATTACATAACATTGTTTTTCCAAAATTCACCCACAGCTATGAGGATACAGTTTGGTAGGACAAGCTTTGTTTATTGCCAAGCTTATATTAACGGCTTTTTCAAAAAGATTTTTTAAAAAAGACTGAAAAGGGCTTGGATGTCTTTGGGATTTTTGGCTGCTGTGAATGAGACCTATGAATACATAAAATACATGCAGCAGTTATATACTATAGCAGAGCTGAAAGAGAAGGTAAATCTTATTTCTAATATAACAATGAAACTGCATTGAGAATATTTGAAAATTTAGAGAATATGCACAAATCAAATAGTCTGAATTTTTATAAGATGTCATCATTTGGAGAATACAGTACTAACGTTAACTTTGGGATACACAAGTTAATAGAAAACTAGAGTATTTTTTCCACCACTAATTCCTGGGAAAATATGTGTTGCATATATTTTACAGGCAACTCAGAATTTGGTCTTGGAAGTTCTGAAGTTAAGCTTTCAATTATTTCTCCTTATTTGTCACAGAAGTTTCAAAATTGTAAGACCCGTTTTGTTTGCCTTGTTTTATGGAAATGTCAAGGTATACCTTGTAGGGCTACATTTTTTATACCACACTACTAAAAGACACTTAAATTGTATTCAGTTATTAGAAGGTGCTCTGGTACATAAAGTGAAAACAGCTCAAATGCACATTTTGAGCGTGTTAAGAATGACAAGGTTGGAAATTTCAACAGTAAGGCTGTTGAAATACCTCTTCTACATTTTGCTTAAAATGCCCTGTACAGTCTTCAGACATGTGCTGGTATTTAGACATAATTTTGTAGCTACAGGGTAAATTATGATCTAAGTGGTTGATTCTTTGGCCACAACCTTTTTATTATTTATCTAACATAAAAAATATCCTGTAAAGGCAGGAAAAAAATGTGAAAAGGTTTCTGCCAGTAATATGCATTAGCTCTAAAATGCATACCCACTGACTTTGTGTTTCAATGGCATCAGGCAAAATCATCTACATTTGATTCAATTTCCCTAAGAGGAAATATTCTTTTAAGAGGAAAATACATTTATTCCTGATTAAATGCTAATATGGACATTAATTGTTTGTATTTTGTAAAGTTTATGTATTCTCTTATGGAATAATGTTTCACATTCAAAAACTTGTGAGATCTATTAGTTTCTAGCTCACATACAGCAGCTGGAAGAACACTTTACTTTTTTAAACACACTTCGACAGATTAAAGTAACCAGTTAATATTTATTGAGATTGATATTAAAACTACGTCATCCCTACACCCAAAGACTTTTACAAACGGATTTTGAAACAGAGACAGTGAAATATACTGAAAGCAACAACGAGCACCATTTTAAATAAGAAATTGAAGCTGTAGCCCTGCTATCCAATTATCTAAAGACTACTAAAAAGTATAGTAGAGTGAAAAATAGACTAAAGAAAATGATGTTCCTGTGAAATGTCCCTTAAACTACGGTAATAGATCTTCTTTCTGCCTAAGTGGCCATTTCAACAACAATCATTAGCAGCCTGACAGCCCTCGGTGCCTCAGAACTGAACAGAGCTCCCACCAGCAGAGCAGGGGAAGAAGGGACAGCTCTTCTCATTTTCTTAAACAGCACCTTCAGATCGGAAAGTTTTGAAAGCTTGTCTCTCAAATTATATTTGCAACTATAAAAACCTGGAACTTCTCCTGTTTTAGTAAGTATGAATGCTGAAGTCAAGAACTGAACTTGACATAAAATATCACCTCCTCACGGCTTCTCAGAAAATCATAGGGGTTAGTACTACTGTTGTAGGCATTACTGGAAATGCAGGTATCTGTTGGAAGAGAGTGCCAACCGTTACTTGATACTGACCACAATTCAGGCTCTTATCATGCAGCTTTTGGAATTTCTGAGTCTGATTCAGACAGAACGTGTCTGCTGTATTTCATTGACTTCCAAACACACATACTGTGATGAAAAATGTTTATAAACTCTAATAAACAGATGCCTGGAGTAGTTTGTAACCAATCAAGGTAGAGGTCCTTGAATATTTTAACTATTGAGAAGACTTTACCATTTATACACATACAGATAAGAAGCCATGTTAAGACCTTTACAGATGAGTATATAAACCAGTTCTGTGAAGTAAAGCAAAATTTTAAAGGTTGGCTCATGTCTTCTTAGTGTCTAAAAACACTTTGGAAGAAGCAATGTTGAATGTGCAAAACACCTTGAGGGGTTTTTTTGTCATCCTCAAAGCTATATTCCATGGTATGATCAAACACTGTACGTGTCATTCTTTTAACACTTCAAATGATGCTAGCAAATAATTACACGAAAGAATTCAGGGGGAAAACTGGCTTTTGAACAGAAACAATCGCAGGGGTTTATCAGCTGAAAAACTGTGAAACACTACAACAGTTCTCTGGGAGAATATTTTACAACTTTTGATACTAAAACGCTTTAGCAGTATGAACAGAGTTGCTCTAGCTGTCCTCATCGATCCTTTGAAGGTCTCAAATTTTTTAGCATTTCCAATATTCCTGCAACCTACCTTGATATAAAAGTACCTGGATCTTTAAATTAAATATCATAGTATTTAAAAATCTTTGGGCTTCCTCAGGTCTTTAAGGTAAAAAATTTAAGAGTTTAAGGAAAATTCATTACCCAGCAAGTCAATGGTAACGTTAAGAAAAGCAGCCAGGGAGCCCAACCGCAGTGAAAATCTCATCTAAGCAATACACCTCAATCCTCATTAATATTTTACCACAGTAGCTCAATAATATTGTCTAAGTGCCACTAACTAAGATTAATGAATCAGATCTACACATTTTGTGTATTTTTTTTTTTTTTAGTTTTTGTTGTTGTTTTTTTTTTTCTTATAACATGCTGGATTTTCTGTTTAGGTTTTATTGCCATCTGTGAGGTGAAGAGATTTTGGATAAGAACATCTAAAATTGTTTTGCTACATGAGAAATATGAATGACTTGGAGGTATAAAAATTCTAAAATTTATGGGGAAAAAAGTTCAATCAGCATGCTAATAGCAGTAATATTATCAAATGAAACCCTACAGCTACCATGACATATGTCTCACAAATTCAATCTCTATTCCTTTTTGAATCAATGTGGAGAAAAGCAGGGAACCGGGCAGTTTCAGCTACAACTGAGAAAGAATTCAATGAGTGAGTTTACATCAGCATTTTAATTCACAGGAGGAACACCTTCTCCCTTTTGACACCATATCCCCAAGCATTCCCTCTTATTCTAGACTGAGCTACAGGACTGAGGAGTCTGAGAGGAGACAAACTGGATAGCCTTAGGATGAAACAAAACCAGAAGATACATTCCAGAGTGTATGCTAAAGGATGCTCAGCTGCTGGGACAAGAGTGCAACTGGACTACTGTAAAAATCTTGAATGAATGCAGCCTGTGTATCTGATCCTGTGCACTATTTCACTCTACAGATCCACTCCTGCTGGGCCTCAGTATTTGTTAACATGGACAAAGCTGCACCACATCAAGCCGCAGAAAATGCTGAAGCCACCCAAAATATGAAGTGAAGTGAAAAAGAACAGTTTCATATAGCTGTATTAATGAGAAACAAGTCACAGGCTGTGGAGCTGTCAGAAAAATCAACGGCTGTGATCAAATGCATGTTTTTCTTCATCTAAAAATTAGGCTATAAAAGAATTCTCTTTTTTATCATCCCAGTCATAACCTGTCTTCTGCCGAAGCATAACAGCTCAGCTAATTAGGTACTTGATAACGGTAGCTTATTTGGGCCATTTTCCTGCGCTTGCATTTACAGCAGTGTGCCGGTTTGGACACAAATCCGGGAGGAAACAACCCGAGAGGAGCGTCTCTCTCTCTCTCTCTCCTGCCTCCCAGGCAAGCAGGCCCCGGCAGCACCTCCCCCACGGGTTCGGGAAAATAATTTCTCGAATGAAAGTGAAAAAAAACCTATTTATTTAACAAACAGAGTCCCCTGCTGTCACAGGGCAAAGAAAAGAAATATTGAAACCCCCTTCTCTGTCCCCTAAAAGAGGACTAT